>JAUPFP010000015.1:2985925-3163425 GCA_036925085.1 Brachycybe producta | reverse complement strand
GAGAAAGAGAGAGAGAGAGAGAAAGAGAGAGAGAGAGAGAAAGAAAACCCAATTTTTTTCAACAATGTCTTCTACTGTCCATCCAGAGTCAGCAATTTTTCTATGTATTTTCTATATACACTGTATATCTTAAGGTCTCACGAAACCCTTCCCATAAGTATTGAAGTTCAATCCTTTATTAGACCGAGACCTGGCATCTATTACTAAACGTCCGTTCTTGATGGGTGATGGAATCTATTAGAAAACATCGAAGTCTTATTTTGTTATCTACCCCCAATTCCTCTCTCTCTCCATCACATTGTTTGAATTTTTAATACAATCTCAACTAGGTCTTATTTGTCAACTTCACAGACCTAAAAAGATTAGAAAGAAAAAAAGAATAGATCCCACACATGGTAAACATTCGTGATGTGAAATTATGAATCATGTCAAAGCCCCTTCCAGTATTTTAGAAGAAACTTTCAAACTTTTTAAACTTTAAAATGAGAGTAAAAAAATATAACTACAAATTCAAGACAGAAACTTGTCATTTAAACAATTGGGAAGATATTCTAAATGACTCCAAAAAAAACCCTGTTTCCATTATAAAAAGTAACTGAAGTTACATAACCAAGGTTATATAGTTAACTGCAGACAAGCTAGAAGTGGTACTTTTGTGTGTTTCCATTTTTAAGACAAAATGTTGCAGCATTACTTCCTGTTAAACAGTTGTGCATTTTGTGAATTTGTTCTTCCACATTCAGTCAAAAACTGAATTCTCTCACTATCCGCCATGTTGTTTGTAGGCTAAATTTATTCTGTTTGAATGCAACAAGTTGCTGTATTTAACCATTCAATAATGTGGTTAACTACATTGTGTTAACTTGCTTCATTGTTTTGAAACTTTATTATGGTTAATGTAACCACATTTACTTCCACTAGAAAATTAACTCTGATCAACTTTTTAACTGCAGTTAATTTTTGTAGTTGAAACGAGGTATTACAATTACAATAAGTACTCTGCTAGCAGCCAAATAGGCATGTGACAGAGTGAGGATTCCATACACTGCAATAATTGTAACAAATGTATAATTGTAACAAAGTCAAAGTTAGTGCTAAACTCATTAAAAAAGAGCTTATCATTAGCTTTGACTGTCCCCAAAGTTAATCATTAAGAAATACCACCATTGAAACCCAGTTCAGTTGATATGTTAACTTTACTTATTGAGTTTTAGCCCAAATGACATAAAAACTAATGTCACATGTGACAATAAATTTCAAAACATCTCATTAGAATGGTAGTTTCAAAATTACCCACTGCAATCATTTCTTAAGACTTTTTTACATCAAAGTTGATTAAACGAGCAAAATTTAGTCATTTAAAAATGGTCACAAATGTTTAATCTGATTGTATCGCCACAAAATTGATTTCACAAGAGTCTTGTACTCTTCTAGTTTCTAACAATATCTTCCAAAATCACTTCTTATAAGCAAAGTAATAATGCTATATACAGTTTGAAGCAGTAGGATTGGATCTTTTTCAGTAAGCCACAAAAAAGGCGTCAAAGGTAATGCTAAACTCATTAACTTGTAATGAGTTTAGCACTACCTCTGACTAGGCAATCATTTAAGAATACAAACTATAAAGCTTCGTAACTAAAACCGTGTATTTTATGGAGATCTGAAACCATGTCTATTTGGCGAATGAACCATTGCACTAAAGGACTAAATTACACAGGAAATCAGAATACTTAATTTAAATTTGTTACTGCGGCTAATGCACAGGTTTTATAAGCACAGACTGCAACAATGTATTTAACTAACTACACCAGAATTCCATATGGAACACCTCACTTTTTAAAAAACACATTTCAATAATAAACATTATTTGTTAATATTATTATTATTATTATTATTATTATTATTATTATTATTATTATTAACGCTTTTTGCAATCAAAGAGGGTGAGGTTAAAGGCTAGATTTAATTTACGCCTCTAAATCAGCTGTCAAT
Source organism: Brachycybe producta (assembly GCA_036925085.1). Taxonomy (NCBI): domain Eukaryota; kingdom Metazoa; phylum Arthropoda; class Diplopoda; order Playtdesmida; family Andrognathidae; genus Brachycybe; species Brachycybe producta. The sequence continues at coordinate 3,161,433 of JAUPFP010000015.1, read as the reverse complement.
AATTCTAGAAGAAATATACCCTCTTACTCAGGCCTTTTTGATTGCAAAAAGCGTTAATTCTTTTTTTGCATCAATTTTTATTATTTAAAATAAAAAATGTTCATCTATTTAAACCACGTCTTTTAAAAATAAGTCACCAAAAAAAAAAACACATCCAATCCTACTTCCTTCACCCTTTTATGTACCAAACAATGAATTTTCGACTGACTTTTTCTTCTAATCTTTCTTGACTTGACATATCTTTATTTTTTTAAAAAAAAACCTACGAAGCCAATGGCATTTTTTTACAGTAAAACAAAGGTAATCCACCTCAAACAATTCCCAAACCTTCTATTATAGAGTTCTAAAAAAGAATATACTTTCTAGACTAAAAATAAAAAAAGTACTATGAAGATCTCTCTTTTGATATCACTTGAAACCTGGTAACGTCCAACATATAACTTATACAGACAGTCTAATAATAATAATGTCATTGTGAGTTTAATGGTGCCCCCTTTTTCAACAACCTCATATTTAGTTTATGAAGGCCACAAAGTAGCCCCCGAACACACATTGGGCACTATATTCTACCATGAACATACAGCATTTTGAAAAACAAAAGCAATTATTCTTTGTGCGTTTCAAAAAAAGAAAGATAGGCTTAATTCGTTTTAGCCTAACTAAAAACCAACTTAGAATGGAAAGATAATGTCTAAAAATTTGTTGAAAAAAAAAACTCAGCTCAAACTTTTCTTAAACTATTTGTTGTAGCGAATATCATCATCATCATCATCTCATTCAGAATAGCTTTTAAGGGTTCATTCCCCAAAGACATTCGGGATGATTTTGCCACAACCTTTAGAAGCAATATAACATGTTCAAAAGAAGAAAAGTCATGTTTTATGTAAAACACACACACACACGTAGGTCTACATATAGTATATGCACCAATATATATATATATATATATATATACATATATATATATATATATATATATATAAAGCTATAAAGCTATGGCTAGATAGATATTGTAGAAATCGACTTCAAATAGGTAAAAACCTACATAGGTATAAAGAAAAGAGGAGAATAAGTCCTAACTCTACCATGCAGGTATATATTGCAATTCCTTTACAAGCCATTGAACATTTAAATCCCTGGACGAGAGAGACCATATCCGCAGCCATCTTTGAATTACATAGGGCCCTTTTGCTTCCAGCCATTTCTTTCATATATAAGTTTAAAAAAGTGGAAGTGATTCGTTTATGATAAAATGTATGCGGCCAGGAAATTGAAAATGTCGTTGGGGTGCACACAGAGCAAACACAAATGGTCACTTTTATTTTAGAAAAAGAAGAACTAAAGAAAAAAAAAATCGAACCAAAAACGTCCAACTTGGAGACAATCACCACTAACATAACATTTACTTAAAGCAAGAAAAAAAAAACCCTTCTAAACCTAATATATAGCTTTTAAGAGTCAAAAGTCTTACTTTTTTTCTGACATAGTCCAAGAATAATATTTCACTCTTTTTTTTTTTGGTAAAATAAGACAGAAAAAACAAAAAAAAATGTCAACTCAAGATTACTGGTTGGATTATTTCAATGAAACAAATGTTTTGATTGGCTATTTGAGCTACCAACTTTCTTATTAAACCTGTCCTTTTTTCGCCTTTTATCCTTTGATTGCCATGACATTTTTATTTTGAAAAAAATATCACCATGAAAATTTCTTGAATTTCTTTAGAAAAAAAAAATCACATTCATTAAGTCTATTAGCAAAGCTACCGATGTACCTCGTTTAAACGATAGGAACGCGTTTCTATTGCTAACTGAATTATCATTAAAGTAAAGGTAAATGTAAAAGTGCTTCTGTACAAAACTAGAGTTTGGTCAACTACTTTATAACGAGGATAAGTGCCACACATAAAATGGATAAAATATTATAAAATGTAAAACATTTTCTTGGCTATAAATATAAACAAACAAAAATTCAAAAAGGAAAACAACAGTCGAAATTAAACCTCAATTATGAAGTAAAAACCTCAAATATTGATAGTCAAATCCACACACCATTTGAAATGAATGTACACAACTAAAATATGGAACTAGGAATGTTTTTTTTCTTCCTTCTAGTTTTTAAGCTTCATATATTATGTTCTAAATTGAACACACAATGCCTCTTATTCAGACTTTCGATATGTTATTCGAAATAATTATTGTTTAGATTGCTATAGCCCACTCTTGCAATTGGAGCTAGTGCACCTAATCTGTTATACACTTCAAGTCGTTAAAAGATGAATTTTATATGTCGCTTAGTCTTAAAGAGACAAAACTCAAACTACACAATTAAATTTTTATAACTAGTGGGGTAACCCGTCATAAATGACGGGAGCTAAATTCACAGGCAATTGTGCCCAGCATTAGAATTTCTTTTTCTCCGCACTTTTATGACGTCAGACCAAGTAACAAACCAATTAGAAATTAATGACGTTCATAAAAGGCCTGAGGAAAAGAAATACTAATGCTGGGCACAGTTGCCCGTGATTAATTCTAGTATAATTTTGCTACTATTATCCCCTCTCCTTTTTATATTTGAAAAAGAAACTGAGTTTTTCATTTTCTCTGATGTGCGCATGCGCGTCGTTTGTTCCTTTTTTACTCCTTTCATTTCAATTTCAGTCACCCCCTCCCACTTTTCCCCCCTCCACGTTTCTCTCCCCCCAGTCTACACTTTCCAACCTTTTCCCCTCTCCAATTTAATATCAATGGGGTTCTTGGATGGGGAGTGTGCAACATATAGTTGACCTTGAGAAAAAAAGCGGTTCATTTATCCATTTAAATTTATATAACTCACTCACACACACAGACTTGGCTTAATATATATATAATTTTATTCAATCTTATCAAATCTATTGTTTGGGCTCTTGGATCGAGAGAGCGCAGCATAAAGTCGACCATCAGAAAAAACTGGTTCGTTTAAATTTAAATAAATTCCAACGTGCTTAAACGTTTTTTTTTCTCCTTGTTTGTACAACGTTATACACAGACAGACAAAGCTTAATATATATAAAATAAAATAAAATAGCAGAAAAGTGTAAATTACCAAGTCAAACTTAAAAAATTATTACAAATTGCAACACTTGCCCCATCTTATAACCTTACCTTGCAAAAACACCGTTTATATGCTATTTAAGAAACAGGCTGTTTTTTTACGTAACGCAACCAATAATCGTTTGAGTTCACAATAAAGGATCATTTACCTTTTCAGTAGCTCCAAACACAAAACTGGTATCAGAAAAATAAAAATACGTGCAGAAATGTGGATCTTTTCGTTTCCTATACAGACACAGCAGTAATTCATAATGTATAATATTTTTTTTGTTATACAAGACTAGAATTGAGGCGGAAACATTAATAATACCTTTTAAAAGTTATATGGAAGAATCCCTCGCATTTTTACGTGCTTTTTTTTTCTTGGTCAAACATAATTAAATTTGTATATAAAAAAGTTAGAAAGTTTATTTATTGCAATACATTTTTGGTAGAACAAAAGAAAACCCCAATGTATTTTATAGACCCTTTATATAGTTCTTTGTTTTGTTTTTTGTTCTTTACTTGATTCCGTTTGTATTTTATTATTATTATTATTATTATATCTCTTATGTGTATACATATATATATAGGATGTACGTAAAAAGATGGTCGATCCAAAGTGTCATTCTCACGGGAGATTGACCCCACTGGAGAACCCGATCTTAGGAGGCGGAGGAGGAGGAGGAGGAGGAGGTGGAGGTGGCGGAGGAAGAGAAGGCGGACCACCTGACCCAGAAAGCGTCATCATGAACAAAAACATCAACAAATTATACGGTATAAGTCCAAGTGACATCGACAAATACTCAAGGGTTGTGTTTCCAGTGTGTTTCATTTGTTTCAATCTCATGTACTGGATCATCTATTTGCATATAAGTGACGTCATGGCTGAAGATCTTATTCCACTTAAGCGTGATTAAAAATAAAAAGATCCTGATCATACTGATGATATATTTATACAAAGAAAAAAAAAAGGATGAAGAATGTGGTTTGGAGATATGAATTTAAAAGCAAATTTTTTATTATTAATAAGGAACATACTTGAAAGACTACTGAAATAGAAGTGTGTTGTTTATGTGTGTGTGTGTGTGTGTGGTAGGAGTGCAACCAAAATGATAATTTTTCAACACTTAAAAAAAAACACCTTTATCGTCCAAAAAAAAGTATGAATTGTTCATATAACAATAGAAAGAGAGAGAAGAAAAAAATCAAATGAAAATGCTTCAAATTGAAATATGGTGATAGTGATGTTGTTGCATTATGGAAAATATATAGGATTTCAAAACTCTTCTGCAAAATTTCATCTTATAATTAAAACAAACATGTAGCATAAGAGATAAATGTTGAAATATTGAGTGATTTTGTTAAAAAACAAAATAAACTAATTTCAACCTGAAGCTAGAAGAACAAAAAATTACAATAACAATAATTGAGGAAAAAAAAGCTTTGTTTAGATTTTTTTTAAAAATAATTAAAATTATGTTTTTTTCAATTTCAAATTGATAGAAACGAAGTGCTCAAAAAATTTGCATGTTATTTATGTCCACGCTGATTTCATATTCAAATTAAGAATCTCCCAATTGTATAATAAAAAAACTCTATAGACTAATTAATATAACTAATACTAACTAGTATTATTGCTCTCTTTCTCTCTATATATATATACTATCAAAAAATAACAATTGTAATCTAAAAAAATGGATGTATCTTGTATCAAATAAGAAGGGAAGACCAACTTAGTATTCTTAGAACCAATTAACTTGTAATCAAATTAATTAATTAATTAATAATGAATGCTCATTTTAATTAACCACAAAAAAAGTATTTATATAAGACAGAGAAAAAAAATTAGTATCGCGATGATAATGAAATTAACGAACAATTATTGTTATAATAATAAATTGGTAATTATAATTTATTTGAATGAGATTTAGTTAGTTAGCCTTCCTTTCTTATTGTTTTCATACATGTTATATTGTCCATAAATTTATATAAGAGGAAGGGAGGTCTAAAAAAAAAGTGACCGCAGGTCAAGCTTTTTTGTATAAGACACAAAGAAAAAAAAAAAGATCTATCTTTCTGCTCCACAATGCAGAAGAAGTTGAAAATTCAGAACAAGAAAAAAATAACTTGCTCTAAAGCACAAGTGTTATTTTTTGCATGAAATATTAAAATATGAAATAACAGAAAATGGAGAAAGCAAATTCATGTTTTTCTTGGTGAAAAATATGTCCAGATTTTTTTTTTAAAAAATCCCTGTGTATAAATTGTAGAAAGATAAAAAAAAATGACTAACTAAAGTCTTAAGATGATCAATAACGTGAATGATTATGATGTAAAAAAAACAAATTGTGAAATTGTACAAAGATGTTATAGATTTTAATATAAAAAAGATAAGATAGGTGGAAAGATAACAAAAAAAAAACAGGAGACAAAATTACCATGAAAAGAGAAATAATACACATGAGAAGTAAAAATATGGAATTGAGGTTTTTATTTTGCATATTTTTTTTTTTCTTCTTTATAACAACTTAAAAAAATATTTGTGTCACTTGTACGGACTGATAATAATAAAAATAATTAGAGCTCGGATTTTTTTTATGCAACATCAAGCAATAATGTTTCTCAATTTTGTGGCCCAAGAGCCAATATTATGAAGAAATCATCATCATTAGAACAATGTTCAGCAATTATGCTTTTTTTTCTAATCAAAAAACGTTGGTTATAGGCTAGATCTCTGGTTATTATCAGTTGTCAACTACAGTTCTAGCCTCTAACGAGTGTTTTTGATTGAAGAAAAAAAACCATAAAGGGAATTATTATTTCACAATTGATCCTTCGGTCACAGATTGAGAAACATTTGCTTGATAAATAGCATAACAAATCCCGAGCCCTAATAATAATAATAATAATCAACAACGTTAACCATTTTTTTTTATTGTTAACGTTCATGATGATAAATCTCAGACAATGTTATTACGTAAATGTGACTGCCTACTCATTATTATTAAAATTATTATTTAGCTGCGTGTGCGTGTGTTTAACAGCTAGACAATAATAACTGGTTTTTTTATACAATTATTTAAAATTCTGATTTTAACGTCATCTAAATTTAATTGGAACTTTGCAGGTGTGTTTAAAATAATATGATAATATGCAAATGAATTCAATTTGTAGGCCCTACAAGTAACTATAGAAGGAAACTTGCAAAGACTTCAACAGGAACTCTCTATACATCAGAGTACAAACATAAAATAAACCCTGTCTTAATAAGTATTCTTAAACAGGGTTTTTATATATTTGAACCCTGCTTAGAGAGGGTTCTAATTTTTAAGTTCATTCACCTGGTAAATTTTCTTCTTGAACTTGAAAAATAAAAATTGGCAAATTTAGTGGCATATAAAAAAAACTGACAAAATAAAGACTTTTTTGTTGATAATTTTCAGTTAAAATATTACCTTTATGGTACCCATATATATATATTACATTATATGCTTAAGTATACTTTATTGAATCTACAGTATTAAAACCCCATTGAAGCAACATATTACCAAATATTGCAAATTTGCAAATATTATAAAACAGCAAATTATTGTTTTGCAACTTTATAGTAATATAATTAATAATAATAACAATAAAAATTACTTAAGAAAAAAAAAAGCCTAACATATTAATATCAATTTTGTATTACTTTTTATTCATTTTTATTCTACTGTCATTATTTACTTATTACACGTAAAAGTCAAAATAAATATGCCACGCTTTTAAGTAATAGAAATAAAAGCAAATTCTAAACTAATTTTGCAAAAAAAAAAAGTATAGGCCTCTTATAACGTAAAAAACAAATTTGAAGGCTCAATGGACTTGTACCTGCTTCTAATTATGGCATTACTAAAGAAATAAACATTTTCTGTGATTTATTTGGGGTTGTTTTATTCCTTTTCATTTATGCATAAAAAAGAAGACAAAAAAACAAAACAAATGACCGAATCAGTAAAATAAATATTTAAATAACCTAACCTAACCTAACCCACGAAATAAAACGAAGCTCATCATATCTAAAGCAGCTTAATGAATTCATTCATACATAAATATAACCAAGTAACCCATCCGCACAAATAAAAAAAAATCATTATCAAAACTCGTATTAAAAAAGCTCAATATAGACCCAAAAAAATCAACCAAAAAACAGTAGATGGAAATGGAACGAAACGGAATATTTTTTTTTTCGAATTAAACATTAAATATTTCGATTCCTTCCATTTCGTGTTAAACGGTTTTCGTTTTTTTAATATAGTAAGTGAGCGGACAAAACAAAACAAAAGTAGCCTTCCAATAAAAGTAAATTTGACTGCAGCATATAATAATCTTTCTCATCAAATCAATCAACCAAAAAAAAAATCATACCCCTAATTCAAGAAGAAAACTTAAGGTTCTCTCCCACATTAGGTCGGCCCGAATGCATGCAACGCATGCCGGTCGCTGTCTTCACATCCCATCTGGGCCTACTGTGGGTTTACCTATTCGATTCTTTGATTTTTATTCTATCCGGAATGTTCTTTTTCGATTCGAGCCAATTCGGACTGGCCTAGTGTGGGACAACCTTAAACTTTTAAGCACCTGAACTCTAAACTCGAACCCTGTTCTCAGAGAATTCAAGTTTGAAGTTCCACGTGCTATGTTTGTATCTTAAAACTTGGGTCTCAAGGGTCGTATTCTTAATACATGTTAAGTCAAAAATAGTGCCAAACTCATTCACTTTTCATATAAAATTTCCTATCGAAAGTTCACGAGTTTAGTACCACCTTCGACTTAACAATTACTAAGAATTCGAACCCTTTAAACCTAAAAAAAACTGTTATTGCATTTATACATCATGTATCATGTAAAGAACCTATCTCTAGTATAAAAACGTCCCAATAATAATAATAATAATTAATAATTATAATAAGCGTTTCTAGAAAACTTCAATTCCCAATTTTGTTTTTCTAAAAATTCTCAAAATAGCACTGAAAATTAATATGCGCTGCTTAGCTTTTAATTACAAAAGAGAATAATAAAAATAATAATACAAGTATCACAAACACAAAAAAAAATACCAAAATTCAACAAGAAAAACTTAGCACTTGAACTTCAATTTGAACTCTCTTGAACAGGAGTCAAACATATATTACAATTAGCATTAGTACTCTGCTAGCAGCCAAATAGGCCTATGGCAGAGGGACATAAAAGTCCACATGCAGCAGCTCAGAGTGTTCAAGTTGAACATCAAGTATCAAGGTTTCTTTGTTTGAATTTTTTTGGTCAAAATCTCTTTCTCTCCATCATGTTCCACCCTTTATATCCACCTATCTATCTTTTTACATTCAAACACCACCCATTAAACCCATGTATATTAAAAGCTCCAAAAACACGTATTATAATTATATACATAATTATTACCAATAAATAAATAACACATGTTTTAGTTTTTCATTTTTTTCTTTTTCATGTTGTTATCGATGTTGTTGTTGTTGATGATGATGATGATGATGATAATGATGAGGCTATAACTGAGGTAGCCATTTTTAATTTTGAAACTAATTCTATATTCTCTGTAACCGTTTGTTTTCTATACATATTATTATTATATACTGTATTATATGGTTATTATTATCAAAATAGAGGCCTGTACATTAGTTTGCTCAATATGTCTGCAGCCTAACATCCGGTCCCACTTTATTTCTTGAAAAATAAACCAGTTTTAACAAAAATATAATATATGTTGTTTCTTATAATAATGTTCAAATTGAAAAAGTAACAAATTTATATTATGCAATGAACAAAATCTACCCATAGGGCCTCAAAATCTTAAAACTAAATAATAACATCTATCAATTTTCTGTAGAAACCTACAAAGAAGTTACTGTAAATCACAAAATCACAAATCACAAAATTGTATATACAGTAGAATCCTGTTAATTGGGCTACTTTTTTTAATTGGGGGGGGGGGCAGCCTCTTATTTAGAACAAATCATAAAGAACAATAAAAGTGTCTCAAGAGGTAAACTGCGTTAAGTCACCAAACCTAAATTTTACAAGGGGAGTCATTTGAAACTTTTTCTATTCATTGAAGGGAATAGGACTTAACATGATACATGTATACCACCATCTAGCAGCAGATGTGTAAAACTATGGACTTAACACTGTATACGTCTGATAGAACTGGACAAGCTGATTCATAAAATGTAAAAATTGTGTTTGTTTTTTTAAAAAAAATGTAACTTAACAGAGTTTACCTCTGAGTTTACCTACTGATATCCTCTCATTACTATCATGCAGCTACAGCATTACAGAAAAATGACGTCACAACTAGCACATTGTACGACAATGCAATGTGGACGTGGTGACGTCATTTTTCTGTAATACTGTGTGCTGTGCATTAGCGGCATAATCACAACGAGAGCAATATATGAAGCTTGCATTTCCAAAACGTCGTAAATGCAACATGACGTAAAATACGTTTTTAATCGAAAATGGGTTTGCTTGTCACGAAAGTGCTGCTCCTACTCGTAAAAAAAACTGAAGTAGAATTCTAGTGCAAGTCATAACGTTGTAACAGCCAATAACAATTCGAGTGGCAACATGGCCAGTCACTTAAGTGACCAGTGTCACGTTGTAACTGCCAACTAGCAACATATGCTGACAACTTGTAAACATACTGTATGTTGCTTGTTGGTATTTACAACATTTTGGAACTGAAGTGAAGTTTAATTTTTTTTTAAAAAAATATTCTAAAACAGATTAATAATTTTTAATACATTTCTCTTTCTTTCTTAGCTTCCTGTAAATTGTATTACAATATTATATGTCTGAAAATGTCCTGAAAATTTTAAATTTTGGCATCTACAACGTTATTGAAAATGCACATTTCATATACTGTACAGTATATGTTTGCCTTTTTAGTTACTTCGCATTACTTCTCGTCCCGATGTTCAACAATATTATTATGGGCTATACCCAAAAATTGCAAATAGCCTACTTCTTGCCAAAAGATGGCGCCATATACCAATGATCAAGTTTAAAACATCTGCAGTGCAAAAATAATGTGCTAGTAGTGAGTCTTTCTGATAGGAGGGTACATTGAAAGTAAACGGAAGAAAACAACAAATGAAAAATAGTTTTCGTCAAAAGAAAAACCCACCAAGAGAAGAAAAAAACAAACAATTCTTGCTTATATAGATCCTAATGAACGCAATGCTTTCATAAATAATAACGCTAATATAAATAGCAAGAGTGTTTTTAGTGTTTCTCTAAAAACACACAAAAAAAAAACACGGGAGGCCATTTTGAGAAATGGGCCTTTAATGGGTTTCATATAATTGCACTATACAATAGGACTTATAAAAAAAGAGACAAAAGTGTATTTGAGGGTTAGAGAGAGAGAGAGAGAGAGAGAGAGAGAGAGAGAGAGAGAGAGAGAGAGAGAGAGAGTGAGGGGGAACGCGAGATATGAAATAACAACAGGAACCAATTCACCACACCCGCTAAATAGCTAGAATAATTAATGACTGTCTGAAAAAATATCATAAAAGGGAGAAGAATTAGGATATTATGTTGTTCATGAAGAATTCAAACAGACTAAAAGCATATTTATTTATATATATATATATATATATACTGTTCCTAGCGCCCTCCTAAAATGTAGACATTACAATTCCAAATTGTAAGGAAGCCCCTTGATAATTTATACCAGACTAACTTTTTTTTAGTTTTACCAAAAAAGCTAGAATAAGCTTTATCAAGCTAGATCCAAGCCTAAATCAGCATTAATACTACAATTAAGAATTTTTTTAATCATTACAAAAAAAATCATAAAATTCTGATGTCACCTCATTGTGTTTTATTATTATTTTATGACTTATTTTCTACTGCAAACTAATCAATGGCTGTAATAACATCTGACAATAATTATCATATTAATATTTTGTAATTTGCTCGCTTTTGTGACTTGCAAGGTAAGATATGACAATTTACTGCCATATGACAAATCTTATTTTCTTGAATTAATGACACCCCTGATTTTTCAAAGTCTTTCCAGAAGCAACAGTAAGAAAAAAAATTGAAAGTGTGTTTAGGCAATTATCACCTGGTCTGTAATAGGGCTTAAGAAGAAGAAAAAAAAAAGTGAAAATAAATGTTGTTCAAGGTAAAACCCTTTGTCAAAGGCTGGGACACACTAAGTGTCAAAAGCCTTCCAAAACGGCGGTCTCAGCAGTTGAGCCTGTTATTGTTGTAATGTGCACTCAGCGTAACATGAATGTATGACCGCCATTTTGTTACAGACACTAGGTTATTTTAATTTACCATTTGTGTGTTACTCTGGAGGTTTTATCTTTTCGTCAACAGTTCAAACAGTATAGATTCATTATTTATTAAGAAGAAAAAAATGTTGTTTGGCAAAATCTCCAAAAAAAGAAGTATATTTTTAGCTGCTTTTTTTAAATTTTTTTTTAAAAAATCCTCTACCACACAACCTCTTTTCAAAAGCAGACAAATACGAAAACACCAAACATTTGGTTCGTTGAGCCGCAAACATAAAAAGAGTTTTGCATGGTTGCTCTACCAAAACTAAATCTATAGCAATAAAAAATACTCTCTCTCTCTTTCTCTCTAAAGATGTCTTTGAATTATTGTTTTCCATTTCATTTTCTACAACATAGGGCTTTATACTGTATATATATATATACAGAATATATTTTAAAACTAAAATGGTTCTTGTAATAACAACAACCGTCACCAGAAACAGAAGAAAGAAAAAAAAAAACCAGACGTAACCATGAAAAATGGAAGAAAAAAAAAAGAGTCAGAAATCATGAAAAACAAAAATATCATATAACTATCTTAATCAACAAAAATATTTATGATGTTTAAATCAATATATATAGTTGTAAATATTAGAATTATATGCAAGTACATAAAAGTTGCTTGAAAACAAAATTGGCACAACATGTGTCGCCATTAGTTGAACCACGAACTACAATCTTGGACTGTGTGTGTAATTTGACACCAATTAGTTTTCATACAACAAATTAGTTATCAGCATATAATCAATTCAACTGAAATCCTAACTACAAGAATAATTATAACAGCAACAAAAACAATGATACCATGTGACAGTCAGCCCCCCTACAAGAGGGGGCTGACAGAGCTCTAGCCTGGAGGCCCAGAATTAAGGGGGGGGGGGTGAGATGAACAGAAGACAAAAAGCGACTATATAAACACTCTACTGACACATTAATTAGATATATCATTAATTACACTAACTTCTTAGTTAAATCGATTCCCTTTAACAGTTTAGTTTATTATACAATAAATTATTGCATTACGCATAATATGCTAAATATTGTTTTATTTGGCTTTTTTTATATTAAAAATTAAGTTAAATGACATATCATAAATATTGAACATACATGTATGGTTGTTTTCGTTTCAAACAAAATTACCTCAAACGATTACAAGAGTTGAATTGAAGGTGGATCAGAGGCGAACTGGCCTATCACGCAATCGGACATTTTCCCAATGGGAAAATCGGCCCATAATGGAAAAAAGCTGCTTTTTTCCCATTGTGGGCCGATTTTAAGATGAAACTCAAGTCAAAGTTTCAAAATCGCTGAAGAAAAAAAAAACAGCAGTACAAACTGGTGTTTTTTAATGATAAAAAATCAAAACAAAGTAATAAAACAAATCTTTGTGAATAAAATGAAAAATTGGAAAATAATAAAAATAAATCAAGGTAGTTCCATGCATTTAGTGCAAACAGCAAAATAAATTAACAAGTTTATTGTATGCAAATACGAAACCAGAAAAAAACGTTGAAGTTCTTAGGCATTTTTTTGAGTTTCTTACTCACTAAAAGCCTGGAAAAGAATTTTTCTCGGGCCGTTTTTTTCTCCGATATGGAAACTAGCTATTAGGAGACGGAATTATTTCAGATAAAATCGTTTAATATACAACACAATAAATATATATTTCTAAATGTGTCACAAAACGTTACTTTGATTATTTTGTCCTCGTTATCATTCAAAAATCAAATGATTATTTAATCCAACTGGATTAAATCAAGTCCAATTCATCTTTCTATATCAGCATATCCCGGATGAAAAGAAAAAGAAATTACGGAGAACTTCGGTCATCACATCAGTAAAACTGGACCAACCACAAGTTGTAACCGAATTTAACTTACTGCGGATGGTTTTAAAAATATGTCCAAATAATTAGGTCCATAAGTCTTGAACTTAAGATTAAATTACGAGATTTAAGGCAAAAAAATTGTTGAAATCTATTTAAAAAAATATTTGAAGTTCAAAACTTCATGAAATATTAAACTCATAAATTTAGTTAATCTATCAGAACATTTTTTTTTAATCATATTAATAAAAAAATATGAAATTAAAAACATAATAACGAAATCGTGCGTCAATTTGTATCAATTGATGTCACATCCTGTCTGTTCTCATTTATTGTCAACAATTTCAAATTGTACTCCTGTTAATATATAAGATAATTTCTGTTTCAAAAAGTTTTCAAAAAACTTCAAACATTTGTTCATTAAGCACACATTGAGTAGAACAACTTTACCTTAAACTTAAAAGACAATTAATTGTGACTAAATTTTTGGCTGATGTTATTCTTCTTCTCAACATTTCATCATTTAAAAATGTATACTTCATATGCATTGCTAGTTATTTGCTTTTTTATCAGTTCTATTCAACTTGGAAATGGTGTGAAAGAAAGGTAAGAAAAATATTCAGAATTTTTTTTACACTTTTTATGTGGAAATTTCTTAGGAATTTCAAATTTAAAATATTTTAAAATAAAAATTTTTATGGTTCAAATCAAATTTTCAATTTTCTGCATTTTTATAGTAAACCAAGTCAAACTTGGTATTTTTGTTTTTCAAAAAAACATAAAAGTTAACTTTTTTTAAAAAAAAAACATTTTTTTAAACTGATAAATTCAATATTCAATATTATAAATTAAAACATTCAAATGTTTTCTGAAGAGCTGATTTTCAAAACTAGTTATTTTGCTTTTCAAAAAAAACTAATCACTTAATGAAAAACTGAAAGTGTTATTAGAAACTAGAACGGAAGCTAAATCAATTCTTAATATTTTCGTGTTGATATCTTTCAAAATAAAACTTTTTACCCTGAAAGTGTAATTGAGTTACCCTTCTAGTTTCTAAAACATATTCAAGTTTCTCTTAATTTTGCATCTGAAAGACAGAAATAGAACTACCAAAAAGGTGGTTCTATTAAAAAGTTTTGCTTCGAACTATGAAGAAGATCTAATGTCATTTTTAACTAATGCATTTAATTAATTATAAATAAACTAATCTGTTTTGGTTCCTTTTTTTATAGGAGTGATTCTTTCTCAACTGTAAATGTTTCAGATATTTTAAATAGTATCTTCAGAGATTATGACAAAAGAATTAGACCAAACTACATGGGTAGGAAATTAATTAACTACAGACTTCACACAAAGAAATATTTAACTAAAGTAACTTAAATTAACTTTTCAATTATACTCAATCTATAGGGGATCCGGTAGAAGTGGATATAACCATGTACGTAATAAGCGTCAGTTCCATATCCGAAATAAAAATGGTAACGACACATTTTAAGATTTTTGGTTCGTTATTCTTAATGACTGTTTATGTAAATTTTAGCGCTAACATCAGCTTTTACATGATGAAAGTTGACGAGTTTAGCTTTACCTTTGACTAAGCACTGATATATACCATGTGTTCTCAAAAAATGTATACACATTTTTTGAGGACACATCACGTTTTATATCATATTAATGTTTATTTTTTTTAAATTTAATTTAATAATTTTATAATTGAGACTAAGTATTACAATAAAGATTAGATATAAAGGCATTACAAGGTTTATATTTAAATTGATGCATTATCTCAAGTGTTAACAAATTTCCTCTATTTTCATCAAGGCATTGCAGAAGACATTGGTAAGAAACTTAATCTGCAAAGATCAATTAACGTTATCTCTCGTAAAAGTGTGCGACACTTCGATTTCTTCCCAATTTATATCATTAATGGCAAGAAATCGAAAAGGATTGTCTCAGAAATACAACAGATATGATTAATTTATATTTGCAAATCAGATTCTCACCGATGTCAGCAATGCCTTAATGACAGGGCCGGATTAAGCCAAGAAGGGCCACGAGGCTTTTTGATGCTTGGGCCCACCCTTCAGGTCCTATCCCTTCTTTCTTATTGCACAAGCGCAATAAAGTTATGGAAAAGCTAGTGTGCAAACAATTTCATTTTGTAAAAATTTTTTTTAACATTTGCATTGGGCCCCAAGAACTCTGGGCCCTTAGTCTTGAGCCTACTTAGTCTAATGGATAATGAAAATGGATGACATTCTCAACACTTGATATTATGTAGCATCCATTATCATCCACACAAAACATATAATGCTTTTATACATAATCTTTATTGTAAAACTAGCCAGAACCCGTGAAAAATCACAAAGATTGCATAACTTCAATTTGACATGCTAGTTGCAAAACTGAAATGTTACAAAATAAAAACAGTTTCAAATAGTTTTTAATTTTAACATTTATTAAATAGACTTGAGCCTAATTTTTTATTTCTAATTATATTCTATCATCATCATAATTCTTTGATCAACATATTTTTTTGTAAACTTTTGTTGCTGATTGTTTGACAGCAATTGTCCTTGTTCTGGTGTCTTTTATAACAAAGACCTTGACGGACCTTGACCTTGGTGGGTATATATATTTTTTGTTATGAACGTACGTACGTACCTACATTCGATTTATATTATGTTGATTCACACTCATTAAATTATAAAATTGTTAAATGAAATTTCAAATTTAAACATGAAATTTAAGAACAAAATTCTGTTAACTATAATAAATGTAATTAATTTTCAAATTATTCTAATAGGATTATACCCTGGATATATACTTTCGACAATATTGGAAAGATTCTCGTCTAATGTACTTCCCAAAATACGACATCGACTACATCCCAGTTGATTACGAAACGAGTAACAAAATGTGGACGCCAGACACTTTCTTTGCAAACGAAAAAAGTGCTTATTTTCATATGACCACAACACCAAACACTTTTACAAGAATTCATAAAAATGGAGACGTTTTAAAAAGCACCCGGTAAATATTGAGAGAAAATTGTAAACAATAATAAAAAACTTACCTTTTAAAATCTGAATAAATTTTCTTCATTTTTCTTTCATAGACTGACCATTACAGCCTCATGTCCAATGGACTTGAAATACTTCCCATTGGACACTCAAACATGTTCATTGGAGCTAGAAAGCTGTAAGTAAAAATGACAATAAGACATTAATTTAAAAAAAAATTCTTTATGATTAGCTCTGTATTTGAAGGCATTTTCCAAATTGAAACTGAAAGCGTTTTTAAAAGTAGACATTTTTTTATTATTAAATTATGCTACAAAGTAAACAGCTTTTCAAAAATGCAAACTAAACTGTTTGTAAAAACTTGAAATTTGAGATGTTTTTTTTTAAAACTACGATTAAATGTTTATTTTTAAAGACAGCAACATTAAAATATATTATTAGCCAATTCTTTCTAGTTTGTAAGAAAAAAAAAACGCTTCAATTTTGTTTCTCTCTTCTACTTCTTTAAAAGTTGCTCGAAATGAAAGTGCAGCAAGAAAGTTTAATACCAATGTTTCCCAAAAGAGGTTCTGTGGAACCCTAGTTTTCCGCGAAGGAAAAAAAGTAAGGGTTCTTGCTAGAAAATTAAAAAAACATTAAATTTCACACTGTAAAAATGTGCAATTATAATAGTTTCTTAAAATAATTTTAATTTTAATTTCAGTAGTCACAGCATGTCCATCTTTAGAAATTCCGAACACAACTCAAAAACTAAATGAGGCATAAAATGTGTTGTAATCTTTTTTCACTTTTTTTTAATATTATTAATTAAAAGTGAATCTGATACCCTAAATTATCATTTTATTAAGAGTCGCCTATAATTTTATTCATATCTACTTTTTCTGACATTAGTATGTAAAAGTACTATTGGGAGTTCCATAATATTTTAAAGATTATAAAAGGGTCCCATTGTCAAATTGGAAAACATTGTAATCTATATCAATATTATAAAGAGACATTTTTTAAGAATAAAACATTTTTGTTCATAATTAATTTGCACAGTTGGTTCAAATACAAAGGACATTGTTTACAACTGGAGAGGTTCATCAGCATTAGGAATTTCACCAGAAGTGATTCTGCCACAGTTTAAATTTGTTGGTCATCGTGTAAAAAAGATTGAAATACACTTATCAAATGGTTAGTAAATTACAACATGAAAATATTCTTAAGTGATTCAGCTACCCTTCTAGTTTCTAAAACACATTCAAGTTTATTTTCATTTTGCACCTGAAAAACAGAATAATGAAGAGTTCAAGAGGCCCAAGTTTACACTTTAAAATAATTGCTTTGAATTTGGTAGTACTACCTTAAGACTACTTACTACTATCCTGAGTTCTAGGCAAACTCTAGCCTCTAACAAGCCTTCTTGATCGCCAAAAAAATGCAAAATTCTTTTTGCCTTAGTAATAATAATTAACTTGTGTGTGTAACTGAAATAAGAAGAGGTGGCGCCATCAATTGGCGACACTCAGCTATAACACACCTTTTAGTTGCGTTACCTCTACAGTAATAAGTATATATATATTTATATTCTGCTTAAGTTGAGACTAATTTTGTATTTTCTTTGTAATTTTTCTAGGAAACTATTCTCGTCTAACATGTGAATTTCAATTTGCTCGAAGTACTGGCTATTACATCCTTCAAATCTACTTTCCAGCATGTTTAATTGTGATTGCCTCATGGGTATCATTCTGGCTAAATCGATCAAACATGCTGGCTCGAGTGGCCCTCTCAATCACAACCGTTTTAACAATAACCACATTGATGTCCACCGTGAATGCAGCACTTCCTAAATTATCCTACATCAAAACCAGTGATGTGTATCTAATTTCATGCTTCCTTATGGTTTTTGCTGCTCTAATTCAACAAGCTGTCATTGAATATGTCACAAGACGTAATCACCAGAGTAACAAAAAGCACAATGCACGAGCAAACATCAATGTTGGACACGTCAAAGGCTCCGACTTAGAAAAGAATCACTTGGAGTTGACTGTAAGCCCTTCTAACCCATTAAAAAAAACTAAAGGTGGCTGAATTGATATTTACTTTGTTTTTGTCCAACCACCAGATGGAGCCACTAAAATTTGGACGCAAAAATGTCAAGCGAACTTGTTTTTTATAGAAACATTACGACAAAATTTAAAATATTTTCAAAATTAGAATGGTAGAAGATTGTCGTTTTTTTATGAAAATGTCTTAAAAAATAAACATTTTATAGTTCAGTTTGAAAATGGTCTAGTTTTTTTTTTTAGGTTTTTTCATTAAAATTTCACAAAAAAACTATTTTCACCTTTTTCAAACTGTTATAAAAAGTTTATTTTTAAGAATATCATTATGAAAAAACTTTTAGCATTATCACCAACTATTCTAGTTTCTAAAACCCTTTGACATTTTATGTTACGTTACTACTGAAAAATGTTCGCTTGTAAAATATAACTTTTTTTCAAACTGCGGTATAAAAAAGAGAGGTAGAATAGAACATAATAGCAACTACAGTGGCGCCATCCGAAAGGACAAACACAAAAGAAATATCTATTCAACCACCTTAAACTAAAAAAATGACACCATCTATTTTACTTGTTAATAATCAAGTCTTTTTATTTTTTTTTGTCTTCTTGTCAGAATGTGAGCGATGATGACAATGACAACAATTCAGATGGTGTACGATCGAGTGACATTGACAAATACTCTCAGATTGGATTTCCTATTGTGTTTCTTGTTTTCAATATTTTATATTGTATCATTTACACGATAGCCAGTAATGCCTCGGATGATAACCTCATTCATGCAAAAAACTGATTCCATCTATTTCTATTTTATTTTTTATTTTTTATTTACATTATGAGAAGAAGAAAAGAAAAAACAACGCTTGTCACAAGTTAAACCATTGACACCATTGTTGACTCATTATTTTTCAGATTTTCATGGTATCCATAAACAATGAACGATTTTTTAATAAATTTTCATATAATTGAATTGCATTTCGAATAAAAAAACTTGTATGCATTTGTAGTAGAATTTGTCTTAAATAGGTAGTGTCATCTCATTTAAATAAAAAAAAACGATTTAAATAAAATTCACTTTTTTAATTTTTTTTTAAATCATGATTTTTAACAAACCTGCTTTTCCTAGCTTTTTGGGACTTCTGCGGCCAGTTGTGTGCTCCTGAGGCATTTTTAGAGCATTTAAATATAATTCGACTTTTAGTTTTGAAAAAATGCAAATACTTTTAGTCAGTCTTGGCTTTTGAGTCAAAGTCTTGGCTCTTGACCCATTTTTTCGAATTTTAAAAATTCTTGAAACCTTGTGCTTTTCCAAACTTTTTGGGACTTCCGGGACTAGCTGAGTGCTCTTGAGGTATTTTTAGAGCTTTTCAAGCATTTAAATATTTTTTCGACTTGAGACCGTTTTTTGAAAAAAAGTCAAAGACCCATGGCTCTTGACCCATTTTTTTCGAATTTTAAAAATTCTTGAATCCTTATGCTTTTCTAAACTTTTTGGGACTTCTGGGGACAGTTGAGCGCTCCTGAGACATTTTCATAGCTTTTTAGAGCATTTAAATATTTTGTCCACTTTTGGCCGTTTTTTGAAAAAATCCTTGGTTATGTAACTACAGTTAATTTATGTAGTGGAAACAAGGTTTAAAGCACATTGCTTAAACTTAAGTATTTTCAAGTTTAAATTTCTGTCACTAGGTTGCAGGAGTGCTCAAAACATTAAAAAAACTCATAGGGAAGAATCTTCAATTTATAATATTGGTTTCAATGGAAAGAAAGTAATTTCGCGGTTACTTTAACTTACTTTCTTCCATTTAGTCATGAATTTTCTATATGGCTTAAATACAGAGTGTTTCAAAAATTGTTTCCTTTTGTAGTCCTTTTACACATTTAAAACTTAAAATAAAAATAACACTGTACAGAGACTTTTGAAATTATATACTCAATAATAATTTACATAAATAATGAATTCTTTCTTCTTTTCATTTGTATTAAAAAAAATAGAAATACTTCAAAGAATATTTCTAAAAATAAAATGAAAGACCTAAACATATATCTCAAAGGATCTAACATCTCTCAAAATAAAAATGAAAACTCCTAAGGATATAGGCATCATTTATCAAAATGATGAAACAAATTGACTTTAATTCAAACAGAAGACAAGACTAGAAACAATGGGTAAAAGTTCTAAAAAAAATCTCACCATAAAAATGGATCTTCTATCTATACGTGAAAATTAAAATTAATGATTGTAGTATATAGAGAGAGACACACACCATAGAGAAAAAAAACAACAACCTCGGTTTGACAACCTGACGAAGAAATATTATCTGAAATAAATTGTTTGGTGGTAGTGGTCGTGGTTGTAGCCTCGCTACATGGTTTCCCCAATATATCATCACATTCAAATAGATCAATAATACTATGACAGAATCTCAATGAACACATTCTAATTATGCCTACATGTATAACATTATAAAGAAAAATAATATTTATCGATTTTAGAAACAACTCCAATGAAAAAAAAAAAATGTGAAAAATATGTTTCAAACTAGACTAGTAAATTATTGACAACTTTATACATTTTTATGTCGTCTTTTTGTTTTTAGAAAAAAAGTTAACTTTTTAGCTTTGAATTAAAATATAAAATACGTAATTCTTTTTCAAAAAAAAACTAAAAATGAGCACATAATCATTTACTAGTTTATTATGAACAATAAATATGTATTTAAATTTTTTGTTCTCATATTATTTTCCTAATAAAACTAGTAAATAACTTATGAGCTCATTGTTTGGCTTGTTAGGAACTGATATTTTAGGCTTTTACCAAAACTGTGTCTTATTTAAATGTGGGTGTAAAATATACATAATTCAGTTTTTCTCCTTCAAATGTAGATATTTTTAAACCTAACATTAGAAAAAATGATCACATAAAAATACCTTTAATTATTTTCACTAATTATTCTAGTTTCTAATTTTCAATTTTTTCTTAGTTCTTAAAAGTTGCTACTAATACGAGAAATACCGTATAATCAAAAATCTAAATAAAAAGATATGAACTTAATTAAATTTGAATTCTTAATTCAAATGTAGCTTCACAAGTTCATTTTTACTAATTAAAAATATACTTTGCATTGAGATAAAAAGTAAATTTTAATATGAAGAAATCTTTCAATTATTTAAACCTCGTTTCATAAGCATCTAAATTAAACCAAGAGAAACTACAGAGAAAGAGAGAGAGAGACAGACAGAGAGAGAGAGAGAGAAAGAGAGACAGACAGAGAGAGAGACAGACAGAGAGAGAGAAAGAGAGACAGACAGAGAGAGAGAGAGAGAAAGAGAGACAGACAGAGAGAGAGACAGACAGAGAGAGAGAAAGAGAGACAGACAGAGAGAGAGAAAGAGAGACAGACAGAGAGAGAGAGAGAGAAAGAGAGACAGACAGAGAGAGAGACAGACAGAGAGAGAGAAAGAGAGACAGACAGAGAGAGAGAGAGAGAGAGAGAGAGAAATAAATATTTTAGACTACAATGGAATTTCAAAATTCCATCACATACAACATCCTATTACAACGCTTCAACCAATTGCAAAATTATCAACAGAGATTTTCCATTCAATAATCCACATCTCAACAAGTATATTCAGCCGTACCATTTTGTAAGATAAACTAAAATATAGAAGTCAAAATCTGACCTGGTCTAAATTGGCCAATTAACTTCTCGTATTAGAACATACAACTATATAATTAATATACTGTTAAAATCGACCTAGTCATAAGCTCCCATATGATATACTGGATGAGAAACACACGGACTTAAAAAACACTACTGTATCTTCATTTTTGGTTATCCACACAATTAATCAATGATTTTCGTTAATAGTTTGGTCACTCAGGTCAAGAAAAAAACAACAAAAATGTTATTCATTTGTTCCAGTTAGATATAAACGTTGCGTCGTTAAGTAATAATTGACATACAGTATTTCGCCCCTTAAAGAAGGCAATCACTGCTAGCATTGCAATCTAATTGAAAATTACTGAATGAGATGGAAAGTGACACACAGATATTTGAAATGTAGTATTTTAATTAAAGTTTCATCAATGATAGGGATATGGTTACGTAATATATATAAAAGCAGGCCCTAAAATTCGTTTTCAATACAAGAAAATTTTGAAGAACATTCCCCCCCCCCCAAAAAAAATACCAAATCCGCTTTCCCCATTCCAGATCCCACATCCTAGATTTCAAATCCCATCAAAATGACAATTTATTAAAAGTTGCACTTGTTTTGATAAAAAAATGTTGAAAACAAACAAAATACAAAATCAGTGTACTCTTTCCAATAATAGAAAAAAATTGTCAGAAATATAAAAAAAAAAATCAAAATTTATTTAAGATAAAAAAATCGACAAAAACCCTTTATGATTTACATAATTAAGTCGATTGCGCGCAATAAGGCAAAAATGCTTTACATTAATTTTAAAATTAATCGAGATATTTTCAAATATATATATTTAACTCCTGAACAACCCGGTGCCAATTGTTGACGTTAATTTAGTTTGGCGCTTATTCAGTTTCTCTTGTCCAAAACGGCGCTTATTCCGTTTCCTTTGCCCAAAGCGGCGCTTATTTCAGTTTAGTTTTTGTTCATTTTTTCACATCTTCTGTTTGACTTTGTTCAATTTGGCGCTTATTTCAGTTTTAGCTTTTGCTCAATTTCGCGCTTATTTCAGTTTTAGCTTTTGCTCAATTTCGCGCTTATTTCAGTTTTAGCTGTTGCTCAATTTGGCGCTTATTTCAGTTTTAGCTGTTGCTCAATTTGGCGCTTATTTCAGTTTTAGCTTTTGCTCAATTTGGCGCTTATTTCAGTTTTAGCTTTTGCTCAATTTGGCGCTTATTTCAGTTTTAGTGTTTGTTTAATTTGGCGCTTATTTCAGTTTTAGCTTTTGTTTAATTTGGCGCTTATTTAAGTTTTAGCTTTTGTTTAATTTGGCGCTTAATTAAGTTTTAGCTTTTGTTTAATCTGGCGCTTATTTAAATTTCAGCTTTTGTTCAATTTGGCTCTTATAGAAATAAAGAAAGAAATATACTTGAATTGTAAAGACAATTCACCGTTAAAAAATACCTAAATAAGATACTAATATTAGTAAAAGAAACAAAAACAGAATGCATTATAAAACATTATGCTTAAATATGCAAAATGGGTTAAGATATTAAGAGGTAGACAAACCGTATGTAATATTTATGTATATATATTTACATGTATATTTTTCTATACGTGTATGTGTGTGCGTACCTTAGAAAACATCATACAGTATATGTATATACTGCCTACAATAGAAACAAATAAAACCAGTGTGTATATAAGTATGTATGTATGTATGTATGTATGTACATGTATATGTGTGGATGGATTTACATAATGAAACATTCTAAGAAAAAGAATGAGAAAAAAAGGCATTTTATAGAAAAGCTAAAATTGTAAAGGGGTAAAAAAAAAGATACAAAAGTAACTTTACTTTACAAAGAGAGAGAGAGAAAGGACATGGAAAATTTCAAAGAGATGAAAGCCGGAAAATGTGACATAGCTTTCTATTATGTATAATTCCTACAGTCTTTAAGAAAAAAAATCTATAAATATCTATATATATATCTATATCTATATATCTATATCTATATATCTATATCTATATATATATATCTATATATATATATATATATATATATATATATATATATATATATATATATATATATATATATATATATATATAGTACATAGAATGTATCTATGAATCTTACAGTAGTAATATACATTTTAGAAATGTATATAGGTAGACCTATATATGTGTGTTTGGACCACTTCTAAGAAGAAAATTGAAGAGGCGAAAAATGAATATTCTTAGAGTGATAATAAAGTTTTATATATGCATAAAAATGGCGATTCACGCACAAGAATTTAATATCTAGTAAAGATTGCAGTCAATTTCAAACATGAATTTATATAATAATATATGTATATTATTACAATAAAGTATACAAAATGTAACTACACTTTTCACTGTTTGCAGCAGCCCTTTTGTCAGTTGAACAAACAAAATAAAAAGTCGATATTTAAAAAAAATGTATTTAAAAACCAATTTCTACACATTTAAAGTTTGAGTTAATTACTAGAAATTTTTCAAATTGTATTTCTAGAAAAAAAAAAGTTATTCATTTGTTAAAATTTGCACTTTTCTTCTGATAGAAACGTTTTCTTGTAATCTTGTTTTTTTTTAAAAAATAATTAACTTGTTTTAATTATGTATCAAATTATATTTATATTTACGAGGGTATGTTTGTAAACACAACCATCTTAAGTTTAAAAGATTATAAGGTTTTGCTCTTTCTGAGATATTTAATTTTAAACAATAGCCTGTGCCAAACAACTGTGCCTTTGATTACAGACTAGAGGCGTTGGTTTCGAGACATATTGTAAAATTAGTAATAATTATTGCTAGGATTTTTTTTTATCCAATATCAAGCAAAGTTTGTGGCTCAGTTTATGGTTCAAGTGCCAATTGTGTTGTAACCGTCATCATTAGAGCAACTGCAATTATACTTTTTATAATAAAAAAAGACTGGTTAGAGGCTGATTACTATCAGCTGTCAACTACAGTTCTAGCCTCTAACCAGTGTTCTTGATTGACTTCACAATTGGCCCTTGGGCCATATATTGAGAAACATTTGCTTTA
Source organism: Brachycybe producta (assembly GCA_036925085.1). Lineage (NCBI taxonomy): Eukaryota > Metazoa > Arthropoda > Diplopoda > Playtdesmida > Andrognathidae > Brachycybe > Brachycybe producta. The sequence goes on along the minus strand of JAUPFP010000015.1, from coordinate 3,136,400 downwards.
TATTGCATACAAATCCAAGCCATAGTAAAAAATGATTGATTTCTTATAATAACTGAGTAACTTAATCGAAAAATTTTAACTGTCTAGAAAATACTTGCTCAAATTTAAGAACAAAACTTAGCACTTGAAAGTTCACTTGAACTTCTGAGCAGGGTTTCCAAACATAGAGAAAACTCTGCTTTAAATGTGTAACATTGAAACAGAGATTTGCTTAAAGGGTTTAAGTTAAAACTTAAAAAAATATAGTATGGGAAATAACCGTGTGGTCACATTAAAAAAAACTAGAAATAACAAAGTGACATAAATCAAAGAAACCGAAAATAAATAAGTATAAATTTATAGAAGAAAAAGACTTAAGAAGAGATTCTAACATTATTGAACGCAAAAGTCAATTTAGAATGACAATGGTTAAATTTAATGTAACATCATTAGATTTCAGGTGATTGAATTCGATTTGTTCAGTAGACTGACTTGACTTTCATTCTTATGTCCCCTTCATTTGATCGAACAATTTGATCGATAAAAACAAAAGTCGACATTTTCAATTGTTTTATATCAAAAAAATCTTCCATTGAGAAGAATGTTTAAGTCAGAATGAGAAAGAAAAATCAATGATTAATAATGTAATGAAAACTTGTGAATGTTATTTAGAGACACGGAAGTATGCAGACATGGTCAAAATATAGATTGACCATTAGAATAGATTGGACAATGAATGAGACCAAATCAATCAACAAAAAAACGACCCCAGGATCCTTTTTTATTTAGAAAAAAAAAAAACCCTCCATTTTGTGAATTTGAAACAATTTTTTTTTCTCATCAAAAATTCACTATAAGTCATAGGATGTCATTACAGAGAAAAAATTAATACTGTCATATTACAGGAAATTATATCTAACTCATAACCTTGTGACAGTTACAAAAGAAAATCACTAACATCACTAACAAATATTGTCATATGACTGCAACTGACTGATTTACAGAATAAAAAATAGCACACAATCAATGACATCATAAGGTATGGTTGTTTTTTCTTGTACTTTAGATTTCGTATTGGAAAAATTTGGGCCTCATTATATAAAAAAAAAGTTCTAAAATTGTGACAGTCATACCTTATGATGTCACTGCCTGTACACTACTATTTTATGACAATAACATATCTTATTGTACACTAATGTGACAATATTTGTTCTAAATTTTGTAATTTGCTTTTGTGACTGTTACTAGGTTTTTAGATACATATGACAATTTACTGTCATATGACAGCTTTATTCCATTTCTTTAACGAGGTTCCTTTACTTTATTAAATTGGGAGGCTAATTGTTAATATTTTCTAACCTTTAAAATATATGTTGAAGCTGAATATAGAAAAGAATCAAAACGGTTAGAATATTTTCACGTTGATATATTAAAAAATAAACATTTTAAGGCTTAATGGTTTTCTTGTGTTATCAATTTGAAGTAAAATAAAACAATACATCAATATTTTCAATCTACTACCATAAAATGTTTGATCATAAACTGAAAATACTTGTAACAGGTTCCTTTAATCTTTCTAGTTTTTAACAAGGTCACAGTTAATAGGCCAATGAATGGTCACAACAGGTCATTGCATTTCTATGCTACTTTTCGACTAAAAGGTCTCTCTGTCACAGGCCCTCTTGGTCTGCTTGCAGAGTAATTATTAAAAAACGTTAAAAAATATTTCAAATGTCATGTTAGTTAAAAAAACAGCTAAAATAAAAAGAAACCAAATATAGCTTCATAGTGATGCAAGCTAGAAGAACAAAAAGTCAGTTTTAATAAAGTGTAAAATAAAACATTTTTTATGAGAATCATCTATTTTATCGTTTGCAGTGAAATAACTTTTTAACACTCCATTCTAAAAGTGGTAATTATGTCGTCACAAAATCATAGAATAATAACATTTTTAGAATTTAACTTATACAGTACAGTATGTTCCAGAAGCAACGCCTCAGTCTATTTATTATCAAAATCTACTTTGGGATGGGACACACAGAACCGTTATTTACACCTTATTATTATAGAATAAAACTGAAATAAATTATTTAACTGAAATAACACTGTTTTAAATTTAAATTTTATCAGGAAAAAATGCAAATTAAAAAACTTCCATTTAAAAAAAAAAAATAATAGCAACATTTTTAATCCTTTACAGAGTATGTTTTTGTTACCGAACCACATTTTACTGTGTTGAAGATAGCAACCAGAATTGAATACCGCTTTAGTAAATAAGGTATTCAAGCAGTAATGAAGCCACTACTGTGTCCAGGCATAGTCTCCTACTGTATAACTGGTCCAGATCACCCAAATATATTTAACCAAGTATATATACATGTATATTCCTGCTCAATGTCAAGATAAATTTCAGTTTACATTGGGTTTTAGCTGAAAAGCCTGAACTGAATTTCTTTGAAAAGCACAATCAGCACGTGCACTTAGCTTAAACCAGCACTGAATCCCTCTCATGAGGGGAACTAGCTATTTAAGGATTGAATACTGGATTGGTGTGCGTTCAGACACCACACGGTATTGAGTAGGGTATTCAATAACGTACTGTATTAAGTGCCAGACTGAACACACAGTAAGTGACATGTTCCTAAGGATCTTATTGGTTAGTTAGTATGTCAATGCTATAGCCTGCTGCAAATATCAAACCAAATTGAAGCAGTTTACTTTTTAAAGATGCATTAAAACGCAAATGTGCAGTAACATAAAAAGCAACAAATAGCAAAGGAAAGCTTTAAAGTATTTAAAGTTGCAGAAAACAATATGCAGTCCAAATTAAAAGCTACAAAAAGCAAAGCAAAGCTTAGCGTTGAAGCTGCAGAAAAGTAATATGCAGTAACATTAAATGCTATAAAAAACAACGGAAAGCACAGCTTTAATTTCAAACAATTCATCAGTGTCACTCTTTATACTTTGGTAATATAATAGAAAAATAGATTTCTGAAACATACTGTATAAAAGGCTCCTTGTATTATATGAAAATCTAACAAAAGACAGACAGACAAAATTACAATTACTACCAAATTTTTTAAAAAAATACCCCAAAAAGCAAACAAAAAACAACAAAAGCTACGAGCTCGTAACATACACACACTGTTAATGATGAAGATACTTTGCCATGGTCTATCAATTATTAAACAGCTCAAAACAATTCTACCAAACTACACATTAACATTTTGTAGAATTCAACCCCATCTCCCTCCCCTCTCTGTAACAATTCGTTTTAATAGCAAATCTTGTGAACAAAAATGAGAAAAAAAAAAGCCAAATGAATTATTTTTGCATGGATGCTAGAATTATTTGTATATAAATTAATACACACAAAACTCATTAGCCTACTTTTCTGCACAAACTGATAACGGTAAAAAAAATATATGATAAAAACACGCCCTCTGTACGGCTGTTTGTTGATTTTCTTACAATCAATACACACAACGAAAATAACAAACAAGAAAACACAAAATTGACTAAAAAAAATTCTCCACGTTTTTTTTTCTTTCTAAAATAACAATTGCCTATTCAAGCAACTAAATATAAAAAAAACTACGACGGCCATCTTGTTATTTTATAAAAAAACAAAACAATTGATTACAATTTTTCAGCTTTTTTATAAAAAAAGTTCTTTGGCAGAAGTCTGATATTGCAAATTTATAAAATGCCCAACGACCCGGTTCTTTTTAGGGCAATGCCTCTCTCCCCACCATTCACCAAAAAAAAGCCATTCTTGCACGAAAATATTTTTATAAAAACTGAACTGTTTGATAGAAATGAACGAAATTTTAAACATAACTATAAAAATATCCTGAAACATCACGATGAAAGAATATTCCAGCTGTGCCTTCTAGTTTTTAATTAGAAAATTAAAAAGGGTCAACTCATCTTCGCATACACTAAACAATGGAAGATAAAAACACGAAATATTTTTTAAAAAAACCTAAACAGTTCCTGTAGAAATGAATAACATTTTAAATGATACTAGAAAACGTAGCTACAATAATTAATCCTTTAAGAAAATTCGTGTGTATCTTCTAGTTTTTTAAATAGAAAATTAAAAACAAAGCACCTCAAATTGTTTATTTTAAAAGATGACGTGATAAAATATTTTTATACCTCGTTTTCTCTACACAAATTAACTGCAATTAAAAAGTTAACCACAGTTACTTTTCTAGCAGAAACAATTGCGGTTACATTAACAATGTTTAAATTTCTGAACAATGGAGTTAACTTAACATGAATTGATACAATTATTGAATAGTCAAATACTGGTTTAATAAAATGGTTAATACATAGGCCTACCGATCTGTTTAACATGAAGTGAAACCGAACAGGAAGTGTCAAAAATAATTTAACCAAAAGTTTGTTAAAAAATGGAAACACCCAAAAGTACCACTTCTAGCTTGTCTGCAGTTAACTACAACCATGGTTATGTAACTGCAGTTAATTTTCGTAGTGGAAACGAGGTATTATCGTGTTCCTTTTATTCCTCTCTCTAGTTTCTAACAAATATATTTTTTTCTTAAGGTTGCGAGCAAAGAACTAATAATTCATCATGCGATGCAACAGTGTAAGTTAGTAATTAACCAGTGAATAACCAAAAAAATACTCAAGAAAAACACAATTAGTTTAACAATTAAAGGGTCCTAAAAAGATAAACAATTGACAAAGTGGAAGTATATTTTTGACAAGTGGAAGTATAACAACAACCCTGTAAATCATTTTAGTTTCTCGTGTCAAAAAGGGCACAAAAATCTTGTGAAATATTTTTCAAAAGTGTCTGAATGTTATTGGTAAAATCTGCAAACTAAAGGGGGTAGAGGAGTTTAAATAGCCTAACTTTTTTTAGTCCCTTTCTTTTCTCTACCTATGTGTTATTACATAAGGCAGCGTTATATAATACATAACGTTCCATCACCATTAACACACACAATGTTATTCCAGGATCTCATTATTTTTGTTCTTCCACCTCTCTCCCCCCCCCCCCCCCCACCATTCTTTCTTTCCTACTTCAGAATCAACATGACCTACAGAGATTTCATCAATCAACAAAATCTTCAAAGCAACTACTTTTTCCTTCATTTTGTGTATAGTTGCAAGAAGAGAAAAAAAGTAAAGCAAAAGCTATAATATACCAGCAGAATTTTTTTTTCTACTTTCTTTTTACAGAATAGAAATAATATTGTATATACGAGTACATACATACAATAGAAGCCACGCAAGCAGCAGCAGCAGCCTCTTCTATACATTTAGAGGAACTATTAATTCCTTCTGAATTAATCTCTTTGGCAAACCTTGAGATCTCTCACATTTCCCAGGAAAACAGAAATAAAAAAGGCTCAAAGACATTGCAGAGTTATACATGTATATAACCCTTGAGTCATTAAGTTGCAGCTTGTAATGTATTAGTTTTAAACAAAAAAAAACTTAAAACTTTTCAGAAAAATAAAAAAGTTAAACCAACAAATCACGACATCATATTTTTAATTAAATGCATTTTTTAAAAATCTTTTTTATATGCCTAAAATTTTAGGCAGTAGTTGTAAATCTTCATCATTGTCCCAATGGTAAAACCTATAAAGTTCACATTTTTGTATAGAGTGGTGGTGTACTACCCCTAGTGTTTACACTGTGATAAACCTATTACACCAATTGGTGGTGGTTGTTTTTATCTTGACGACGAATCATAGCTTTCTATTGGCTACAGCATTTTCTGCAGAACAGAGCTCTACTGTGCATAAGTTGTGAGTTGTGCTATGCACCGTTGTACAACCCATTACTAAAATTTACTAGGATTAGTAGGATTTAGTAGTAGCTTGGCAACTCTTTAAGTATGCAAGTAGATCATTTATTTTGTCCGTTTAGCGTTAGATGGCACCAGTAGCCCTCCCATAGAAATGTACCAACACTCTTCAACTCTTGACTCACCTTCCTTTTTTCAAGCAAACTTTTAATTGCACCGTTTGTCACACTGACAATAGGTTGTTTTGGGTTTTGGACACATAGCTAAAAGGCAATCTATTTCAACTGATTGGCGAGTGCAGTTTGCCACCTATAGAGGGGTTGCAGGCGCCATCTACCTTGCATTTACACAAGTATTTTTCTATGGAGCCATTTTAACAGGAGTGACTTTAACCTAGCAGCTATATTTGTTGTAAAAACCAACAGTACCATCGAACCGGGTGTGACTTTGCCATCCCCATCTTTGCCCAGAGATTTGTAAGCATGTTTCCATGCATACAGCTAAAATATAGTTTAATGTTTTTCGTTGTTATTTTATATGCTTTTAGGAACATAAGGGTCCTAAAGAAACACATCTAACGATATGTTTTACAAAAAAAATAAGAGTAATAAAATATATCAGAAGATGAGTGTAAAATTTCACAAAACAACTCAAGTACACCTGCAATCGGCTCGAGAGGCATGTGGCAGGGGGTGACAATCCCCAATAGTAAATGATTGTCATTTAGACAAGGTTTAGGCATCATCATCATCATCATCATCATCATCATCAAACTGAATTCGTCCTAAAACAGAACCATGTGCTGGAAGCCAATTCCATAGTCGAAATACGTTTAGAACGATTCTGAATGAAAGACCGCGAATATGCATCAGGCTCATATTTCTTTAATAAGCTTTGGATGGTCATGTTTACTTATGCAAGGGTTTCTAGTACAAATAACACCTAACAATACTCTGTTCCCTTCAGCTAGCAAAGCATTCGAGAAGTGCAAATCTTAGCTCAGCTCTACGAATTACTAATGATCTTACAACAACTTCTTCCCAAATTAAATTGAAGTTGAATCGACTCTTACCATAATCACACCACCCAGCTAAAAGAATAGATGACCATGCTCCTACTTAAACGGTTTACACGTTTAACAATTTTCAAACACTTCATCTTCGTTATAGTCTTTTTCTAACCAAGCATGAAAACAACCATTTAGTTAAAGAGTATTATTAACAATTTATATAGCCTGTTTTTATGGTGATGAAGGGGTTTGGACCATTGCCACATACAGCCACTTACTCAACAGGCGAAATATTTCCTTTAAGTCAGCAGGAGGTTCGGACTGGACTTGTAAAATGTTGATAGGGAAAACTTGAAGATGGCCTCTGTACCACTGCCATTGTAGGGCAACTCTCGCAATATATGCATTTTCGTAACAACAAATGTCACCAGGCAGGCAATCACATTATTTCATGAAAGGGTCAGGTCATATTTCGAGTTAGGAATGAAAAAAAAAAAGTTTAAACCAGGTGTGTGCAACTTCATTAAGTCTGGGCTGGATAGCGAATTTTAAACATATCTGCGGGCCATACCGTATGGTCAGCACTGCTGCGTGGGTATAAGCCGCCTTCGACAAGAAAAAGGGAAACTTCTGAGGCCAGCTGAGTGTTCCTGGCACATCTTTAGAGCATTTAGAGCATTTAAATATTTTTCGACTTTTGGGCGTTTTTTTTGAAAAAGCCAATGACTATAGTTTTGGCTTTTGACCCATTTTTTCGAATTTTAAAAATTCTTGAATCCTTTCACTTTTTCAAGCTTTTTGAGACTTCGGGGGCCAGTCATAAAATAAGTGACTGTCACAGTCATATGTTTATTTTCAGTAATGAGGTCTCAGAGTTCGAAGTGTGTTTACTCTTTAAAGTTTAAACCAACATATAAAAATAGTGAGTAAATTGAAAAAGTATTAATTTAAAAAAAGGGAAAGAACAAATGTGTTTGTTCCAAGAAAAGACAAGAAATGAAAAATGAACTTTTCAAAGTTGTTTTCTTTTCTTCATTTCTGAAAACCGCTTTAAACGTCATTCAAAATGGAAAAAAAAAGTTGTTTTCAAATCTCTTTTGCACCATTCATTCAAAGATTGTTCATTTCTTGAGCAATATGCAGCAGCAGCCCATTCAACTTAAGTTCTTGTTATGAAGGAAACAATCCAAGCTAATCAGTATATACTTGAATAAAAACACCTTAATTTAGTTGAACAGTTTGTGCATTGAGGAAGATGACGTCAAGTCACTTAAATTTTGACGAACAACTTTCAGTCAAAAGAACTAACTACATTTGAATTCATGCTACAAGGCATTCATTCATTCAGAATTGTCGTTTTTTTTAACAAAAAAGCCATAGCTAATTATATATACCTTATTAAAGTGTCTAAAAGAAGAAAAAAAATATCAATTGAATAATATTGCCTCTCCTCTTCCATATGATTTCAGTTCAGTTTGTTTATTTTTAATGGAAACCACTTACAAAATTGAACATGCCTGCAACGAAAATTACATACAAAAAGAAGCTCAATACACTTAGCAATGTTTACACTTTGCTAAAGATAAGTTTCTCAAAGTGGCAAAGAAAACTCGGGCAATGACTTTAAGTGCACATGTAATTCTTCCCGTCTGTAAAATTATCCAAATGCCATGAACTTCAAGATGTATCTTTAATTCACTCCTATTTTAATATCTAAATCTAAAGTTAGTTTCTGGACCAGTATTTTTTTTTATCATTTTAAGATGGTTTTAAAATATAAAGGGTTGTTAAAAATCATGTTTTTTTAAAAAAAAAAAAATCCAAAAGTCGGATTTTTTATTTAAATTGGATTTATTTATTTAAATCACGTTTTTTTATTATTTTTAAACTGACCATTTTTCAAGAAATTTTATTTACTTTTCAAATAATATACACCAATTGTGTACAATTATAATAAACAATAGCATTATATCATTTATATGCTTGTAAGATTAAAAAATTTAAAAAAATTTAATGAAATTAATTTTCAGAACTTTATAACGAAATTAGAGAAATGCAAACAAATGAATAAAAAAATGTCACAATGACTGTGAATGACAATATTAAAACAGTAGGACTAAATGAATTTAAATCATGACTAGTAGAACACTGACTAACTTAAAACAAATAATTTAATAAAATGAATAAACTAGAAATAATGAAATATCATTTCAAATCTTGAAACTCTTATGACTGCACATTGGTAGGTGGCCTCTTTCTTTCATGTTGAGTACTTTATAAACACAGTGACACGTTTTCCTGCCTTCGTTCAACTCAGACATCAGGTCAAGTAACAAAAAAATAAAAAGCAGAAAGTGAAAAGCACAGTTTTCTTCTGTGAAATTTCAAATTTGTATATAAGTGATTTAAATCATATAATCACAATCTTTGCTCTTTTTTTTGGACTTCTGGGTCCTGTTGAGTCCATTTTTTTTAGAAGATATAATTTTGTTTTCGAATTTTGACTGTTTTTTAATCACTGGAATTGAAATGTCAGAAAATAAATTCTCTTCACTTTTTCAAGTTTTACACATTTTTTGCTAAATTCCCTGACAATTGTTTTTTTTTAAAAAAATTTCCTAATCTCCTGAAAAACTATAATATCATCGCCATCTTGCTACGTACATTTAAAGAGAGAAAACTTCACATTTCCAAAACACATTTTTTTGTCTTAAGCATGTAAACATGTTGATTATGAACCTATGAACATAGTGTAGCCTACCATGTATAAAACATATAGCATACTCTTTGTTACATTGTCTTAATTGTATTCATCTAGCTCTCAAATCATATTTTTTGGGGGTTCTACTACTTGCTTCTGCTTCCATCAGAGTCTTCTTTTGTTAGACCTTGTAATTAGTGCTCAGTTCAGTTGCTATGAAATACTTAAGACTTGAAAAACATCTGTTGAACTGAGCTTGCTGTTGTCTCTAAAGTTGTACACTACTCCTATATTTTGAGCGGATTTTCATCAAGAAAACCCTTCTTGCTACAATAATTCTACTTACATAGGTTTTTACATCCCAAAATCAACTGATCATCCACATAGTACACAAGTGTGTTAATGGTGTTTAACAAAATACGATATTCCTCTTAAATAATTTAAAGGCATCAATATATGGACCTAGTACCAATCATCAAAATTCGTACAACATAATGAATTCATTTCATATAGATGGCGGTTATATAAAAGCCACATAATGTCATGGTTCATTTTATAGAAAGATCCAACTTCAATAATAAAAGTTGGCACTTGAAATTTCTGAACAGGATTTCAAAATAGAAAGGCGTTAATGATTACCCTATCAACAGGAATTTTTTTTATGTTGGAACACTACTCTGAGGATTCAAGTTACAAATTTTCCTTCCTTAATTTGGACCTAATAGATTTGTCTAATAACTTTCCATCGTCACAGTATTTATGAAACATTTTAAAACGTGCTACCTACAAAGTGAAAAATCCCAAAAGCCAGCCACTTTTGTTAGCTGTCATGAAAGTTGTGATAGTTCACTCTCACGATAGCAACTATGTAGATGTCTTGAAGTAACGTGATAGTTCTAGCTGTCATGACAGTGACAGTAGGTTTCTCTTAACTATTTTAGAAATCCGGACAATTCTTTTTCCACAAACATGGAAATCTTTGGTATTCTTCCAAAAACTGAATAACCTCAAACCATTCTGCCATTCTTTACTTTAAAGAATTGCTTGATTTGACAAATTCTTTTAATTTACAGCAAAAAAAAAAACACCAGCAGTTAAGAAATGTGTTTGAGTCAACAATGTTGCCTCTCTCCCTCCAGAAGCCAAATTTCCCTACAAAGTGGTCACTCAACAACTATTACTATTGCGACAGTTTTATATGCACGGTTATAGTAATCATGATAGTTACTATCACTGTCGCAATAGTACTATCAACTATCTAGTCAATTGAAATAGTGTGATAGTTGCTATTGCGACAGTGCGATAGCAACCATCATGTGGTAATCTGCATGATGATAGTTTTCGCGATAGTTGCTGTTATGACAGCAATTATCACAAAAACCATCATAAGTGAAACCTAGCCTTAACAGCCAATTGGTGTTGTACAGCTTGTATAGACAAGTAACTATATAAAAAGACTGATTTTTCCACTTTGGTCCATATATATGTATAAAAATACATGAAATTTGTTGTGTCGCTCTTTTCATCTCTAATTTAGCTCAATCACTCATGACGCCCTCTATAATAAGTGACATTTAGCTGAAAAAACCACGAGATATAGGGCCTACCATATATACATGTACATGTAGTTATAGATAGAAACGGAGAAAGAAGAAAAATGGTCCAGAAGAATAAAAAAAAAATAAGCCAAGGTTTATGGCTAATAATGACGCTCCCTGTGTCTCAAGTCCACCAGTATATAAGCTTATAAATATGACCATAACAATAAGGTTTTATTTTTTTTTTGTCAAACTCAAAAAACTGCCACATTTTGTTTCGGATTTGTCAACAAACTAAAAAGTATTAGGTCTGCGTGTGTTCATAAAAAATTGGTTATAAGGACAGAGTTTCTCAACCACTAAAACAATATTAAGGACGTTTTTTTTTAAAGAAGAAATATATTATGGCAATGAGGTTTTTTTCTTTTTCTTCACATTTTTACTTTTACATTGTTTTTCATAGCAATATTTTAGTTTTGTTTTCTGGTTTATAAAGATGTAATCAAAGCAATTATTTTAACAAGTTTAGAAGCAAATCTAGAAAAAGGTACATGTATAATTGTATATTGTACTTGGTTTTTTAAAGTAACTTTTAAACGTCACATGGCATTAAACATGTTAAATTTTGGGCAATGTCACGCAAATTAAACGACAGGAATGCTTAACTTTTTCTTAAGCGTTTCGTCTTTTAAATATCCCCCCACAAAGTTCTAAAATAAGCTGTTCATAAAAACACCTTAAGTTGATCAAATTTTGCTCACCTATTTTATAAAAAAAACTTGATTAGAAATATCGAAACACAAGCAGTGTGTTCAAACTGGAGACAGACTAATCGTAGGTCACTAGGTAACATACACTGCAGGTCATTCAGTGACCTACATTTTGTACATTCTGGGGGGGGGGGGGGCTGTGCCCCCAGACCTCCTTGCAACAAGCCTAATTTAATGTAACACCACATAATCACCAATAAGAAAAAGTTCTAAAGTGTAAGTCACTGAATGACCTACAGTTCTGAAGTGTAGGTCACCTAGTGACCTACGATTAGTCTGTCCCCCGCTCACGTCTGTTGTGTGTAGGCCTACATTAGCCGTGGTCACGCCTCACTTATGTACACGTCCATTTTCGGCGGTGGTTCCACTACAATGTAAACACTGCTTAAAGGAGGTTTTTAAGTTCTCTACAAAGAAAAAAGATTGGAAAACCGTTGCTATAAAAAATAGACGTTTTTTCGTCAGGAGGGCTTCAGTTTGCTTGTGTTACAATGTGAACATTTTACATTCAAAAACATAAGCAACAAAAAAAAATACGAATTTAGTGTTTAGAAAGATCAGAATTTTAAAAAAAATATTCTTTGTTGGACCCCAACAAATTCAACCAAAATAAAAATGTTATGAAAAAAGGTCCAAAAAAAACAAGGATGAGGTCTTTTTTCAGAATGGGTGTTGATGATGATGAGGAGGATGAGGAGGTGGAAGATGAAAGAAGAATGATAAACGAGAAGTTGAAGCCCTTCTAAGCTAGCTGAATATCGATCAAAGCGACCAAAAAAAACAACTTAAAGCTACGTTGTAATTGATGTGCTCTATGAGAAAAATCCACCAGCGCCAACAACAACAACCTCATCTCTCCACTATTTTTTTTTACCAATTCCACCAAACTGGTCATCAATAAATTTTAAATCTTTTACATTTTATATATGTAATATAATAATATATACAAGTCTTCAAGCCTTGATTGAACTGAATCCCACCCCCAACCCCTGCTACGGCCCAATTTCAAAACTTAAACGACTGACGACGATGATTGAAAGAAAAGTAATCTCAAACGCAATACTCCGTAAATAGTAAATCGAGATTTCATTTATAGTAACATTTCTATTTAAGTTTATTATAAAAATCGATTTTTAGGAGTATTTTTTTTCTCTCTTTCTATTTTCTTTTCTTCAAGCTTCCTTTTTTTCTGCATTCATTCAAAGATTTTATTCAAAACTTCTCTAAAAAAAACTTGTAAGTGATATTTTATAAAATGGAACGCGCCTTTCTTTTTTAGTTGACTCGATATTGGATTAAAGTTAAACTTTCATAAAGGTTAGTTTAGCTCAAGCATGTCCAACTCGCGGCCCACAGCGAATATCTTTGCGACCCACAGCGAATATCTTTGCGGCCCAGCCAATATAACAGTATGTAACAAACGTTTTAATAAAAATTGCGTACTGTACTTTTCGAAATAAACCTACGTTTCTATAAAAATTGAAGTTTTTTTTGCGGCCCACAAACTTAGGCCTTGTTTATTCGGCCTTCGAGTTTGACATGAAAATTTTCAAAAAATTGCAAATGTGTGTTGTCTTCTAGATGCCCTGAAAAGCACTGAAATGAACTCAGGAGGGCCCAACAGACTTCCGAGGACCATAAAACATCCATAAATTCAAAAAATTAAAAATTGTCAAAAATTTAAGTTTTTGTTTTTGCTTTTTAGCTTAGACCTTGTTTATTCGGCCCATGTTAGCCTTTGAGTTTGACATGCTTGGTTTAGCTGGTGCGATTATTGATGCTAGTGCTGGCTTCTTTCCACGCGAATTTCTGGTTGCTAAAATCGCTAGTGTTGAACCGTTCACACAGTTCTACTAAAAAAAATTCTGAAGTCGCGAGCGTTGCAGAGAAAAGAGGGTGGGTCTCAAATACGAACGACTGTTATAGTTATTAATCTATAATACAAATAAATACATTTAAACAAGGTTTGCCGCTTGGCACATGTACAGTAGCTCAAATCAGGCAGCTAGATGCTCCGATGCGAGCGTCAAAGTTGCACACATTCATTCAACTTTGACATCGCGACCACTTAACGCCGCGAAATCAAAATTTTAGACGCTAACAAATAAAAGGAGCAGCTTCTTTACAAGTTTTTATTGGCGAATTTGCTAGCGTCAAAAGTCGCTCATTGTAAACCACCCTTTATATGTGAAATAGTGTATGTTACAAAGTGAAAAATAAGTCATTTTACAGAATTACTAGTCAATATGCAATGCCCCCAATTATGCAGTACATTTGAATAACTAATAGGTAGCCACAATGAGTCGTAGAAATAAAAAGTGAGCATTTTGCTTATGAGCATGCGCCCAGAGCAAAAGGTAATAAATACTCTTGAGGGCAATGGTCACCTGTATGATTAAAGTGGAGCAAATCCTCTAAATAGTGAGCATTTGCTCTAAAAAAACTGAGTTTGGTCAGGAAGTTTTACATAACCCCTGTTTCAAATACAAAAATGAGTGATTTTTTTTTAAATTAATTAATCTATGGAGTGAAAAGCATCAATCCACTGTTGGGTGAAGATCTCTTCAATGATTTTTCCAAAGTTGCCACAATGTTTTAATCAACGCTTTTCATAAGAAAAGAACATTATAATTCATAGATGGAAATATTAGCTACATTTGTCATAAAAAACGTTTTTTTCTGACAAATAGAAATTCCAATTATCTCTTTGTGTGTTTTATTTGTCAACAGCAGTGAGCAAAATCTGCACACTATCTAGTCATTGTGCATAATAACTGATTTTTCATTTTGTAGCAATAACATGTAAAGTTGTACAGAAAAATATAGCGTGTCTCTCATAAACATGAAGTTTTTATCATTTTTTTTTGGTGTGTGTATTTTGTTTGTTTGGCATAAAAAGACATTTGTTTGTCACAGAAAACTGATTTTTATGGATGTCTCTATATAAAAGATACCATAAATCTCATTAGAAAAAGAAATCAGTAATAAAACAATGATCTCAAGGGATCTCTCGCTCTCTCTTTCTTTCTCTCAAACAAACTTTTTATCTATCTATCTCTCTAGTTTCATCTGCATAAGAACCATCAAAATAGTTCAACATTTCTAGTATTGTTGCAATTTTCCAAAAGTTAAGTCGTGTTTTCACGAGACTAGTTTACTTGCCGCTAGTAATAGCAAACAGTAAACTAACCCATACTTACCTACTGTAAACAGCCTAGAAGCTAGTAACTTGCCCGCATACCGGGATTGGTGGTAAGTCAAGTTGAGGACCTTGGCAACTTTGCTGTCTTGTTCCCCTCTTTGTCCCTCCTTCCCCTCCCCAACACTGAAAAGTCCTTAACATACTCGGCTAATTCGTTCGGAGGTTAACTTAACTTGGTTTTTTAACTAACTCCACGTTAGTAAAAAAAAACCAAGTTAAGTTGAATGCCATCATCATTCATCTCCTTAAAGTTCGGTCACTTTTTAAGTGAGTTTCAAACTCACTTAAAAAGGTTATTTTTTAAAAAAAATATCAACATGAAAATGCCCTTAAAAAGTGATTGAGCTACCCTTCTAATTTTTAAAACACTTTCAAGTTCCTGAAAAACATAAGAGTTCGAAGAGGAGTTTACACTTTAAAACCACCTAAAAGATAAAAGTAGGTTTCCTTCATCAATTTTAACCATATACTAACTTGTATTTTCAAGAATCGTGCCACAAATATAAAGAAAAAAGTCTAAAAAAAAGAAAAGAATGAAAGAAAACAGTTTAATTAGGCCTAAGTGACTCACAAAACTAGAAAATAGACAAAAAAAGGAGAAGAAAAAAAAAAAAGAAGAAGATAGAAACAACAACAAAAAAAGAGTATCACTTTATTATTGCAAACAGCAAATGGAGGAAGAAAAGTGGGAGATTTTCATTGAGCAATTAAGAAAAACTTTTCCCCGTGAAAAAACAACTAAACAAAAGAGCCAAAAACTCGCCACTTTTATAATTGTTTCATTCAAAAGTAACACTAGATTAGTTTAGAGCTCTCTCTCTCTCTCATATAATACTAACAACACATTCAAAAGTATGTCTTTGGTTAAGAATCACGTTATTACTCTCTCTTGAATTTAATTATGTAAAACACCAAAAAATGGCCCCACATGTTATAATAAAAACCTAACACATTTAGAGCTATGACATTTTTTATTTTTTTTAAAAAAAAGACAGTTAATTTTGTCTCTCTTTTGTCGTTTTAAGTATTCAAATGAAATTTAATATTTACAACATACAATGTTCTCTTTTCCCTACTACGTTTGCGACCACTTTTTTTCGGCAAAAAAATCCCTCTCTTATTATTATTTATTACTGGATTTATTTGTCAGTTTTAACGCTTTTGATTAACCGTTTTTGGCCTTTTTAATAATAAAGTTCAATGACAAAAAATAAGTCATTTTGCATAATTTGACAAGGAGAATTTACTGCCATCTTTCATTAATTTGACTCTCTTTAAAATGAGGCTCACAGCCACCCCGATAATAAAAAAGGGGAACAATAAATATGGTGATCATTTATTTGGTTAGAGAGGTTCATGAGTAGTAACATCTTTTTAAGAGAAAGAGCGAGAGAAGTAGAAAAAAAAAGCATCCTCAATTGCATAGGGTCCAAAATATAAGAACCACATGAAAAAAATGAAAAAAAGAGTTATGGAGAAAAGAGTTTGGACCTAAAGAGAATCCTCTTCAGTAGAAAAGTCAGTGTCCTAATGCATCAAGACAGCGCGGCTCGTCTCTCTCTCTCCCCAGTTGAATTTACAATTACTTGTAATCTGCTACTATGGAGTAATAAATACAAAACATTGTATTGTCCTACGTTAAGAGGCTACATCGAAAAATTACTTCGAAAAATCTCCACAAAGAGCACTAGCATCGTGTTTCTATTAAGCCCATAGAACCGATTGTTAAAGAAAAAACGTTAATTTTTTAAAATACACAGTCGCAGCAATATGTTTATTTTTCACATTTAAAGTTGTCCAATTTTGATAGTTCAAAGTGCAATGTGCACCTTAAATATATGCTGATCTAGTGTTAGAATGACAAAAAATTGGTAAGCGTGGTTCTATTTAAAAAAAAAAAGTATTTCAAAATTGCGAATGTTTAACTCTTATGAGCACACGCGGTTGTAAGCAGAAACATCCATTAAAATGCTCGTAAAAAATACCTAAAAATAATTTTAAAAAGCCAGAAAAAAAGCTGTACGTGCACAAATGTGTTTGCTTCACTTCGGTTTACTTGTGAATTTTAAAAATTATTTTTACGTATTTTTGCGAGAATTCTAATGGATGTTTTTTTCTTTCTTAAGAGCACGTACTCAATGGAGTTTTATGTTGCGCGTCAAAACCGAATTCTGTATTTATATTGTTCACTTACATGAAATAATAAATCACAAAGAAAATGAATTTCACTATTTTCATTATAACCCTTCACAATAAAATCCGTCGTTGCTTATATGTACAGACTGTGCAATGTTTTCCATTTGAAGTGGGAAACAAGAGAAACAAGAAACACCATTTGATGTCAAAGCTGCCGAGTTATTCGGAAGATGTTGCTTTGTTATCTGCAAAAAAAAAAACCGTCTCAAATCATCACGAAACATCACCAGCAACAATAATTCTGGCGATTATCGCCTGGTCTTTACTAGGCTTCATGAAAGGTCACTCGCAATAAAAAGTACATCATGTAAATACAACTGCATTTGAAAATGCCTATTTTTGTCATAAGGGAACAGCAATCTTAGTAGCTGCTTGTAAATCAGGCATTTAGAAATCGAGACGAACACAAGTTGTCTCCGCCCTTTTTATGACAAAAGCAACTTCTAATTGGTTGGTTATGTAGTCTGACGTCACATGCTCCGCCCTTTTCAACGTCGAACCACACAACAAACCAATTAGAAGTTGCTTTCGTCGTAAAAAGGGCGGAGCCAACTTGTGTTCGTCCCGATTTCTAAATGCTTGTGCTTGCAAATGCTTTTAGCAATTGATATTGAGCCATCTAGTGGCTATACTCAGCAATAACACCTAAAAATTCATATCCAAACGTTCAAGTTTGGCTACTTTTTATAACAGCAGCATATTGATAAGACAATAATGCAAAACCATCCTGGACATCATCATATGCATTATTTTTTTTTCAATTCTTTCGCTTATTCTTTTTTTTACAAGTCATCTGCTGCTATTACAGACATTCTACAGCAGACGTGACTAAAATAATTTTCAAACACATCAGAAGTACTTTCCTAATGACTGCTGTACAACAGAAAAAGTCTCAATTTTAGGGCAGTTTTCAAACACAGCAGCCTACATGTATGTGTGTGACATATTCAACCGCACCCAGAGCTCTCAATTACCCAACAACAAGAGACAGAGCAAAGAAACAAAATTATTTTTAGATCAGTGTCTTCACTTGCTTTGTTAATTCTCTTCTACATTCAGTATTTCCCCCTTTGTCTCACACCCCACATCATTTTCAACTCAAGTTTCTTCTTTATCTTTTCAAACAACAACAACAACAACAAATACTATTCCATAAACATGTAAACTACAAATGAGAAATGCACAAGGATGAGGAAAAATCTCTCTCTCTCCCCCCCCCCCACCTTCAACATCATAGAACGACTATAAAATTCGACGCAGATTATGGAAGGATTATGACTACTGTTACTAGCAACTGTCGTTGTTGTTCGTGTTGCTGCTGCTTTTTGCATTAAAAATAGTTCATAATGTACTACTGTACTACTGTAGCAGGAAAATGTCAAGGTTTCTTCACTTTACCTAAAAAAAACCTAATAAAGATGAAATTAAATTAAATTGAAACCAAGGTTGTTTTAACAGACACTGGGCAATAGAAATAAACAAGCAACAATTTAATTTCATTCATGTATTTTCTGTGTGTAAAACTGTCAAAAGTAAAAAAAAAAATCCCGAATAACTAGAGCATAGCTTTCAAAATATTGGCTAGAAAATCATTAGGCTACAACAACTACAGTTTTTGTCGAACAGTATATGACCAAACAGTTAAACTCAGGGCCGTAACTATAGTAAGTTTTATTGGTCCTTCAAAATAGAGAATGCGTTCAAGGGGGCCTCAAATGATAACATATCGTCGGTTAAGAAGTGACACCATGTAACTGACATTTTTGGTGCTTATGAAATTTTGTCATAAACAAAATCAGAAAAAAATAAGTGCATCATAAGTGCATAACATTTTTTTTAATAAAAATTAAACTTGAATTTCTTGAATTACAAGAAATGTATAAAAAGCACAAAAAAAATTTCATCTATGAAATAATTAGAAAAAACTTAGTATTTCTCAGTTTTCTTCGCAATTACAACTCAAGTTATGTGAGAGCAAAAATAAAAGGTTAAAATTCTTCTGCAGTCCCCCCCCCTCCCTTCCCCTCAATATTCTTTTCGATATACACTGTACATTCTTAGTGTAAAATTACTATACTGCCTTTGAACGTTTACCCTTGCAAAATAACCGAGCCATACAGTGAAAACCTACTTCAAAAGCTCCCCCCCCCCCCCCTCTCATCTCCATCATCCAAAAAAAAAAAAAAAAATACTCCCTTTTCACCGACCGTACTTTTGAACTAATCGATAAAAGCTGCAGATTCGAGAACGCAATGAATGGACCAACTGACACACACACATGTACACACCAGGCTCATACTACTAAACAAAATGTATCTTTTTTCATGTAATAATGCCAAAAATGTATATAAAAATCACAGTTTAACATATAAACGCAATAAAAACAATGATTGTTTACACATATGAATTTATGCTAACTAATTTATCTCTTCATTATTTTGGTGTATTGTAATTAATTATTAAGGCTCGAATTTTTATACAATATCAAAGCAAATGTTTCTCAAGCCCATTTGAGGTCAATTGGGAAGTATCAATCCCGTTTAGTTCAACCAAAAATTACGGTTTTTATCAATCGAAAACACTGGTTAGAGGCTAGAGCTCTAGTTAACAACTGATAGTAACCATTCATCTAGCTTCTAACTAGCCTTTTTTATTAGAAAAAGCATGAATTGCAGTTGCACTAATGGCAGTTACGGCCACAAATTGATAAACATTTGCTTGATATTGCCTAATAATTCGAGCCTTATTGATTATCTTACAAAACTACGCTTTCTAGCTCTGTATTACGGTATTACTTAAAAGTCAGCCCCTCTGACGTCACATCCTTCCTCTTACTGTGAGGCAACTATAAATCCTCATCAAATTGAAATCGTCCTAATAAATGTGACCATGTTGTGTAAACATGAACCCCATTTTTTTTTTCTTCTTATTTTTCTTAATATATTTTTCTATCATATATAGTAATGCCAAGACACAACACAAAAATATCGAACACAACCAGAGATGAAGGCGCTTGAATCGGGATCTCTCTCTCTCTCTCTCTTAACAGTATAAAAAAGTAGCAGCAACAACAACAACAACCTAAAAAAGATTTTGAGCAGCCAGTGTTGTCGTCGGTGGCAAAGTGTTTTAAATGTATGGCTGGTGGCAACGGCAGGTTATATGAGCTGCTTGCAAGAATGCCATCACCAGTGAGAGAGAAAAGAAAATTCGCCAAAAAGGTTGAGCGTTATTAAATTCGTCCGTGTTTTCTCTTGTTGCACTCACTACTACCACCACTACCACCACTACTACGATTACTACTACGATTATTACTACTACTACTACTACTACTACTACTACATCATTTCATTTTGCCCATACGGTTTTTGCAACCATCATTCCATTTTTCTCTTTCCCTTTCCATATTCTTACTCTCATCAAAAAAAAAATCTTCCAACCCTTCCTCCCTTATTTTTCGTCAAACCATTTCAAACATCAAATAGGAGGAGTAGGAAAAAGGTTGAAGTTCCTTTTTTTCTATGTTTTTCTTCTTCTCTTCTCGTGCATCTTTTTTTATTTTGGTTGTTAAACCTTCAACGTCCAATCAGCTTCAGTTGTGTTTGTTATATGGTACCAATCCTGTATTTCTCTCTCTAGAAAAGGAGAACTTCAACAACCAAACAACCAAACACACACACACACACTTCATGCATCGACTTTTTATCATAAGAGAAAATCACCTTTATACATGGGCACGCATATATAACATAGGTATGCATGCCGCTCCTGTTGGATTTTCATCATCAAATCTTCAATTCCATCCCATCATATAGTGTTGTTTTTTTCTTCTTTTTTCTACTTTTGCTTGTATATAATATTTATTTATAGAGAGAAAGAGAGAGAAAAAAAAAATGCATTATTGTTGCAATAATAAACGGTATAAAACTGGACGTAATCACTACTAAAAAAAAGTAGAAAGCACCCCACACCATCATCACCATCAACATCAGTTGTTGTTTTTGTTTATTTATTTTAGGATTTCTTTTCCTAAAAAAAAACAAGATTTAAAAAAAAAAGATCCATGGACTCGCGAGTGAATTTATTTGACAATAGCAACAGCAGCAGCAGTAGCAGTAGCAGCACTAGCAGCAACAAGAGTAAAATCAGAAACATAAATAGTAGATATACTGATGATGCCAATACATGACCAACATGTTGATGGTACTAATAACAACGTTACTACTACATTTTGAACAGAAACCGTGAAAAAAGAAGAACGAGAAAAAAATTTTCTTCCACATCCTTTTATTTGCTGCTAACACCACTACCACCACACCGTGTTTTTCTTATTCTTCAAGACAAACCTCCCCAAAAAATAAGGAAATTCACAAGAGCAAAAGTGGTCTCGAGAAAGAAAAAAAAAAAAGGAATCCGGGTTTACTTTTTTTTTTTCGTTTCTGTTCAATCTTTTCTGATGAGTGAAATTTTGTGTGTGTGTTTATGTGCTTTTATTTATTCCTTCTTACAGGTGGATAACATAATATAACCAAAATAAATCTTTGGAAAGTGCTAAAAAAAAGAACCACGCAAAAGTATAGATTGTGTGTTTGTGTGTGTTTCAAAGAAGAAGCAGAAGATGGCAGATCGGTGGCATAGAGAGTACGGTAGAGATGAGAGATTTGACCGACTTCGACATCACCACCATCACCGATGAAAAACGAAGAGATTTCTCCATCTCTATCTCTCTCTCATTCACTCTCTTTCTCTAATCATCCATTTCTATCTCTCTATCTATATATATATATCTCTAAGCAAAAAGAAAAATCAGCAATCAACAAACAACAAAACCGTCCAAAAACACACAACATAACATAAAAATATATAATTAATTTTTAAGCTACAAAAAACAACAAAAATAAGTGCTGCTTTTTTCTCTCCTCATCTTCCTTCTTCTTCTTCTCTTAAATATATTTACTACCATTTTTTGTCTCCAACAAACACACCGATCATTTGCTCATCTTAAAAATTTGTTTAAACTGTGTGTGTTTGTGTGTGTGCGCGTGTTTGTAATTTTTTTTGGTGTGCTTTGCTTATTATTTACTTAAATGTGGAGATTTCTATATGAAATAACAACAACAATTATTTTATTTTGTGAAAAAAATCATCATTTCTGTGATCATCAACAAAGAAAACGCATCATTTGAAAGAAAACAAAAACACAAATCAAGTGTGCCCGAAAAGAGAAAGAGACCTTTTCTGTATGACCAAAAAAAAAAAAAAAGGTAGAAGTGTTTCCATATGAAAGAAACATTTTTTCTCCTTTTAATGTTGTTGATTATTGTGAGGACTGCATCATCATCAGCATCATCATCATCATCATCATAGCACACAATATTATTTTGTGGGCCACCAACTTGTTTCAAAAGGAGCCACAAGTGAACCAATTACTTTACTGTTAATTTTTTTTTCTTCTTCTCAGAGTTGTTCAACAAAACAATTTAAAAAAAGGGTGAAAAAAATTTGAGAAACCAAAAACTGTTGTGTGGTCAAGTTCCAAAAGTAAAATTAGGGGATTTGTCGTCTCTCTGGAAATGAGGTTAGGAATTTTGAGCCCGTTAGTTTCCTCTGTCGTCTTTGCTATTTTACTGTGCATCAGCAAAGGACCTACGGCAGTCCATGCACAAGGGTAAGTGCCAAAACAAAAATCTATCATAAACAACAAACTGACCAATTCGTATTGACATACAACAGCTTTAAGACCTTTGACACTCAAACCACTTTTATTGACCACTTTTTTTATTTTGACTGAAAAAAATAAATGAAAGTCGGATTGTCGGTCAAAACCGACCACCGTGAGTCTTTTTCCGTAGAAAATACATGGCAAAATACATGGCGAAATCACATTGAAACCAACAGCTCAAACACAGACTTCATTTTGCAGCCGAAAAGTAGTAAAAAAAAGTGGTCTCTGTGTGTTTCAATCCTAAGAAAGAAAAAAATAAAAGCTCGACAAAACGTTCCAAACGACAGATACCCCCGGTAATGAAACTTTTCTTTTTTTTTTAAAAAAGTCAGCTTTTGTTGCCAACAAAAATGTAAATATTTAACCAAAAATGACACCATGATCATATAATGGTGGCGCTTTTTAATTTGAAGTATTAAAGCCTAAAATACGCCAAACTACAAAGTGCCACCTAGTGAGTGCACTTAGGTGAAGCTGCCTAGGTTCAACAGCACAACAAAAATACAAATCCCCCTCAAACCCTTTAAGGAGTATGTATTGTGTGGCTTTATCGTACTGCATATACTAGAATTTGAATAATTACTTTGCAAACAGTACCGTAGACCTATGGCATAGGAAAAACCTGTTAAAACAAAAAATCCCACCATGCAAATGTAAAATTTAGTTGAAAAGCAGCTTTGTAAAATGAATCTTCCAAAATATAAATTAGTTTAAGGTTGAATGATTATTCTGTCTTTCAGGCGCAAAATGGAATAGAGAAAATTGAATGTTTTACATACTAGAAGGGGTAGCTAGCTCAATTTCTTAAGAATATTTTTATGTTGATATTTCAAAATAAGCTTTTCATATAAAAAAAAGTTAATTTTGAAAGATATCAACATGGAAATACCCTTAAGTGATTGAGCTACCCTTCTAGTTTCTAAAACACTTTCTAGTTTCTCTTCATTTTGCTCTGCCAGAAAGAGAAAATAATCAAACATTCGAAAATCAGCTGTTTATAAACCATCTTATTAACGGTATATCCTCTGGAAACTAAATTTCATTGTCAAACAACCCTAGGTACAAATGACCAAAAAAAAAACACAGGTCTATTTTTTATTTACCAAAAATCTCAATTTTTTTTTGGAATGGTCACCCCTACCCATTACAAACAGCACTTGAAGCTTGATTTTTTTTTTTGGAATTTTTCTTGATAAGCTCTAAAAAAGCCTTTAAGCATACAGTTCCTTCCAAAGATGTCATCCAGAGCCTAGTCTAAAGATGGACGTTTTCCTTAATAAGCTACACATTTGCTTCCAATAGTATCATCATTCAGAGCCAAGATCTTTCCATTTTTTTTTTCTTTTCCTATTTTGCACAATACACATAAACACACATGGTCCTGGCATGTTGCTAACAAAACCTATTGCTAATGGATTTAGGGTCCACACAAACTGATTCAATAAGCGTCCAGCACATATATAGTATATAATCTATATTGACATACACGCACATATATACAGTACATACTCTGCCCTAGTTATTTTTTTTCCCTTCAGAGAAAGTAAAATCCAACCCCTTTTCCAATATTACCACCACCACAAAGACATGGCCTTTATATACATACATATATATAGTCTAGTATAAATTAGTAATTGTGTGCCAAATCCATATCTAGGTAGGCTAGAGACTTCTGCAGAGCCAAAACCGTTACGTTACAACAAATACTCATTTTTAAGGTTCAAAAATCGAACATATACTTGTATATATGTATGTACTTCATGAAAATGAGCTCAGACTTAATGTAGACAAGTATTTTTTTGGACAACGTCAATAATAATGGCGCCTTTCACAAAAATTGACAGGGTACCAATTATGTAGGCTAATGGTGTATGGCTGTGTGTGTGTTTTTTTTTTGCTTAGACGATCTACATTTTACGTTAACGATATATACAATAGACAATGCATATCTAATAGTGTTTGTCTTGTTTAGAAAATAAACTACTTAAAATGAATTTGAAGCGCGCGCGTCTCCTAAAAAGAATATTCTATTTATACGTAAAAAAGATTTTTTAAAGATACTAAACAGGACCTTAAATATTATGATAACGACAACAAGATTTTTTTGGGGGGTCTGTTTTACATTTATATTACGATTCCAACTTCCTTTATTGCAACACAGAAGAAAGTTTTTTTTTGTGCCCCCCCCCCAAAAAAAATATGTATTTTTAACATGGTGACACACACACATTGCGATCTAATAGATAATTTTCATTGTTTGCAATATTATTATTTTTCTTTTTTCATTCTCGGAGAAGATACGAGAATAAAAACCGGACATGAATATAAGTTAGATAACTTAGTCGATTATAAACCAAAAAAAAAAAGCTTAAGACTTTTTTTAGTTATAATTTAGTTATATTTTTTAGTTATATTTTTTAGTTATATTTTTTAGTTATATTTTTTAGTTATATTTTTTAGTTATATTTTTTAGTTATATTTTTTAGTTATATTTTTTAGTTATATTTTTTAGTTATATTTTTTAGTTATATTTTTAGTCATGTTTTTAGTCATGTTTTTAGTCATATTTTTTAGTCATAGAAAGCCATGTGGCAGGGGGAAATAATTTTCAATCCATAAGTGGTTGTCATTTAGATAAGGTTTAGACATCAGCATCAAATTGAATTCGTCCTAAAACAGAACTATGTACTGGAAGAGAATTCCATACATTTGGAAAGAAAGACCACGAATATGGCATCAAAATTCTAGCTTTTATTTCTTTAATAAGCTTTGGACGACCATGTCTACTTATACAGGGGTTTCTAGTAAGAATTCCATCTAACAATGGTCTGTTGTTCTTTTGCAGCTAGCAACAGCTCAAGAAGGGCACGGCTATGCTTAAGTGCTAGGGATTCGCATTAAGTTCCCCCAGCATGAGGATTAACACTGTCAGGAATACATGTAAATTTACCTTTAACAAATCTTGCAGCCCTACATATATATGCTGTACCTTTTCTATTTCATGTATTAGATTAACTCGAACATGATTTCAACTTGGTCAAAAATATTGTAACAGTGGTCTGACTAAAGTAAAGGGCCTTGCTAGAGCTCAATGAAAAGAACTTTTTCCAAAAACATAAATTCCACAAAATGGAACTCAGAAAATAATTTTCAGCCTATAGCATAATGAAAACTCTGAAAACAAAAGCAATTGTGCCCTATGTTGCTGTCGGCACATGGTCACCCTTACCATTGCAGTGTTGCATTTCCCTAGATTCCCTATAGTATTTCAGAGCCTATTTTTCCGGAGTACTTTCTGAAATAATGTTAAAAATATTATTTCAGAGTACTCCGATTTACCACTCTGAAACAACAGTTTTCGGAAGAAAAAACTTCATTGAGCTCTTAAAATAACCGGACCTCTTTTTACATTTTCAGTAGAATATTTTGAATATTTGAATGTTTTAAAAAGTTAAGATTCAAATAATGACACTGTAAAAAGGCAGTATTATAAGTTTGTGAACCACCTTGTACCCATTGCAAAACTATGCAATATATAATATATAAGACCACTGTTATAATATGAAGACATCATCTGACACCATCAATGATCAAATCAAATCTACTATTGGATTATAGATTTTTTCCCCCTTCTTCACGTCGTTAGGAAGCTTATATATATGTATATAAAAGTAACCTATCAAAACGGCAAATCACAATTATTGCTATGGTTTTTCACTGTATAGAAAAGGAAGAGAAAGAGAGAGAAAAAAACCATCGTAAATATTTCGTCCAATCATAATTTCTAACTTCCTACCGTCCGGTTGCCATGATGCCATTCACTGCTGAAATTCAATTTCATCTCTCTCCCCTTCCCTTCCCCCACCCCTATTTTCCATATAAATTGTTACAATGTATGACTATGCACATTATGCATGCATATTCAATTAAAATCGGTCAACTTATTCAGTTTAATAAATTGTCTTAATGGAATGAGAGACTTTTGAATTTTAACTGAAACAATTTTGAAAAGGCACGTTTGTGTGGGTTCAATGCGTTTAAAAAAAAAAGTCAAGCAAATGCCATTACTACCAAAATCAAAGGAATTAAAGTGATTTTTAATCTGTTACTGCATTTCGAACTATATGAAATATCGTTTAGAAAACTAAGTTAGCTAAATCAATTAATGCTATTTTCGAAGTTGATATCTTTCAAAAAAAAGCTTTTTTTTTATCTAAGTTTGAAAATGACAAAACTTTAAGAAGATGCTTAAATTTGAAATATATCAACATGACAATACCTTCAAGTGATTGAAACTGTCCTTCTATTTTCTCAAAACACTTTCTAGTTTCTCTTAATTTTTGCTCCTGAAAACTGGAGTAATCAGTCTTAGAAAAAAAACAGCTGTTCAAAAACCGTCTTAAATGTTACTATTTTGTAGAAATAATAAAAGATATAAGCATAACTTAAAAGTAAGGCAATGTTTAAAAGTAAAAAAAATATACAAGGTATAATATACCTTGTACACACATGAGTTAAATGAATTCAAATTCAATGTGTTTAGATGAAATATACGGAATCCAGTTAAGGACATGAACCAAATAAAAATTGACTTTATTATTAATATTTTAAATTGAATTACTAAATCAATATTTTAATGTCAATAGTTTATATATTATATTTAAGTATTAACTCAATTATTTTCAGATATATTAACTGAATAAATCTAATTCGACATATTGTTTGTTTGTTCTTCACAGGGCTCTGTAGAACACGTTTATTATTTAAATGCATTTAAATTATCACGTGTGTACTAGGTATAAAACTTAAAAAGTAAATAAATACCTTAGACTTTTTAAGTATAAATGATAGATTTACTTCAAATAAATCACAAAATGTTAGTGACGTTTTGAATAAATTGAGACAAAAACATGGTATTTCTATTAAATTCTATAACATGAGGGCCTATTATTCAAGTTGATAAATTTAGAAGAATTTTTTCAGCAACAATGTAACTCCACTTCCAGTTACAAAAATTAACTGCTGTTTAAAAAGTTAACCTCAAGTTAGATTTCTAGTGGAAACAAATGTGGTTACATTAACCATAATTAAATTTCTGAATAATTAAGTTAACTCAACTGCATTCTTACAAAAATGGTTAACCACATTATTGAATGGTTAAATATGTCAATTCCTGTTTTAAAACAAATTCAGCCTAAAACAACAATGGCGAATAGTGTAAGCACACAATTTTTGAATGAAGAGTGAAAATTTCACACAAAAAGATGCACAACTGTTTAACAGGAAATGAAACCAAACAGGAAGTGACACAAAATAATTTAATCACAGGTCTTAAAAATGAAAACACAAAAAGTTAGCACTTATAACTTGCCTCAAATTAACTATAACCTTGGTTATGTAACTGCAATTAATTTTTGTAGTGGAAATGAGAAACAAATTCATTGATAAACAACAATATTGAAAGAAAAAAAGGCTTATGAATTTAATCACTGGTAAACGAGGTTTAGTCAACGTTTGGCAACAAATCCCACAAGTTGAAAAAAGTTGTTGAGCAACA
This sequence comes from Brachycybe producta, assembly GCA_036925085.1. Taxonomy (NCBI): domain Eukaryota; kingdom Metazoa; phylum Arthropoda; class Diplopoda; order Playtdesmida; family Andrognathidae; genus Brachycybe; species Brachycybe producta. Next base: position 3,107,935 of record JAUPFP010000015.1, on the reverse strand, counting down.
AAACGTGATGAAACACACAGTTGCACAACCCAGTTAAAATTAACATAGTTAAAACCCCAGTTGTATACAACATTGCTCTTCTGATTAGCAAAATTAACATTTTTGGTGCACAAGAAACAGTCATTTTCTTTCAAACACCATCAATGTTATCTAATCTGGTATGTACATTATGCAAGCAGACATCCTAGCGAACCTGGCACTTATTATGTATTGACTAAAAAAATTAGTTGCTGCCATCAGAATTGTATGTCAAACTAAGAAGACAAAAAGAAAAAAAAAACCTTGCTAGCAAGAAACTCTACATGTAGTCTGATAATCAAACTAGAATTGTCAGCAAGTGTTACTTTGATCAAATCAATCAAATCAATGTGTACCCTCTCATGTAACAGTGAACAACATTCTAAGAACCTTTCTAAGATGCTGAGTTGTAATACTTCTTCTCTTAAAGGAAGTTTGAGGTTTGATTGGAATCTTCACAAGTTGGTTAAAGACTCCCAACATAATAAACACAATGAGCCCATCGCCCCCCCCAGACTTAAGTTCTCTTTTGTATGAATGATGATAAATGATTCCAATAATCGATTTTATACTAATAGAAATGATGAAAACTGTCAAACCAGCTTAAAATGTTGTTAGAAAATGAGAAACATAGGTAGGTACCCATATTTTGTACATGTAAATCGCATTTAAGAAAAAGATGAAAAATAATATCAGAAAGCAAGATAAATATATAGAGGAAGCTCAACTTAAAGACTTCGAGAAGCAGTCCATGAAAAAAAAGGCTGAGGGTAGCCAATAGATGACGCCACCTTTACATAGCTCTAAACAAGCTAAACTTTTCAGTGGATTAAAGATGAGAGCACATTTCCACAGCGGGGTAAACTTCCCATTGCATGATTTGTAGGTCACCCTCGGCTTTGGCTATGATAGCTCGGGATTGGGCGCGACCGTTTGACATCCCATACCAGAAAAAGTCGACCCCATCCATTAGGGCTTATTGTAAGAAATTTTTCCAAGTGCAGACCCAATTTTAAATTATGATTAATTAATAGATTATAATTGCTAATCATAATTCAATTATCTCACTTTTTTTTACTTATTTCAAAGGAAGACTGTAAACTATGGATTTCTCACATCCTGTTTAAACTTAATCTATTTGACTCCTGGATGTGACTTAAATCCATCATTAAGTAACTTACAAAAAAACATTTCAAAATGAGTTAAAAAAAAATGTAATTGATAGTTATTTAATTTTTCTGGGTGCACACTTTTCATTGTCCAAGTGCACACTTTGAAATTACAAGTGTTTTTGTTTTCTTGTGTAAAAATGCACACTAAACAAAGTGATGTCGTCCATCACAAAATCACCAGGATGAACTGTAGGCTTTACCGCCGTCCTGCAAGTTGAGACCGACATTTAATAGCAAAGAACACAATGGTTATTACATTAAAATTATATTTTAATGTCTTTGTATTATTTGTAGTCATGAAAAAAAGCTTGTCTTTTTTAGTTAACAATAAAGAGAACCTTAAAGAAAGGTTAAACAATAAATGCTCGCTCACTCAACACGGTTTATTCTTAACATGTAGTTGAGTTACCTCTCCATGTCTCTCTACAGACAAAAATAAAACACATAATCAACTTTCTATAGAAAACAAAAGATGAACATCTGAATAAAAAACAAGGCATACAAGTATATATAGGATAATGTTGTAAAGTAAAAGATCAAATGTGGCGCCTATTATTACAAACATTCTATTGTGAAAAAGCCTAAAACCAATAGAGGCACTGCATGGAAATACATGTGGGCCCCTCTTTCTCTCACTCTTTTTCTCTCTCTATATATACGTGAGATCAAAATCCTATCATGTAATAAGTTGGTGGATGAATACATTAAGCAATGGCAACGTCACATGAAACAACTCTCTTTCAACATTAACATCCATGAAAAACCTGAAAAGAATATGGTTATATAGGGTTACAAACCAAAAAAAAAAAGAAGGTCCTTGTGTTTCTAAGTATAGAAGAAGACGAAGAAGAAGAGCCTAGAAAAGCGAAGAGGGTCTTCTTTATAGGGCTATTAACAACATCGAAGAATTTAATTATGGCACAACCAATTAGAAAGATGGAAGCACACAACGAGGGTCGATTACCTCCAAGCTCAAAACCGCTATAGGCAATAACTTGTAAATCGAAATGCTTACTTTGACACTAGGGGACCATTTTTTGGAAGTACAGTAGATTCTAATATGAAAAATATATAGAAAACTTCTTTCAATATACATGTATATAGATAACAATGTCCAATATACAAGTACATGTACTGTATATATGCATATATATATCTTATAAAACTCTAAAAAGTGCCTCCCACTTTTTAAAAAACATAAAGAGACTCAAAATGAAAATTCATTATAGGAGGGGGTTAGAAGCCAACCGGGATAAGTAACATTTTTTTTTATAAAAATAGAGATAAGTAGGCCTACCATATTTTATCAAGGAAATGATAAAAGAATTTGGTGGACAAGAAGAGAAATAAATGAAAAAGCTGCTCACTGCTGCTTTATAGCAGTCAAAACGTAGAACTATAACATTGATGTCTATGGAAGTCTCCTCTCTTTGAGAACTCAATTTACTAAGATCTACATTACTTTAAGCCACTTATTCCCTTTTGCTTCTAAGCCCTTCGTCATATAACATATACAGTTGATCTATTATATATATATATATATATATATATATATATATATATATATATATATATATATATATATATATATATATTTATTATATAGAAGTTTTGGTAATTCCGTGTTCAATAAACCTGAATAAAAATCATGTTTTCCATTTTCAGAGGTTTTTTTTTCTCTCTCTCCTTTTATCTTTTTTCTATTCTACAGTCGATCAAACTTGGACAAAAAAAATGATTTCATCTTTAGATAAGTGACCAGAGTAGAAGAGAGAGAGAGAGAGAGAAAGAAAAATGTATTGATTCTGTTATCGCAATTAGAATTTATGGATAAATCTTTATATAATTTATAAAAAAAAACTCACTAGATCGGAGAAGCAATATGGTTTTTTGCAGTGAAAGTCCATACATAAAAACAAATGGCTGCCAAAACTTCACATTATATGTAAACAGCCCTTTCAGATTTAATTCAAATTTACTATAAAGTTTAAAATGAAATCTAATGAGAGGTTTACTTACATCTGACATTTACTGCTTACAATAAATGACAGACTTAATAACGTCCGACCATAAAGTTCTATGATTAAATCAATAGAAAATTATTTTGTAGTTAGTATGAAAGAAAGCAAACCATCTTCGTTGAGAGTCTATAAAAAAAAGCTTTTTCCCATATTGTTGATGTGTTTGAAAACACGTTTAGAAGTTATTTGCTGAAAGGAACTATTTTCTCGTACTTCATACAGTATATCTGACACTAAATTGTCCGCAATATGTGTCACCTATAATGTTTTATCTATTTACTCTTCTAGTTTCTAACAAAATTGGAATTCCTCCTCAAATTCGGTGTAACGGAAACGATAATTCGTTTAGCAGGAAACAGACAATAAATTCTCGCTTGTCAATCCTAGCCTTTCAATCCTAATATGTGTTGGATTTTGTTAATACAATCTCACTTCTATTTGCTTTACAATCTTAACTGAATTAACTGAATTTTATATATATATATATATATATATATATATATATATATATATATATATATATATATATATATATATATATATATATATATATATATATATATATAAAATTCAGTTAATTCACAAAAAATTTGTTATTTTTTACAGTTTGTCTTTATTATGTCACTATGGTGGAGCTGAACAAGCGCCAAACTGAATAAAAGCAAAAAAAACTTGGCTGTTATTCAGTTTGACGTTTGTTCAATTTGGCGCTTATTCAGTCGCCTCCGTTACTGGGCATGATTCATCCCTCCTTTCTCAGTTCATTTAATAGTGGATTACTCCAATCACAGCTCACTTGTTTCAACTAAGGAGCACTTTTATGGCCTGTTTCCATTAGATCTAAAAATATTTCTAAAATTTTAAAAACAAACTAAAAAATAATAATAAAAAATATAAAATCGAAACGAAAACATCATTTTCTGAAATTCGAAGAAGAAATCAGGAAGAGAAAATCAGGATTTTAATTTAAAATGCTATCAATTAAAATTATATGGAAAAATTGTAATGCATTTTAATTTCCAACATTCTGACACTTTTGTTGTTTCACTAAAATTCCCTAATTAGAATTTCTAGCCTTGCTAGTTAACACACAAACACAACACACAGCAACTTAAACCATAACAATTAATACCAGTATATATATTCGAGCTTTTTTTATATAGTTTTTATAGTAAACCAATTGTTTGAGTCAGTCTCACGAGTTAGACAGTGCATTTCATATAATTATATAGACCCACCCGAGAAATTGGTTATAACTCGAGTTACACTTGATGGATTCGCCTGAAATTTTCAACATAAAAAGAGCCATGATTATACTACAATAGCAGAGCTAAAAAGTGCCATTTAAGCTACTTCAGGACAGAATTTCTGTAAATTTACTTATAAATATTGTTTTAAGTATGTAAAAAAATATTTTAAGTTATAAAACATCAGGACAGTCGTATACCTTATTAATTTTAATGTTACTGTTTGTGTTCATTATGTTATTTGGTTACAATAATTAATAAAAGTTCATTAGTGCACTACATCTATAATTATGAAATGGTTATTTTCCACTTTTTAATTTTTTTTTTATTTTAATTTTTACCTTTTTAAGAAAAATGTCTGCCTAGCAGAAAGTTTATAATACAAGATGTTCTCTTTATTTCAGGTGATATATGAAATGCACTGTATAACACAGAAACACATAAGCATCATATTGTGCATGTATAAAAAAGCAATGTGTCACAAAATAAACGATATGGAAAAAGGAAAAAAAATTCATTTTATGATGTACACACAATATGATCATACACGGCATATATATGAGAATATATACACACACACACACACACAGAATTCTTATTATCATTTATCATCACGCTGCCATATTTGTGCATTTGCCAAGTAACATACAATATTAAATCCATATCTTTACTACAATCGTTATGTGTATGTATATTTAGGTCATGGTTACCTTATATTTTTACAAGCAAAAATTGTGTTAAGGTAGGTAAGTAGGTACAGTCCTTACTTGCTCTGTGTGTGTATATATAAATATACTGTATAATATGTATAATAACATCAATAAAGGTACTACTATACATGTATGCCTCTATTCTGTATACAGTATATACTTTTACATTCATTTTTATAGCCTCAGCATATATATTATATAAAACAAGCTTCTGCAAAACCTCATCTCTTTTATTAATCTTGCCTGAAAAGAGAGCATTTTTCATGGTAGATACTACTACTTTTTTTTTTCGTTTAAAGTTCAAAAATATTTATTTAGCTTGAATGAACTTACTTATTTTTCTGGTAATTTTCTTCTCATCTGATACAAAAAAATCTCTGTGATTGTTAGGAAATCAATTGCAAACATGTGTTTTGCTAAAAGGTATGGGTTTTTTTTCTACAAAAAAAATGCATTAAAAACCATTTAACACGAAAATGGATAACACTACGACATCGGATAACATAAAATAGATTTGTGATACAGGTCCTTTAGAATAACATACAAATTCTTTTAACACGAAAACATGTTTTAAAATGTGTTAACATGTTGTTTAAAAATTTATACTTGACAATCTTGTGTGTGTGTGTGTGTGTGTTGACCATGATGTCCTTTATCTTTATTATTTGCTTTTTTTTACTCGCTTTTTATTTAACTTCATAATTTGTTTCTTTGTTTGTCCACCACCTTCTGAAATATTTGAAATAAATTCACACTGCAAGAGATTGAACCCATGACCAAGTTCACCAACATTACCATCGGCTAAGACACTAACCACTACAAGAACAGATTATATTTTGTTTTGTTTTTCCTTTTTAAGACTTTTTTTTTATATAACAAACATATTATATAACAAAAAAAAAACGTTTTTTGTTTAATTTTCTTGTTTAGGTGTTTGTTGTGACTTTTTCTTTCCTTGTGTTTCTTCTTTTACATTTACTATTCAAACTGTATTTGTTTTGAAGATAAGTTAAAATCATTATTATTATATTTTGATACCATCCACTTCGTGTTAAACGGTTTCAGCTGTAATATTATTTCATTTCAAACATATGGTATAAAAATAACCTCGAGGAGCTTTTCTTCTTTCTTCAATAAGGCAACATGTCTATATTTTGGCATAACCTATTTTATTGATAATATTTTTTTTCTTCTTCCAAATTCAGGTTTTCTGTTGCTTTAAATTTAGAAGGATTCATTACTTTTTTATTTGCGTTTCCTGAAAAATTTCAGTAACTGGACATATGATGACATTTTGAAGAAGAAGAAAAAACTCAACTGATACTGGTCTCTAAATGTAAACATTGAAAACAACATCACGCAGAAAATTCAGATCCAAAACAAAACAAAAATAAAAAATCGTACAATAGGGAGAAGAAGAAAAAATCTCAACTTTTTCGAGTGCTTCAAACTCTCATATACCTGTCTTATATCTAGTCTATGGGATACATACAGTACACCTGTACATAATATGATGGAGAGAAAGATTGAGAGATCATCAGAGAGAGAGAGAGAGAGAGAGAGAGAAAGAGACAGAAAAAAACCATAGTACTAGAAGAAAAAAAAAAGAGTTCTAGCTGCAATATGCAAATGTATTCTCGTCTTACATTATTCATAAACGTGTTTAACGTTGACTAAGGTAACTGCCGACGTACCCATAAGTATACATATAGGGCCTACACGAAGAAAACTAAGATACAAAAAAAAAGCTCTCTATATAGCATTCACTATGCATTGTTATTACATAGGGAATTTATACATATTCCTATGCATATACATACACATTACATATACAAAAACATTACCATTTGTTGTCTGCAATTCAAACTCCTATATACTTTTGACCTAAAGTATCATGAAAATCTCGTCCCCATGTGGCTACTAATGGTCGTAGACAAACGTAAATTCAACCAGAGATAAATTATACATGTTATATATGTATATACTTGTGTATATGTACATACTTGTATATATATATATATATATATATATAAAGCATATCCATCCACCCATGCATTTACATGTTATGCAGGTATATATAGTCAGTCTATGGTCATTACATATAAACAATGTAGTTTATTCAAAATGTCTTCTTTTTTTCTTCTTTCGTACAGTTTTGTAATGAGAATGCAATTAGCATACCATGGATATGTAGATATATGGAAGCATTGCATTACAAATATATTTGGTAATAAAAAGCAAGTTATGAAATCAAGCAGAATAGATAATAGAGGCACAAAGCAACAACCACAAACAATCGTGGTTAAAACTAAGTACTCAATTACTATAGATATATAGTGTAACACTATAATGTATAACGAAGACGCCAAACAGGCAGAAACCCGTGTCATTTAGAAAATGATGCTGCTGTTGGACAGTTAACAACCATTTTATACACATACACATATATACATTTATTATATAAGCTTAAAAGCTAAAAAAAAGCCTAAAACAGATTTTCCTTTTTTAGCCGGTTATGTCCAAACTATAGAAACAAATTTCAAAGGGATTTTAAACATTATATGATTATGGAAAAAGGCAAAAATAAATTTCACCTCATCTCCTTCTTCCATCTTTCTCTTTAGAGATTTAATCCTTTGAGGGTTTTTTTTTTAAAAGTTTGGAACAATTTTGTATTTATTGTCATTTATTCTGGTCTAATGCATTTTTTTTTCTTTTTCATTTTTCATTTGCAGTCCACTTGTCCTCAACATTTCTGCAATTCTAGATTCCTTATTACGAGGCTATGATAAAAGGATACGACCTAATTATGGCGGTACGTGGTATATCATTTAAAAATATATAATTTTTATAAAAGCTTCAAAAGAGATGGTTTTGTTTGTTTATGTTTTTGTCTGGTGTTGAAAGAGTTTTTGGACATCCATTTTCATAATGGTTCTTTGAGATCAAAAATATAAGAAAAGTGCGCTGTGATTTTTCCAGACACAAAATAACTGTGCCGCGTATTTAGGAACCACTGCTCTTTAATCTAGTGTACAACAAATCCTTCTAGTAAAATTTGTATATTGTTTATTAGTTCCTTAATAAAAACAGCGTTAGAAGATAAAACACAATTTTTTTCCACCAAGTAAACTCGTCGTGCAACTTGCACAAAAGGAAAGGGACGATAATTCAAGCAAAGAGTTGTATACTGAGCACTATGCAAAGGACAATGTCCTTTAGCCTTCAGGCTTGGAGGCTAATACCTTGTACACACATACACAGTTAAATGCATTTAAATATTAAACACGTTCTACAGAGCCCTGTGAAGGGCGAATGGACAATAAGTCGAATTTAATTTATTCAGTTAATAATCTGAAAATATTGAGTTAATTTACTTTTAAAATATAATATAGAAACTATTGACAAAATATATTGATTTAGTATTTCAATTTAAAATATTAATAATAAAGTCAATTTTTATTTGGGTGCATGTCCTTAACTGGATTCCGTATAATTGACCTAAACACATTTAATTTGAATTCATTAAACTCATGTGTGTACAAGGTATAACTCTTGATTACTAATTTTGATAAATGATAAATATTAATTATGGGAGATTTCGTAGTTATTCAGTTTGGCGCTCATTTAGAGTTTGGTATTTATTGGATTTGGTGCTAGATTAGCGCCACTATTGAGAGAGAGAAAGGCTAAATAAAATACAACAACTTCATAGAGCTATAAAATGTGTGAAATGTGTATGTGTGCGCGTGTGATTCAATACACATTTTGCAATAAAGAAGAATAAAGAAAAAAAAACTACGTTTTCATCTTTTCATTTTGCGACCATTCCCCTCTGTACTTATGAGATGAGGTTAGACATGATATTACCATCGGTTGACCGAGCATAACAGGGTCTTATACCGACTGTGTATACATTAAGAGAAAAATCCCGACGACACAAAAGACGATAAGAACCTTTTTCTTCATGGACACATACACACAATTTGTTATCGTCTGTCAATATCGTCATCACTGAAGAGTTTTTCTTCTAACACTCATAATAGGATTTAACCGTGGCCACAATGAAATCGCTTTCATCAATGTAACCATATAGCATATATACAGTATATATACTTACATAGGTGGGTGGGTTGGGGGTACCTCTTAGTAATAATAGTGGTCACATGTTTCTCTTTTTCCTACCAATCTATTTTTCTATTTTCTCCAGTAACTAACCAAAATAAAACCGGAAGATATTTCATAGGAAAACATCTTCACTATCACTATAGACTTTTCTTATCTGAAATTTATCCACGCATTTTTTTTTTTTTTTTAAAAAGCACCCCCTTGAAAACTCTTATTAACTTTCCAGCAATACAAGGTGTCCTCTATACAATGAGATTTTTTTTTTAACTGAAGATTTTCTCAAGTCAATTCGGTGAAAATGCGGAAAAGAAAAAAGTAACCACTAGTTAAGCGAGTTTTAAGGCACACAGACCACTTTTCGAAGTTTTGCAAAACGAAGTCGCGGCTGCGGCTGCAATGTGTTGTTTTTTTCTTGGTCAAATGTGGTTGAGTGGACTGCAAAAAAGTGGTCATAGTTGGCGACAAAAACGGAATTGAACAAGATCGAAAATACCTGCTGGGTGGTTGGAAAATGGTTTGTGCGCTAAGAAAAAAAAATAATTTCGATGGTGGCGGAGATCGACCACCTTCCGGTTACAGAAGTTGGAAGACCACTCACTTTGTGTGCCAAGTCTTGCGTATTTGCATAGAAAACAAATAGCAACCACAGCTCAGCCACCTTCGACTTCATTTTTGCAGTCTTTTAAAAGTGGTCTGTATGCCAAGGCCCTAAGAGTAACGTGCACATTTCTAAAAATCTGTTTCAGATGAGGCCTTAATATTTCAAAATAATGAATTTTTTTTTTAGTTTAAAATTCAATCCAAATAAACAAACAAACTGTTGAAAAATATGCTTTGAATGTGGAGAGGAAATAAAAAAAATAAATAATTCGAAGCCTAAACAAATAAAAGAACCCATTTTTTGTTTGTTTGTTAGATAACAAACACAAATAGTATTATTATTCTACCTGGAAAGTTGAAACATTTTTAAGTCTTATTCTGGGTATGAGAGAGAGAGTATGTGGATGCGCGCGCGCGTTTGTGCGTGCGCGTACTTTGAAAAGTAAATTGAAAAAAAGAGCTGCCAGACAAATTCATAAATTATTAAATTGTCTTCAAATTGAAAACATGAGAAGAAATAAAAGAAATACGATTTTCGTTCACGTCACAAGATGGACGGGTACAACGAAGAAAGAGAGACACAAAAAAATACAAATTCGATAGGTTTTTAACACAAAAACTGACATTTTTATAAAAAGAAAACATAAGAAAAAGAAGAGTCCAATGAAGAAACAAATTGAATAAAAGCAGCCATAAGATGAAAAAAAAAATACTAAAAAATAAATTTTTTTATGGCTTCAAAAAACTAATAAAAATTTATATAAAAAAAGTCCATTCGAAAAAAATTATTTAATTTTTCAAATATAAAATGAAAAAAATATATATTTTCAAATATAAATAAGAATGTTTCAAATATAACAAAAATAACCCCCCATACACATTTTTCTAGCCAAAGGCTCCTTTTTTCTTATCCATTTTTCTATCATTTGAAAACAACATCATCATCTTCTAATCGGCAAAGTGTAATTTACACGACAGAAATCTAAAATTCACAATCAATTTTTCAAAAAGAAAACAACAAAAAAATTATAAATACTCTTTAAGCCCGATATACGCCTACAATTAGTTCTTAAATAAATGTATAAATTAATTTATAAATGTGACATTGCATGTGTATAACGACGTGAATGTTAAATTATGTGTTCAAAGTTGCATTAATTTAGAAGATGTTCTATTTTTCTTAAATGATCACATCTACTAGAGTGCTTTTTCAGGATCAGCATTATTCTTATGTAACTTACAAAGCGATATACGATGCACTCTGCAACCTATTTAGCACACCTCTCCCCAGTTCTCTTGTCTAGAAGGTCATAAGGTTAGATATACGATAAACTGCCACACTATATGCACTGTTCTGCGCATAACTTGTTGCAAGATTATGAGCTAGATATAACAATATAGGCCTACTGGCATATGACAATCTTATGATATTTCTAGAATAACCCACTCTCCCCTGTTATGCACTAATACAAATATCTCTTGAGAAAGGTCATTTGAGGCACCCTGTATATAGACAGCTAGATGGTCTAACCTTAAAAAAATTGAATGTGAAGTTATTTCGAGAGGGTTCAAAAAAAACCTGAGCTGACAAGTAAAGAGTGAAAAGAAATTCTTTTAGTTTCCTTAGTGACAACCAATTACATAACAATAGCTCGAAATCACATGCTTATTACTTAGCCAATAGGAACAATGAATGACGTCAACTTGTACATGACACCATCATTTTTCCTTTTGTTAGGGCGGTCACTAAGTTTTCTTCGTCTTTCTCCTATTTATATTAAAGAATACTCAGAAAATAGCTAAGAAAAAAATGTCAAGCAAATTCCAAGATGGCGGCCGTTTCTGATAATTGATTACTTCAAAACATTACATTCTTAAAAAAAAAATTTGCAAGGAAGATGAGGGAGGAGGTAAAAGGCAACAGATTAGAAAAAAAAGCTAATTAATTATAAGTGTGTATGTATGTGTGTGTATGTGTGTGTGTATGCATGTGCACGGATTAAATTAATACCATCAATGCATAAACGCATCCACCATTAAGCATAACGAATCACTGTATAATGGCCAGTTTATGAGCTTAAAATATAAAATTAACTTTCAAACATGGATTTTATGATAATTACATTAAAATATTAGTCAATTTATTTATTGGTAATGTTCATCTACCCAATTCTTTCTTAATCATGCATTAAAATATTATCATTCTTAATTACTTAATTCAATTAGTATTCATAACTGTGTGTGTAACTGATTATAAAGGTGCTTTACTATTTGTCACCTCAAGATAACTAGTTTATGTATTTAAATGAGCTGCGCATCACTTTTTTTTCATCATTCTGATTGGTTATTTTCGCTCACTTTTTTTCCTACAGCTCATTTAAATATCTGAACAAGCAATCTTGAATTGGTAATAATATTTTATTATAGGACTGGCAAGAAAAGAAAATATTATGACGTCACAAATCTCTGAAATAGCCCATTATTGAGCACTAGAAGTGCGCCCGTCACAAGACTGGTGCATTTGGAATGGGGGAACCTAGATGAATAGGAAATGTTGGCCATCCTTGCAGTGAAAGATTATAATAGTTACCACTGACACAACATTAGAGCATTTATGCCATTGTAAACGCCACCTAGTGGCGTAAAGGTATAATGGTTACCACTGCCACCTAGTGGCGTAAAAGTATAATGGTTACCACTGCCACCTAGTGGCGTAAAGGTATAATGGTTACCACTGCCACCTAGTGGCGTAAAGGTATAATGGTTACCACTGCTATAATGTCGGAGGGTTCCACATCAGACCGTTTCAGAGAGAAAGAGAGATTCGATGTGGGTGCTTATAATAATAATAATAATTCTAAACAAAACTAGGGATTGGTTAAAATTCACAATCAGCTTGAAATCCCACCAACTTTAATGAAGAAAGTAATCGACAAATGGATAATGCCTTTTGTAATTGATAAGTTTAAATTTTGACGTCCACATTTTAATATTTTCTTTTGTAGCGAGGACTACAGTGTGTAGTCATTTGCATAAAAAACTGGAGGGGCTGGAAACAAAAAGGGAATGTTTTTGTTTCCCCTCCAGTCCCTCTCATTCCATTCACCTCATCCGTGTATCACGCCCCCATTTTGAGACAGACACACTAGCTTTTTAAATTAGCTGATTTCCTACCGTATTTACTGTATGTATGTATGTATGTATGTATGTATGTATGTATGTGTGCGCGTACATGCCCAAAAGCAAAACATCAACTAAAATCCACTCTTTTCTACTTTTAGAAAATGTTTAATCAAATTTACCTCCCCTAGTAAAATTGAATACACAATTATAAATAAACCTGTGCTTTTGTGTTTTTTTTTTCTTCTCTGAAGTGAATTTACTAATTTATAATAAGTGTTTTTCTTTTATAATGAGATTTATTCAGAACAACAAGAAAACTAATTCTCTATTCTATTTCTTATTCCCCTTACATTTATTTCTTCCTGAGAAGAAAAAAAAAAAAAATCAAAGATTCAAAAATGAATTTCTTATACAGATAGTGTCCGCATCACTTTCTATTTGAAAAATTACTCTACAAATTAGCTAAAAAAAAGCCTGTGGCAGAAGGACTAACATCCAATTGCAACATGTGAAAATGCATTGTCAAAATTCAAAAGATCTAAACCCAAATAACAGTAACAATGTGTTCTAGTGCAGCTGAAATAATGCTTTGTCAGAAAATTAAGCATCTCATAATAAAGTTGATTTTCATGCAATAAAATCCAGAGTTTCATTGCCTTAACATCTTAGGAACGAATGACAAGTAATACGAATCGGCCCATGCGAAAATCTCTAATTTTGTTAACAGTAATCACCTCTAGCCAAATATAATGTCCTACAGAGTTTACTTGAAGTTGGTTTAGGACAAGAACCTTCCATCCATTCGCTTAAAAATGTTAAGACTAAAATCTTGCAAGTAAATTGTTCCAAAACGACCTGTCCTCAATAAAGAAATTATATCAAGTAAGTCATCGATGCTCCAGGGGTTTACGCCCCAAGGGAGTAAACTTTTTACCCGTTCTCAAGCTATTACGACCGTGGCCAGTTTTGACCAACGTGAACCCACCAGAAATGACCACGGTTGGCCGTTTCAGGGCCCGGGTTGCCGACGCACTCTGCCGGGTCCTAACCGTCCAGGGATGGTCAGCGCTTTTCAACCGCAAAAATTAAGGATTTGCTTTATGGAATCAATTCATATACCTGACTCATCGTAAGAAAAAACTGAAAATGAAATAAACAGTTTAAAAAAAAGGGTTCAATGGCATTCTTTTGTTATTACTCCCGTTTTTATTAGACAACATGACACACACTCCGAAATTTTTCGTCGATCCCTATGACGTCACAAGCTTTTTCTTATAATGAGTCAGGTACACCACCTGAAGATAATAGCCTACCATTTTATTAAATTAAAAATTATAAAGACCAAATTAAGATAATGGTCTTTATAAGGTAAAACCAAACCCACTTAATTTTTCATCTGATTTCATTATTTTAGTATTATTTTATATCAATATTTGTATATCTATTTTTCTATTTGAAAACATAATTATGAACACTTTGTATAATCAGTGACCTAATGAATAATGATACATCTTTCTTCCTTGTAAATATTACTCGAGATATATTCGTACATCCAACCCATTCATCGCAGAGAAGCAAAAAAAAAAAAACATTTACTCGTTATCATAATTAAATTTCCAATATTTTTGCACAAGGTTAGTTTTTTGTTATCTTGACGAAACATGAAATTACTTGTATATTTTTATCTTTATGGAAAAAATATATTAAGATATGCGCACCCTGTGAATATTTCATATTATTTTTTTCAGACTGATATTTCTGAACTCGAAAAAAAAATATGGGCTTATTTTATAAAAATTACATTTTTTTTCCGTTATCACGTTTTTTTTTTAATCTGACTAAACTATTTTTCTGACATTTAAAATCATAAACATGCCAGAAGAAAAACCACGATATTAAATTTTAGTTAAATAAAAAAGAAATTGAATACATTTCTCATTTTCTGAAAGTTGTTTTAATCTTCAACTTTTATTTTAAAAGATTTTTTAAAATTTAAAGCTGAAATATTTTTCAGTTTTCTCAAAGAATGGTATAAAAGTGTCGCCTTTTCTGTTCTATTGGGTAATTATTATCAACTTAAATAAAATTCCGAATTCAACTAAAATATAGTTAATTACATTCTACTTTACTTTTTCGTATCCAGTTAATATAATTATTAAGGCAAAAATATTCCTTTTATACAATGAAAAAAAAAACTGTCTAGAGACTTAGAATCCTACCAAAAATAATTAAACATTACTTAAAGGTGCCCATTCACAATGGGATCGATACTGACGAATATCTGGATTATCAGTTCAAACCCTTCATTGATCCCATCGACAATGGGCACGTGGGATCAGATCTATCAGTTCAAATCTGCCAAAAATTTTAATCCGCAAAGTTAACAGATCTGGACTAATATCAGTCCAGATCCGTCAGATCTGCTCCATACGATAATGGCTAAAATATGAAGAGATCCGGACTAGAACACATATGCGGAACTATGTTCAGAAAAAAAAAAAAACAGAATTTGTATGTAAATGAGACAATTTTCTGCCAAAATGTGTTGAAAAATGAGTTGAACAAAGGCTCAAATTTTTCTGTTTGTAAAATTTTCTGCCTCAAATTTACACCCAATCAACATGAAGCAAAATGATGGTAATTTGGTTGTGTGAATGTGGGTAGTGTTTTTTTTTTCTTCTTGCTCAATAGAGGGGCACACATATTTCCTAATTTATTTTCCGTTTCTAAGGAAAGAATCACACAAGCATAAAAATCGACAGAAATTAGAATTAGAAATTAAAAAAAACTATTTCTTTTTTAAAGCGAAATTCTGTGGGATTTTATTTAAGTGTAAACATCCTCAATACAGAAAACGAAAACTTTCTGCTCTTTTTTCTATTTTCCTTTTTCGAGGTGAAATTCCGCATCTGTGTTAAGCCTGAAGCACGCTGGAATTCCGCCAAGGAAATAAAAAATTAAAAACGGAACAAAAAGTCCTTTTCTTTTTCTGTACCTCTGTTATTCACACAAAGAAACAGAAAATGAGGAAAATTGTGTGCACCCTCTATTGAGCACGAAAAGAAACATTTATTGCCAAAATGGATTTCAATGTGCCTTTTTGTGATGTCACAAATGCTTCTTTCTGATTGGTGGGAATCTGAACGGAATATTTTGAGAACGGAAAAAGTAGAGCTTTGTTCAACTCATTTTTAATGAGTTTACCGTTCACTTTTTATGGCAAAATGTTTTCATTTAAGAGCCTAGATCCACGTCCATCTTGTTGTTTTGAGCAGACGACAACGTGACAAATGAGTGTTCTTATATGGTGTTACTAAAACTGCAAGAAATCGCCTCACAATCGCTCAATTAAAATACAGTAAAGCGCAAAATGCAATAAAAAGTATTGTTCTTCACGTGCTCGATTTATATCATTTTTGAAAAGGTCCTTCTATTTTTAAACAACGTTCAAAGTCGTTCGTTTTTTCAACCCCATGTTAAATCCCATAGGATCAAAAACCGTCCCACAAACATTTGAAAAACTCTCGTTAAAACTGATTTAGAACAATAACAAAATAATTAGCACATACATTCATGTATTGGCTTCACGATGTTTCCTTTTTATAAATTTTGAAAAAGTCCTTCTATTTTTAATAACGTTTAAAATCGTACGTTTTTAAATTCCATGTTAAGTCCCATAGGACTAAAACACCGTCCAACAAAAGTTAAGAGAACTCTCATTAAAAATGATTTAGAGCAATCAGAAAAATTAGCACGTACTTACATGTGTTATTGCCTTCAGGATTATTCCTTTTTCTAAATTTTAAAAGGGCTTTCTATTTTTAAATAACATTTAAAATCTTACGTTTTTTAACTCCATGTTAAGTCCCATAGGAGCAAAAAACCGTCCCACAAACATTTGAAGAACTCCCATTAAAAACGACTTAGAACAATCACATAAAAATTAGCACGTGCATTAATCTATTGGCTTCATAATATTTCCTTTTTATAAGATTAGCACGCGAAATTATTTTTCAATTAATTATTATGTTACTTCGAACCGGAAAAAACGTTAAAAAACCGTTTTTCAATCAACAACGATCGCAGCGCCTACATTCGGAGAAATTTTGAACTAAACGATGTATCTAGCCTCTTAAATATTCTGTTGTGATTTTCTGAGCATAACTCCGTATGTGTGTTCCAGGCTTTACAAAGGCTTAAATAAAAATAAATAAAAAAATCGAGAAATAATAATGTGCTAAATTATCTGGTTCCTCCTCTTTATTAGGTCTACACTCCTTTTTTTTTTGACAAATAAAATACACTAAGGCCGAAATTCAAAATAAGAAACTTAGTCATTTGAAATCTCTAAGCACGGTGGTTTTAACATCAGAGACAACCTTGAACGGTTTACTCAATAAAACAGGACTTTTCTATATTTAAACCATTTCCTGCTCAAGAGAGTTCAAGTTGAAGTTCACAAATTGCCAAATTTTTTTCTGGAATTTGATCCACAAAAAAAGAACATCGTCAATTTGTGCTTTTTTTCTTGTTCTTCGTCGTCTTCTTCTCACCCTATTACAATAGCCCTCACTTGGGATATTGCCAAAGACAAAGCGGTAATTTTAATGTTATGTTCATATAAACTGGCTGGAATGTAATTATGATCAACCAATATATATATATATATATATATATATATATATATATATATATATATATATATATATATATATATATATATATATATATAGAGAGAGAGAGAGAGAGAGAGAGAGAGAGAGAGCATAATAATTTATAGAGGTATTTAAATTGTGATTCTTTCTATCTTCTTCTATATTGTGTGTTTTTGTGTGTAAGCAACAAAAAACATGGAAAGCCTTTTTTGTTTACAGTTGGCCGCTTACCAAACAACACTGCCATTAACATTATTACTTCTCTTTCATATAACGTACATATTATACCCCAAAATCAAAATACATTCAAGATGTAAATATATACATAAAAAAAGAAGAAGACATCTTTATGAATGGGATGAAATTTCACTAGATAAAAATATTCTTTTTTTAGCCTTTATAAATTAGGTTTATGATCTTTTAACGTTAGAGAGAGAGAGAGAGAGAGAGAGAGAGAGAGAGTGCAAAAGTAAAAGAACTTTTTCAAGTTCAAATCTATAACAAAATTATGTGTCAATTTTTTTTTTCTTCTTCTCCACACTCTTTTAGCCTTTACATATCTCAACTTTGCAGTTATATTCATTTTTACTTTGCTTATATTGATGGCATCCATATTTTGTTAACATTATCCACATATCTCGCCATAATGACTTAGGGAGAGAAAGAAAGAGAGAGAGAGAGAGAGGAAGAGAGAGAAAGAGAAAGAGAGAGAGAGAAAGAGAGAAAGAAAGAGAGGGAGAGGGAGAGAGGGAGAGAGAGAGGAAGAGAGAGAGAGAGGAAAAGAGGGAGAGAGGAAAAGAGGGAGAGAGAGAGAGAGCGCGAGAGCGAGGGAGAGAAAGAGTGCGAGAGAGAGAGAGAGAGAGAAAAGAGTTTCCCTTCAAAATACAACAACAAAAAAACCCCAAAAAAGAGATAGGTAACCATCGAAACCCATTAGAAAATTTTCCTAGTTGCGAGCACTCATCGTAGTGTCATCATCATCATCATCATCAACAACCTAGAATACAACAAAGCTCTTCAACCTAATGGCCTTCAAAGGCTTAGTATAAATGTTGAGGTGAACGGAAATGATTGTCCGTACCATCACCATTTCTACCCCACTCTTACACTCAGCCCACCCTTTTTAAACATTTTTTCCATTTATTTTCAAGCATTTTTTTCTTTCTTTCTTTCTTTAGAAAAATAAAAAAAAATCTATCTAAAAATCGAAGCAAATAAAAAGTGGGATGATAAAAGAGGAGGGTTGAGAGGGGTTGTAAAACCCGTGTATCATTATTAGGGCTCGGATTTTTCTGCAATATCAAGCAAATGTTTCTCAATCTGTGATTCCCAAGTGCCAATTGTCAAGTAATCATCCTCATCATTAGAGCAACTGCAATTATTGCTTTTTCTAATCAAAAAACATTATTTAGAGGCTATATGTATAGTTACTAACAGTTGTCAACCAGAGTTATAGCCTCTATCCAGTGTTTTTTATTAGGAAAAATTAGGAAAAAATTGTTGGTCTAAACATGATTTTTACTTCACAATTGGCTCTTGAGCCACAAATCGAGAAACATTTGCTTAATATTTCATAAAAATCCGAACCCTAACCATTATCATAAATGTATATATATATATAGATGTAAGACCGCCTACACACCAAGCGCCAAAATCTTTAATTTCTTCTTTCCCCTCCCCTCTTTTTAGTCATGTTGTCAGCTCCATATGGGTAGCTACTAGAAAGGGATTCATGAATCTGTCGACTTGAGTTTTAACAAAGGAAAAAACACAGGGAGAGAAATATATAGATAGATGGAGAGAGAGAGAAAAAAAAATAGATCTGGCATATGCCACTTAAGTATATGAAAAGAGAACCCCCTTAGTCCTCCTTTTTTCTATTCTGAATATATACACTTGGGATAATTACGTTTCTAGGTTACGTCTATTGGCAAAGCAAAAGGAACAAATGAGAAGAGAGAGAGAAAAAAAAGCTGACTGCTATTAAGCTTAGAAATCATAATGTTTAGTACAATTGTTATGCATTATAAAAGAACTTCAGACGTCAGCAATGTGTATATGCAAATATGCATACATATGCAATATGTATGTATATATATAATATATAAAATATACAATTTTTTTTAAAAAAAATATATAATAATGAAAATTTGGCCGCTGAACCCTTGTTGAGCGGCAATCACTGCAAACATCATTTTCCTACTGTTAAATTTTATGTATTCTCATCAATGAAATTAAAATTTCTGCAATTTAAATATCTTTGAAAAAAAATATGAAGAAATTCATTTCATTACTTAGGTTATACAAAACCTAAATATGTTTGATTTTTTTAATTAAGAAAAATTCACAAGATTCAAAATTCACCACAACTGGGAATGGTATTTTGAAATCAAAATATCCAATGGCGCTATTTCGGGTTCCAGTGTAATTCATTTTTGTCAAAATTTAACCAATTTGAAAATACTACTTTCAATTTGCATTTTCATAACTTATGAACCTGGAAATTCATTCCGAAAATTAAGACAACTAGGCTTCCAGCCTGTGGAGGGCAGACAGTCCTTCATTCGGAAGAACTGTCCTCCGGCCAGGACCGTCGTCCTCCACCAACGTAATTAAGTTTTTATACAATTTATTGTGTGGAGGACATGTTTGCCTTCATGGAGGACGATCCTGTACGCAGGATATCTCTTCCGAATGGAGGACTGTCCTCCACAAAGGAGGAAAGGTGGCAAGCCTAAAGACAACCGAAGAAATCCATTGTTGCGTTTCGTGTTTCATGTGTAAATATTTTCTTAAAAAAAATAATCACATAAAAAAGCGTTAAATGCATAAAACTGCCCCCATTGTCTACCAAAGATAAATAATAACGTCTAAAAAAGTTTATTGATTTGCATTTTTGTCGATCATATACACTTTAAAATGTATTATCAAAAAAAATCAACAAATCAATAAACTTTTAATAAAAAAAAACATTGAGGTATAATTTAACCTTGTCTAAATTGAAAAACCACAGGAAAAAATCCAAACTATAAAATACATTTAAAAGAAAATCCTCAAAACACATTTTAACATAATGTCGTCGCGCATTCAGGTTAAATTTATAATTCAGGAACAAATTAAATCCACATGTACGCCGCCGCCGCCGCCAAATTTTACATAAAACTCGCTTAATTAGAAATGGATGCCATCGTTAACCTCCACCCCTTTTTTTCTAAATCTCTAAAAAGAATGTGATCTGAATTCAAAAGTCTTCATTTTAAAACAACAACTTTAACCTGGGTGAAAAAAAAATAACGATTTAAAAAAATAGTACGTTACATTAAAAATTTATATATATAACATTTTGCATATTACAAACATATCCTTTAATTGTTTATAAACTTTATAACTACTAATTATAAATTAAAATTAAGTAGTCATTTTCAAATGTTGCCTAATACCTTGTACATAAATACATACACAATTAAATGCATTTAAATATTAAACACGTTCTACAGAGCCCTGTGAAGGGCAAATGGACAATTATGTCGAATTCAATTTATTCAGTTAATAATCTCAAAATATTGAGTTAATACTTAAATATAATTTATATAAACTATTTGACAAAATATTAATTTAGTATTTCAATTTTAAAATATTAATAATAAAGTCAATTTTTATTTGGGTTTATGGCCTTAACTGGATTCTGTATAATTCACCTGAACACATTTAACTTGAATTCATTTAGCTCATGTGTGTACAAGGTTTTGATGTCTCAAGTAATTACAGATAAACCTTGGATTGCGAGCATAATTCCTTCCATAAACATGTTTGTAGTCCAAAGCACTCGTATATCAAAGCGAACCAAAGGTTCAGTTGTGATCACGTTACGCTCGGCAGACAAAGCGTATACGTAGTACTCGTATTGCAAGACGACGCTCGTTTATAAAGCTATAACTTATTAAAAAAAATGTGCTTGTCTTGCAAAACACTCGCAAACAAGTCATACTTGCAATCCAAGGTTTCACTTGTAGAGCTCAATGTTTGTGCACAATATCAACGCAAATGAGGTTTCTCAATCTGTGGCCCAAGCTCCAATTGCAAAATAACAATCGCGTTTTCAATAACCAACAATTATGGCTTTTCAATAAAAAAAACACCACTGGTTAGCGCTAAGAGCTCCAGTTGACAACTGATAGTAGGTCTAACCAGATATTTAGCCTCTAACCAGCCTTTCTGATAAGTAAAAAGCATAATTGCAGTTGCTCTAATAATGATGATTATTTCACAATTGGGCAACATTTGACCACAAATTGAGAAACATTTGCTTGTGATATTGAATAAAAAAATAGCAATTAAAATCATTGATTTAAATTAATAATTTTAATCAATCACTGCCTTTATCCATAAAAATATATTTTTAAATCTACAAGGCACATAATTGAATTCTTATTTAAAAAAAAAAGAGAAGAGGATTCATACAAAATGAAATGTCAATGAGCTCGTCTCTTTTAAATATTTTGCCAATGTCAATTTATGCAAAATACATAAGAAAAAATTTCCATATTAGAAAATAAAAAGCAACAAACTATGAAAGAAAATGGAAACACATTAGATATTTGGAGCCCGAATTTTTTTTATTCATTTCGCTCGTTGATTCATTCATTCATTCGTTCACTCTCAACATATCATCATCATCATCATCATCATCATCATCATCATCATCAAACGTTTTTTGCATCATACTTTTTTTCATGTAATTTTTTTCCCCTCCTTCTCTATTAAGAACCTTCCACCCACCAATAGACCATCGCGCACACACACTGAAATTCCTTCACTGAACAAAACAGAAATGAACTATTAAAAAAATTACAGCTCCATTTAAGAGCAACTGAAGCATCACTGAATTCGGAGCTTTTTTCAGCTTTTCATCACTTACCCACCCCCCACCCAAACCAAAAATTCTACTCATTTCTACGCATCAATACTTCTAATATCAACAACAAAAAATACGTCCCCATATTTTTTTTTAGACAAAATTGTCAACCAAAAAATTCGATTTATTTCTCTAATATCAGAAATATTTAGTGATCTATATAAATAAAATTGTAATTTTGTCTGTCTGACTAAATGTCTGTCTTGCCCGTCTGTTGTGGCATCACGCAGCACAACCGTTAGTTGGATCGGGCATGAATTAGGGAACTAAATGAGCGCCAGCAGCCAAGCAACAGTCTCTGAAGACTAGCTGTTGCTAGAGACACTATACTAGCGCCACTACTTCAACTTTGTACACCAAAATGGTTGAAATTCAACCATAACTGAACACAGGCAATTAGAAATCGGGGCGAACATAAGTTGGCTCCGCCCTTTTTATGACGACCGGCAACTTCTAATTGGTTTGTTGTGTGGTTCGACGTCAAAAAGGGCGGAGCATGTGACGTCAGACTACATAACCAACCAATTAGAAGTTGTCGGTCGGCATAAAAAGGGCGGAGCCAACTTATATTCGTCCCGATTTCTAATTGCCAGTTAGCTGAACTATGTTGCCTCTGTTCAGAATAGTGGTGAGCAGAGGGAACGAGCAAACACAATGTGTGCCAGCAACCACTTTCTTGAAATTCTTGTTAGGCCAGGCATAAATTAGGCAACAATGCAAGCTTGCAACCAGCAACAGTCACCAGTAACAGTCTCTAGCAACTGTTGCTGGTGACACTACGCTAGCTCCATTACTGTATTTGCAGACAACAAATTAGTAGCTGGCAACAGTTGTAAGTGGATGTTGCTTCTGCTCAAGTATGGTGAGCAGAGCAGCGCCAGTAGCCACTTTCTTGTCACGTGATCAGGATTTGGTTGCTGGTTGCTTGCTCATTTGATTCATTAGTTTGCGCCCGGCCTAAGGATAATTAATGCAACAAATTCTGCTGTTCTGAGAGATATTTCAAAAGAGAAAATGCTAAAAAAAGTTTTAAGTATTTTGATCTATTGATTTGCTCAGTATTACAAAAGTATTTAACACCACGTTCAATGCATGTGACGTCAGAGGAAGACTTCTGCTGACGTCAAATGCATCGTGTTTGCTCAACTTACATTTATAAATGAAATGAAGTTTCGGCCGCCATGTTTTTAGATTATTTTCGCCAAAAAATTAAAATTTTGCTAGACCAAAACTATATTTCGGGTTATCTGCTTTTGCGTCAAACTACTTCTTACACTTTAGGTAGCAACCAATCATGATTTAAAATATTAGTAAACTTTTGTGATTGATCCATAATTTTAATCAAAAAGTACAATTTTCTAAAATTTTGCATGAACCCTCCTCCCCTCTCCTCTTTTCAAACACATTAAAGTCTATCCATCATCATTAATTTCATAGAAAATAATGAACAAAAGTGCAAAATTCTGTAGTTTCTGTTGTTCAAAACACATGTTTGATGGAAAAATGCTTAAATTTGACGCATTACAACAACAAAAAAAGATGTAACATGATGGAGCGATGTTTCTAGTACAGAGTGGATCAAAAAAGTTTATTTTCAACTTTCCTAATGAGTTTGTGACATATTGCGGTATAAAGATAAAAAATGTTCTCATATTTGTAATATGCCATCCTCCTCCTCCTCCCTCATTCATCTCAATTGCGCCACATTTTCATAAACTACTCAAGATGTTTCTCTCTATTTCCGAACATTCTCTACACTGATTTTGAATCTACTCTGTATACACATAAAAACGTAGTTCAGAACGTACTTATTATCATCCAGCTTGGTTAGAAAAACACTTCAAAATAGGTTCAAATAGAAATTCAATATTAAAATTGGCAAGTCAGTCACAATGAATCATGAAGTTAACACACAAACAAGCAGCCATTATATTTCATTTAAATTGATTTGAAAAATGCATTCTCAAAAGCAAAACCATTATTATGATGATCATTACTAGGAAATTTGCATAAAATTTGAAAAATGCGTGCAAAAGTAATGAATGCCCAGTGGTCAAACAGTTAAAATTTACTAAACCCATCATTATTTCCCCACCCCAAAATTTTTATAACACGAGAATTATACAACTCTGCGTGAGAGTTATTTTCTCCCCTTTTTCTTCCATTCCCTTTTCCTTTATCTGCTAAATTCAAATTCATCGACGCCATCTTGTCACCAACTCTAAGCCTTTCAATAAAATAAACGCTTCCCCCCCCCCCCAAAAAAAATTAGTTTATTTAAATTTGTTTCAGTAGGTTGGCAAACAGAATAAAACAATTTAGTTTCGGGTCTTTTAACCAATTCTAAAGGTAGCTCAGCTACGAGCTCTGATAGATGACGTCATCTCAACTTAGAGCTAAATTCCTTTTCAGTTACGCCATAATTCAATGAACACACATAATGTTCACTTCATAAAGAGAAACAAAAATCAATAATCAAGGTCATACCAGTGGCTCACAGTGACAACACACCAGTTCAGTGGTGGCCACGTCAACCACTTCGTGGCACAGGCATCTCTGCCCAGCACTAACTTTTCGTTTGCTCCATCCTTTTATGAGCGTCAGACCAAATATGAACCAATTAGAAATCGAAAAGAGCGGGGCATATGACATCAGACCAAGTAACTAACCGATTAAAAATTAATGACGCTTATAAAAGGGTGGGGGCCAAACGAAAATTTAGTGCTGGACAGAGATGCCTCACTTCGACAGGCATCTCTGCCCAGCAGTAACATTTCGTTTACCCCACCCTTTTATGAGGAATGACAATGTCTAATTGGTTTGTTACTTCGTCTGATATCACGTGACAAAACCGTTTTCAATTTCTAATTGGTTTGATATTTGGTCTGATGCCCATAAAAGGGTGGGATAAAAGGGTGGGGCAAACGAAATTTTAGTGCTGGGCAGAGATGCCTGTCTCGGGTTATGGTTGCTTACATAAAGTTGTTCACATGTACGAGTATGACTGCAAAAAAAGGGGGGATGGTAGTACTAGGTAGTAATAATGGTTACTTTTCCGTGTTAACCGAGAGTTTTACCGTATCCGAGCTGTTCTTGGTACAGGCAGCTGTAGATAGATTCAGAATTTCTTTGGCTCCGCCCTTTTATGAGCGTCATCAATTTCTAATTGGTTTGTTACTGGGTCTGATGTCACATGGCCCGCCCTTTTTATTTCTAATTGGTTGATATTTGGTCTGCCACTCATAAAAGGGCGGAGCCAAAGAAATTCTGAAGTTGTCTACATATGCCTGTGTTCTTGGTCCACATTAGCTCGGATAATCGGGACTCTACTGTATGCAGTAATATTCAAAGCTAAAAAAGCACCACAAAGCTTAGCTTTATAGGTGCAGAAAGCGAAATGTGCAGTCTAGCTTTTAAGACTGGCCATTTAATGTGACGTTTCGCTCGCTACCTCTAAGTATTTATCTTGCTTTTAACATTCTGCAACGACACCCGGTGGTTTTTTTTTTCAAATTCTAAAGATGACACATTGCCATCAACTGCCCCCCCCCCCCTTTTTTTTCTCTCTTCGCACTTCACGATATTAACTTATATGTAGATCAGTTTTCATTTCAAACACGATGATTCACAACTGCGACAAACAAACATTCGAAAAACATTAAAGAAATTAAATTTGCATAGAGCCTTATAGGATAAAGTGAAGAAGAAAAAAAAAACCCATACCAGTTACTTCTATCAGAAATACAAATTCTCTCTCTCTCCCTAGACTCACCCCACACTTCCCAATATTTAAATCTCATATGTGATTCTGTGAATAATGATGATTATATGTTCAGAACACAAAATCTGATTTTCAGCAATACATAAAAGAATGTTTTATTTAGAACTAGAATAAAGTCCGTACAAAGTACGGAGATGTAGCAGTTTCAGGACTACAGTTGTTAAAAACCTTGAATTTTATTTCGTTATCGCGCATGACGTATTCTCCCAAGTAGCCAATAAGCTTACTAAGGTTACTACGGTCGGTTCAACCAATTATATTAGATACTACGGAGAAGAAGAAAAAAAAACACGAACTTCTGAACCACAGTGTACAAAAAATGATATCAATTTATAAAATATGCAGACAAATAAAAGTTAATAAAATATTTTTTTTTCTTTCTGATGAAAAATCTTAAAAGTTTTTTGATTGAAAAACAATAACACATAAATAGATCTATATATTTTTTCTTTCACTAAAATAATAGTCAAGTTATATTCTTCTCTTTTGAATCTTTCAGAAAACTTCAAATAATATAGAAAGAAAAAAAAAAGGCAAAATTCTGAATTGTTTGAAAGCCAATTTTCACCGTAGTTTCAAATTCAAATATGTCAATATTTGCGTTTGCTTTTTTTTGTTGGGAATATTGAATATGTGGCAAAAAAAAGTATTAGCCAATTGAGTAACATAAGTAAACGAAGACAAAAAAAATCCCCACGTTCAAAATATGTCAATATGTACAATAAGATTGAACTAAAAATCTCAACCACTTTTTTTCATATCTCAACATTGTACAATAAAATTTCTTAATATCACACAAGGTATATTTTTCGTGTTCAGAATCTATTTTTCTATATTAAACTAGGTAGAAAGAACAAAAAAATTGAAGCTCAAAGGGTTGCCAGCAACATTTGATAAAATACCTATATATTTTTTCATCAATTGTATAGAGGAATATTGCCCCCCCCCCCCCTGTATACGCAAGAGTTTACACAACGAGAACACTGGATGTAGAATATAGTAGCTGAAGCTTACTTGAGCACATAAAATAAAGGGGCCATAACATCAATGCACTGTAATGACGTTGAAAAGGGCGGAGCATGTGACGTCAGACTACATAACCAGCCAATTAGAAGTTGCCTGTCGTCATAACAAGGGTGGAGCCAACTGAAGTTTGACCGATTTCTAACTGCCTGTAATAACAATTATGATTTTTTCCAACCAAAAACAACTGGTTAGAGGCTACAACTTTAGATAGTATTCAAACATCTAGCCTCTCACTAGCCTTTCTTGCTTAGTAAAAGCAGAATTGCAGTTGCTCTAATAATGAGTACTTCACAATTGACACTTTGGGCCACAAATTGAGAAACACTTCCTCGATAATTGCATAAAAATCGAAGGCCTAGTAATTACTGACCGATTTGAATTATTTACCATCTCTTTCTCAATTTGAATGCAGTGGATACATTACAAAATTCGATCACAACTTAGTTAAAAAAAAAAAAAAAAGCAAAACGAAATTTGGAAAAATAACAAAAACGTACTCACTAAACGTATATTCGGAATCCTTGACATGTCAGACAGATCTTTGCGCCAGTTAATATGTATACCTTTTTGCAAAAAAAAAGTAAAATAAAATACATGTACAATTAAAGCGGTTTTAATGTGTAAACGCCTCTCACTCTGAGACCATGAATAGGGATAGACGGAGCACCTCAAATAACCTTGGAACCAGCATGCCAAGGGGTACTTGTCACGTGATTTTGAACAAACCTCATAGTTAAACGTGACATTCCTGGGATCCACTCCATTCCAGCTCACTCATCTTGGATCCACTGTCTTTTAGTAGCTCCTATGGCTCCTGCTCCGTCTACCCCTATACATGGTCTAAAGCTCACACTTTGATTATTCTGTCCTTCAGGTGTAAAAATGAATAGAAACTTGAAATATGTTCTAGAAATTAGAACTAAATTACTTGAGGGTATTTGCTATTCAAGGGTATCCACAATTCAGACATTCAATTTTGTTGTTAATTTACATAAAATGAACCATTTTCTTGCATATTCTTGGAGTTGATTTTTATTTGCAATACAATGCATAATTTATAAAAAAAAAATTTGCACATTTTGAATTTGTATTTGCATAAAAGTTTTGACCGCAATGATTACACAAACACAATGAATGGCTTTATAAAAAAAAAGATTTAAAAGTTCTTCTAATACATTTTTCTTAAACATTGAGTTTCTTCTACCTTCATATAACATGCAGTATATTGAATTAAATTAAAATATTTTAAAAGTACGGTTAAAACCGACCAATTATCAACCAATTAGAAATAAAAAGAGGTGGGGGAATATGACATCAGACCCCATAACAAACCAATTAGAAATTGATGACGCTCATAAAAGGGCGGAGCCAAAGAAATTCTGAAGCTGCCTACAGATGCCTGTCGATCGAGATAGTGTGATAGTGCTATCGCAACAGTGACTATCATGTGGTGGTCGCCTGCACGATGATAGTTCTCACGATAGTTGCTCTCATGAAAGCAACTATTGTGACAACTATCATCATGAAAACAACTAGCGTTTGCCCATTAGAATTAGCAGAGCGCATGCGCATTACCATCTTATCGTTTTATATAGAAAAGTGATTGCAGATTTGTATTAGCAGCGCCATCTATTGATCACCAATGGAAACAGCCGATGAGACGTTCGCTATAGGTTTGGTTAGGTTAGGTTAGGTTAGTTTTCCTTTATAAAACGATAAGATGGTAATGCGCATGCGCTCTGCTAATTCTAATGGGCAAACGCTAGTTGAAAACGAGGCTTAAATATTTTTATGAAACAAGTAACTGCAATACGGTAAGACCCCCTACAAATACTGCGGTATTTTTTAATTTTCTTGTAACGAGACACTAAGGTTTTACTTATATAATAACAAACATTTATGAAACAAAAATTTACTACAAAAAAATACCATGGTATGTTACCATTGTAAATATTAAGGTAACTACCACTCTTATGAAATAGGGCCCAGGTGGTGTACTAAAAAAAAACATGCGCCCCAATGGCTTTTAATTCACTTTTTTTTTTAAAGAAAGCAAGTCAATATCCATATATAAAAGTGTGCATGCCACATTAGTCATTTTAATCGAAGGTTTGAATTGTGAATAAACACGAAAGTGAAAACACACACACACACACATAGACAAACGAACGAACATACTGTACATACACACGACTAATATAGTTGGTTGCCAGTAGTATTTAATCAAAAATACACGTTTTGCATACCAAATTCACCAGTTTGCTAAAATGAACAGAAGAAACAGCAAAACTCCTACATAATTTTATTTTTTGGCAAAACTCAAGCATGCAATCATTTTTTTTTTGTAATGCTCACTCACTGTGATGGCAAATTGAATTATTAACAGAAAAAAGAACATAGGCTAGTAATTTCATGTCGTCTTTTCGATTTTGCATCGATTTGACTTTCCCATTTTTACCTCATATAAGTTTACAGTAAATACTCTTAAATTAGAAAAAAAAAGTAGCCTCACCGTTAACTTAATGCTTGTGACGTCAGAATGGTTGACAAATAATTTGGTTTATGTCATTTTGTCTGATAGAAAAGGAATGATAGCAAAAGCTCCCAGAAAGTTTAAAAAGAAATTGATTTTTCAATTTTTTGGGGGGGGGGTTATTACGAGCGTATGGCGAAATTGCCGAATTTTATCTGTCCACAATTCAATTAATGAATATCCCACATTCTAATTAATGAAGATGCACAATTCAATTAATGGACATTTGCAATTTAATTGCGAAAAGCCATTATTCAATTCAATTCAAAGTTTTGGAATTGCAGATATAAAGATTGGAATTATCAATATGACATGAATGGCCCTCCATAGTGGTTCGACCATAAGTGCTCAAAAACACGCCTTATTAAAATATAACAAGCCTACATTTTTGTCAGCACGTCTGACGTCACTAGCTTCAAGTTACAGCGAGGCAACTATAATAATTATAAGGCCAACACATTTATGTCTTTCAATCAACGAGCCTGTTTAGAGGCTAAGATTATTGCAATTAACTCAAGGTAGATAGACAGAACAAGTGTGCAACCTTGCAATTAATCTAAAGTACTGAGGACACAGGCAATTCTGCCCAGCACTAAGATTTTGTTTGCCCCGCTCATTTATGAGCGTCATCAATTTATAATTGGTTTGTTACTTGGTCTGATTTCACATGCCCCGCCCTTTTATGCGGGACGACAATTTCTAATAGGTTGATATTTGGTCTGACACTCATAAAAGGGCGTGGCAAACGAAATCTTAGGGCTGGGCGAAACTGCCTGCCCCAGGTCTTCAAACTCTAGCCTCTAAAACAATTATTTCTATTGAAAAACGCGTGATGAAAATTCTTGCAATTAGCAGCCTGCCTTAGCCTCTTAAAGCAAGGGATTGTATAGCTGTTTCGCCTCATTTCGCTCCTTCGGCATAAACTATTTAACAATTCTACAGATTTAGCTTATAGAGGCTGATGGCTGCTAATCAGAAGAATACCCATAACTACGTCTGATTTAGGAAATTTGACAGGCATCTGTAGACAGCTTCAGAATTTCTTTGGCTCCGCCCTTTTATGAACGTCATCAATTTCTAGATTGTTTTGTTAGTGGGTCTGATGTCACATGCCCGACCCTTTTTATTTCTAATTGGTTGATATATAATTGGTCTGACGCTCATAAAAGGGCGGAGGCCAAAGAAATTCTGACGCTGTCTACAGATGCCTGAGGAAAATTGCTAGTTTTAATTAGTTTTTCTTTGAATTAATAGTAAATAGTAGTAAATATGTAAAAATAGTAGTAAATATGTACAATTGTACATGCGTATATTGCTAATATCCACATTTACCATAATGCTCAATTTAAAATAACGACATCTTCTCTATATTTGTAGAAATATTTCTCACAATAGATCAATTTTTTTTGTAGCGACATCATTAATGTGAAGCCAATAAGATACAAAAAAAAACCCCCCACAACTTCAAAGGTTCAAACAGGAAAATAATGACATTACCATTAAAAAAAACCCTCTTCGAAAGAAGAAGAAAAAAATCGTTTGAAAAATGTCTTCTTGTATAAACATAATATGTAGCCTCATAAAAATTCAGGTATAAAGAATGTAGTACTTGCATTTACATATATTACGTACTGGATGAAGTTGATAAGAAGTAAGTTAGTTAGATTCAGCACAAGTTATTCGTGTGTCCCGCCCTTTGATGCTTGGGGACCGCAATTTCTAATTGGTAGATATTTGATCTGACGCTCATAAAAGGGCGGAGCAAACGAATTTCTTGTGCTGAATCTAAACGCCTGTTGAAGTTTGTCTTGAGTGCATTTGAAAAGCCTCAGAGGAAAAAAAAAATAGAAGGGCAAAAGTTAGAATATTTTTATCAAAAAGCTAAAAATAGAAAAGAAGCAAATGTAAATTACAAGCTCTTATCAAACAATATTTTTTTATATATCATCAATGATCATTTGCATTACTAATATAATGTACTAAAGGTGAAACGAACATTTCTTTCTTTATTCAGCAAAACGAAATGTTAGAATCAAAAGGAAAGAGGAGGAGAGAAATGAACTTTAATCGATTTTCATTACTTTTTTTTCCCTACTTTGATATATAAAAAAAAAATTGAGGATGGAATCATTTTTTTAGTTAGTTCGAATGAGAACTCTTCCCTTACCCTCCACTCCACCCCTCCTTAGCTTCAAATTTTATCCTCATCTCCACCTTTTACCCTCCCGTCTTTCAATCGTCTTTTTTTTCAATTTAATTACATTTTTTTTTCTTCTTCATTCCATTGAAAATACTTTGAATAACTTATATCATCTGTCACCTTTGCATAACCTTCACATTAAATCAATCACATATTTTGTATTAACTTTTTTTTTCTATAAAAAACCCCAAGAATATGAAACTTCAAATATTTAATTTAGAATTGTCATTACAATTTACATAACTAAAAAAACACCAATCCCTTATATAACAAGTAAATTTTGGTAATAGATAAAAATTTACATTTTAAATGAAAACAAAAAATGCGTTTTGCATTCAAAAAATGCCTCTTTTGAGGCATTTAAGGTCACATTTTGAGAAGCATTCCTGAATTAATCCTAGATTCAAATCCTCACCCTAATTAGTACATTTTGAAAAAGAAAATGTAATAAATTGTTGTCCATTTAATATTTTAGTTTCTAACTTTCAAATGTTTTTTTTCTTTCTTCTCATAACGTTGCTTCTAAACGAAAATGGACGTCAACTAATATAAGATTAATTTAGGGATCGGATTTTTATGCAATATCAACCAAATGTTTATCAATTTGTGTTCCAAGGGCCAATTGTGAAGTTATTCTTTTTAGATGAACTACAATTATGCTTTTTTTAATCAAAAACACCTGGTTAGAGGTTGATAGTAACCAGACATCTAGACTTTAATCAGCTATTTTGATTAGAAAAAAACATAATTGTAGTTGCTCTAATACCTAGGAACACACCTGATAATTTAAATGTTCTTAAATAATAAACGGTGTTCTGCAGAGCCCTGTGAAGGGCAAACAAACAACATGTCGAATTCAATTTATTCAGTTAATAATCTGAAAATATTGAGTTAATACTTAAATTTAATATAGAAACTATTGACAAAATATTTATTTAGTATTTTTCAATTTAAAATATTAATAATAAAAGTCAATTTTTATTTGGCTCGTATGTCCTTAACTGGATTCCGTATAATTCATCTAAACACATTTAATTTGAATTCATTTAACTCATGTGTGTCACACAAGGTATTAGTTAATATAAAAAGTGACTTCTTGGTCATTTTTACTGTAACAATATTTCAGATATGTTACGCAGTACAATAATACTAAGCAGGGTTAAAACAAAAGCCTTTCTTACTTTCTTGTGTACTGTATAATAAATAACCCAAAATAATCAATTTTTAATGCAACAAAAAATGTCTTCTCGTCTTATTATATAGTCCTAATATTGTAACATAAAACAACAACAATAAGCAGATCCCCCAATATATATCTAACTAAATCGATTACTTTTAACCTTTGCCATTTATTCAGCCTTTATATACATATCCATTTTACCATTTTTTTCTTCCTTGAAGAACCATGATTTAGTTTAGATATTCTACTTAGAAAAAAAAATCTATCCATTTTTTTCTTGGCCTTTGAGATAAGAATTTAAATAAATTAGAAACCTATTTGGCAAAACCTTGTAAATGTGGAATGATTTAGATACAAATATACAGAGAGCTATGGAAAAATAAATATCAACCAAAATGAGATTATAAACTTCTTTATGGGGCAAGTTTTTTATCAATTCTATGTTAAAATTTCATAGAAATCTTTCTTGAAATCAAAAACAAAATAAAATATATTTTAGAAAATCTTTCATGTAAAAATTTGTCAATTTTGTTGTTAATTATTAGTTAAAATTTATAAGCAAAAATTAATTTTTATCAAATCGAAATGTATGCCGAGATTGTTGCCATAATTGTATAATAATGAATAAAATCCTAAAAAGTACCAAACTAAAAATCGGTTTAATCATTTTCAGGTTCTTTTCATAAAAAAACAAACAATTGTGACTTTTCGTAACAATAAATAAAATTTAAGAAATAATTGACAATTTTTTTTTACTTAAAAGATAGTCTAAAATATATATACTGTATATTTATTTCAATAAAGATTTCCATGAATTATTGACAGAAATCGATAAAATTTAGTTCTAACGTGGCTCTAATGTAGCTTGTCTGTATATCTAAAAAAAATCGGAGAGAGAGAACACAAAGATTGTGCGCCACTGCTGGGGCACTACTGACTGTTGCAAATTTCAAACGATTTTTGTTTCCTGACAGTTAATTTTAAAAGAGTATAAGAGAGAGACTTCTTGACAGTTCTCCGTTTTCCATGAAATTTTTAGTTCCGATATCATATTACATGATTTTTAATAGAAATGTCTGAAATGCTAGACAGTCAAAAAAAAAAAAAAAAGGCAATTGAATTCCATTTTCAACTTCCCATGTATTCATTCAAGCTTTATTTTATTCACTTAGGATCTTTGTAGTTATTGATCTTATGATAGCCTCCATCAATTTTCTTTTCTTTCAACTAAATTTAAAGTGATGTCTGAAATGGCCCACCTCCTCCATATAGAGAAAGAAAGAATTCTCCAAACTGAGTTACACTTTTTACTTTTCATGAACTCTTTTGATAGTTTTCAAACCCCTTTTTAGCCCTAATCAAGAACACTATAAAAATAAAAATAACAGACAATTTGAACTAAATAAAGATTTAACACATGTGATAACCGAAATAAAAGGGGGGAGGGGGCGGCATGTGGTAGGAGGAACCATTTATGTCTTTACTTTCATAAATGATGTTCACCAACTAATATTTATTTAGTCAAAATCCTCCTCTTTTAAAGAAAAAGTCTCCACATTCTTCAAGCAAAGCGATTGTTTGTAAAATTCATCAGTTTAGAATAAATTTCAGTTTTTATTTTAGGCAAATTCCAATTGTTTTCATAAATTTCATCAACCTGATAAAATTTATTTTCAATGAATTTCATCAGTTTAGGCCAAACTACATTATAGTTGTTTCCCCAGCCAGTTTTAAACAATTTGTTGAAATTTTCAAGCAGCTAATGATTTTCCATGCATTTGATAAGTTTAGGCAAACTCCAATTTCTTCATCAGTTTCAACAAATTGATGAAATTTCCAAGTTGATGAATAATTTTGTATACAATTCCTCTGTTTAGGTAACCTTCAGTTTCTTCATTTTAAAGAATTTGATGAAATTCAGAAGCAATTAATGATTTTACAAACATTTCACCAGTTTCGCTCCTAAGCAATTAGCGATTTTGCATGCAATTCATCAGTTTAGGCAAATTCCAGTTTCTTCATCAGTTTTAACAATGTAATGGACATTTTCAAGCAATTGATAATTTTTCATACATTTCATCAAACTAATCTTTTTTCTCATCAGTCTCACTAATTTGATGACATTTTTATGCGTTTCATGATTTTTTTTCATGCATTTCATTGATTTCAACAAACCCCACTTCGTAACTTGACCATATTGGAGTTGTACACGCTGCTGTACATAATGCAGACAGACTGAAGCATGCCAACATGGCAATTTTGGTGGTAACACATGTCAAATATTATTATATATTCACAGGAGCCTAAAGTTTCATTTGTTTACTATTTTCTTTTGTGTAAAACTATTTCTCCCTTTTTTTCTATCTCTCTCTCTCCGCATAAATATATTGATTGTAACAGAATCCATGAATATCGCGTGTTGTATGTCCATTACGTTTATATGAGAAAACTCTCCTTCACCACCACCAGTACTACTACCCAAAACGGTTCTCCCCCATATTTTATGGTGTGTACGACATGGCAAACGTTCTAAAATGTAATGGCCTTATATAGAGTCTACTTTTTTGGTACAATAAATCTAAGTTTGCCATGTTTATACTTGAATGTATGTATGTATGAAAAAAATGTACATATGTTTTGGCAACAAAAAGCGTTTTTGTTGTTGTTGTTATTTTTACTATAATAAACCTCCTGCTCTACCTGTTTTAACCTACTTTTTTGATGCATTTCAATCAAAATCACATCACACACATTTTTATAGGCTTGTTCTATATATATTATAAACACAATGTGTTAAATCTTGTTGAATAAGCAACAGATTCAAAACGTTGATTGCATTTGAGTTGCGTGAGAGTTACCTCTTTAGAATAATCCGATCCCCCCCCCATCCCCATGTTTTAGTCCGAATTTTTTCTCTTTCTTAATATAAAGGTTATATTTATAACAACAAAATGTATCACATAGAAACATTTTAAAGTAAATTTCATTGTCTATTTGTATTAAGAAGAGCCAAATTGATACGAAGTGATTTCTGAAACAAATTCTTAATTTGTTAGAAAGAGTAAAAGAATCCTATCAAATTAATTTCAGAATGTCAATATCTTTCAACATACAATTTTTTTTATCCCAATTTGAAAATGGCCTCTACTACTGCAGCCATTTTTCGGTTGTTTGTTTTATATATCAAAGTTGATTAATATGTTGTATTTTTTTTGTTATTATTATTTTTCAGGTGCTCCAGTAGATATCGGTGTAACAATGTATATTCTTAGTATCAGCTCTGTTTCTGAAGTGCAAATGGTAAATATTAATTTTCAAATTTTTACAATATATTTTTTAAATATGTAAACAAGTTCACAAAAAAGAACAAAAGCTGAAGACAACAACAAACAATAAAAAACTAATCTTCAAATTAGCTTAATAAAACAAGAAAAGATTTTTTATTAAAAAAATTAACATAAGTTTTATTTCGATTTCAAGCGTAATCGAGGAGAACAAAAGACCGACATTTATAGTTAAACCTCTTTAGTATAATACTGTATATTCCTGCAAATCTCTTCCCTTTGCCCCCCCCCTCCTCTGCCCTCCCTCTTACAATTTTAAAGGTGAGATGATGATGATGATGATGCTGTTGGTTACTTAGCAACGGATTTAACGTCATAATGACGTCACTATTGCGCCTGACCCTTGCTGTAAATGTTGAAAACGGCATAGACTGCGTTATATATTGTTTGTTTATGATGAAAAAAAGAAAATCCTACCTCCCCATTCTCTTATGTCATATCATGTTTACATGAAGAAAGAGGGTGAAGAATAGAGAACATTTCTACAGTAAAAAAGTGATGAAATTCTCTTTTCAAAAACAAACACAAAATTACGAATTTCAGCTTTTTTTGTTCGTTCAAGTTTAAAAAAAAGAGAAAATAAATTAATAAAAAAAAAACAGTAAACCAGATAAACATCAATTTTTGTTTTCTCGCTGAAACTCAAAATAAAACAAAAATTTCAATTCATTTTATTTTAATTCATTTGCTTCAGAAAAAAAATAAAATAAATAAATATTTACTTGTGGTTACGCTTGATGCAATTTATAGATTTTATGGTAATTTTCTTCAGAGAATTTATTTACATATGGATTGCCAAAAAAACGACAGCGGTCCAAATTCAAAGAAGAGTTAAACACACAAGTGCAGGGTTTAATCTTTACCTATGATAAAAATTGTCAAAATAAATACCCCTACAAACCAAACCAGACTAAATGAACAATTAACAATTCTACAGACTCGCTAGTCATTTTACAAAACCACCAATTTCATTTAGTTAAAGATGGGTTTTAAGCAGAAATTGCAAAATATTTAAATAAAGAATCAAAAATGAAATCAAACTGTGGTTATTTTGCGTTTCAGAAGCAATATTGAGAAGAAATTTGAAAATATTTTAGAAACTAGAAGAGTAAATATGGGTTTATATATTAGACTTACGGAATTTTCGTTAAAAATATTATACTATTATTATTATTACATTATATTAATACAATTTCAAATTCTTGAATTTCGTTATTTGAATCCTAATTTAAATAAAAATGCAAAAAGAATGTTATCTTTCAAAATAAACTTTTTATGGAGAAAATTAAAAATTATCGTTTGCTTAAAGTAGAAATAAATAATTTCAAACTGACATAAAAAATTTTATTTAAAAAAAAAGATATCAACATGAAAATATCCTTAAGTGATTGAGTTACCCTTCTAGTTTCTAAACCAATTTCAAGTTTCTCTTAATTTTTGCTCATGGAAGACTGAATAATTTTTGAGCTTCAAAGGGGGCGTTGTTTTCACTTTAAAAAGTGAACAGTTTAATTCGGTCTACACATTAATTAAATGCTCAAACAATATCAATAATTGGTAGTTTTGCACACTGTCTAGTAATTGTTAATGTTCTCAGTTTGGCAATAACGTAAGAACTAAAAAGCGTTTTCTGTGTGTTGTTTTTTCTTCTTCTTAATTTGAATAATTACTCTGAAAGCAGCTCAAAGGGTTCTTAATTGATGCTTATGTAAACGCAAGTAAAGAGTCAACTCTAATGAAAAATTCGAGTATTTTTTTTAAATAAATCAAAATCCTGATTAATTAATTAATTAATTAACCTAATACTAGCGTTGGGCACAAAAATGCATGTGTAAACTTAAATGACAGTATCTAATTCCATCCAACAACCCCCGTATGTTATAAAAAATAATTATTAGAGAGCGAAGAAGAAGAAGAACAAGGTCCTCTTTTATAGAATCCATTCATGAAAAATGAATTGACATTTTGTAATTTTTTCTATTTTAGAAAAAAAAAAAAGTAAAAGAAAGAGAGAAAAAAATAAACATCATACGAAATAACGTTACAGAAATTAAATTGCAAAATAGATCTTATTTTTCTTTCAAACTTGTAATAGTTTCAAAAGAAGAAGAAGAAAATGATGATGATGATATAAAAAATCGATATCACATCAGTCAGATTCAATTTAAGTGCTTTATATATATTTTCTTTAAGTCATGTTCGGAACCTATTAATGGCATGTGGCAATGGTATTAAGAGGACACCTAACTACAGAGTGTCTCATAAATTTAACAGGAGGGTTATTTAATACTGATGCTTCGAATAGTAAATTCTACTATTCGCAGATATACGGCTATCAGATATTATTTTTCTGTGGGATAACGAATATCCGTTCGGATAATAAACTGTAAATGGAGTCCTAATACTCTCGTCATCTTCATGCAGCTAATGCAATGCATACAGAAAGGTGATGGTCAAAATGACGTCACCACCATGATGTACCACATTGCATTGTGTTAAAAGGCTCTTGCTGTGACGTCACTTTGATGTCACATATATCTGTAATGCCGTATGCAGTGCATTAGCTGCTTGACGATAACGAGAGCATAAGATATACTTTGCATTTGCTTTTTCAATTTGCACACAAATCATTCTTC
The DNA here is from genome assembly GCA_036925085.1 of Brachycybe producta. Classification (NCBI taxonomy): domain Eukaryota; kingdom Metazoa; phylum Arthropoda; class Diplopoda; order Playtdesmida; family Andrognathidae; genus Brachycybe; species Brachycybe producta. The sequence continues at coordinate 3,068,646 of JAUPFP010000015.1, read as the reverse complement.
ATCTTCTTCTACTTTCCCTGGACCACGTCCCGCACAGAGCGGGGTCAAGTCAGTGATGATGATGAATGATGATTTACAACCGGCTGCCCTTAATGACAAATCAACTCCACAATGCCAGAGAAAGTATGAAAGACAGGCATCTGTAGACACAGGCAGTTAGAGATAGGGGAGAACTTCAGTTGGCTCCGCCCTTGTTATGACGACCGGCAACTTCTAATTGGCTGGTTATGTAGTTTGACGTTGAAAAGGGCGGAGCATCTGACGTCAGACTAAATAACCAGCCAATTAGAAGTTGCCGGTCGTCATGACAAGGGCGGAGCCAACTGAAGTTCTGACCGATTTCTAACTGCCTGTTCTGTAGACAGGCTTCAGAATTTCTATGGCTCCGCCCTTTTATGAGCGTCAGACCAAATATCAACCAATTAGAAATAAAAAGGCGGAGCCAAAGAAATTCTGAAGCTGTCTACAGATGTCCGTAAGACAAACACAAACAACGATGCAACAACCGTTATTCGAAACCGGGACCTCCCAGCACCACAAGCGGATACTATATCTCCACTCAGCCACTGGGCTGTCTGCTTTACTCACAAATCATTGAATTAACTAATTTAGTAATTTGCGGCATTTGTTACAATTGAAAACATCAATATTTGTTGAAGAATGCAAACAAAGCCAATGACTTCTATACTTTATTATATACAGAAGAAAAAAAGTAGGGCCTATATTAAGCAGGTATACCTGCATTTCTCTTAAGTCTTGACAAACTCTAAAGAATGAGTTACTTGGTATTGTTTTTTATTTGGTCGCAACTACAATATCCAAAAAGTAGGTAAAAACAATTTATAATAAAAAAAAACAGAATGGTAGTAGTAGACAAAAACCGTCTTTAGAAAAAGACACCACTTCACAAAATGTGTGTCAACAACAAACAACAGAAAATCATCACACCACCACCACCACCACCATCAAACAACAGACATTTTATTTTTTTCTATTATATACAAAACAGAAATGCAATACAACACACGGTTAAATGAATGAATTTACTAAAATGAGTAACAAAAAAAAACACATGACAAAAGCCAAGTTCTGACTGAGATAATGATTTTCAGCCTAAAATGCGGGTTAAACAAAAAAAACCCCAAAAGAAAAAGCTTTGAACAAATGTTTTTTTGTGTCATTGTTTGGTCTTTTTGTATTTGAACAAACATTTCGGCCCAACATTAATTAACAATAAAGAAGGAGGAGAAGAAGAAGAAGAAAAAAACCTTTTTAAATAAAACACCTATGGGAGAAGAAGAGACGCAAATATAACCTTAGGTTTTTACTATTTACTTTAGATGGTTTTAGAATAGAGACCTACATAACATGTGCTAGGCATATTATGAGAAAGAAAAAAAACATGGTCTCATGGGTCTGGTCGGCTTCCTGAAACAGCCCCTGCCCATGGGCTTCTTTTAGGCCTCGTAGGCTTTTTATAAAATCGCAGTCCAGAGGGTTAGTGAACCACCTCATTGGCTTTGTGAGCCTGAGAGGCTTTGTAAGCGGGCCTCAGTTTCTTTTTTCATAAAATGTCTTTGCAATTGTATGCACTCTATTGCAGTGATTTTTATTGCTCTTCGATTTATTGAAGAAATTGACTCATTTATTGCAGTAAATCTTGCATGAAAGATAGTTATAACGTGAAAGCCGCTTTATATCTTATGATATCAGTGGAAAAGATAAATACGTGCTTATTTGCAAAGTACCATAAAATTGCTAAATTTAGCCATTTGAAAAAAATCATAAAACTTTAAAAAAAAACCTAAAAACATGTATCAAAACAACATCAACAAAATCGAAAAAGCAAGTTTAAAACTAAAAAAATGTCTCTAAAAATAAATTTAGCCAAATGATAATCGCCAGGCTAAACCACAAACTAAAGCTGAAATATATTTTATTATCTGATTTTTTGACTTTTAAAACTCGAATACTTAAAATTCTTGTAAAAAAAAAGACCTATACTTTCAAACATATAGGTTACAATATACAATTGTTGTAATTTTTCCTTTTCAATTTTTCATTTTTTTGTGTTTTTTGTTTAGGATTTTACCATGGATTTCTACTTTCGACAATTTTGGAAAGATGCTCGGTTATCTTACGGTTATACCCATGGTATTGATAGTTTATCTGTAGGTGCCGAATTAACAGATAAAATCTGGGTACCTGATACTTTCTTTGTGAATGAGAAAAGCGCCTATTTTCATATGGCCACCACTTCAAATTCATTCCTTAGGATTTATCCAAATGGCGAACTACTAAGGAGCATCAGGTTTGTTCGAAATTATTATTATTATTCCTCTACATTTTCAAATTCAAGTTCAATTTCAACTTCAACTTGAATGAAGGGCACTAAAATAAACGAGGATTTCTGATTCTGGTTCAAACTTCAAGTGCCAACCGTTTATCTTTCTTGAATTTGAGCCTTAGAATTTAATGTCTATCAATTCATGACATCTTTAAAGTGGTTGCACACAATTTAATCTCCCCCTTCCCCCACTTTTATTGTAACACTTCAATTACAAGTATTGTGTGATTGCCTACTTCCGAGATGAATCAAGGAAATTCTACTTAAATCATTTACAACCGCATTTGGCAACACAGACATATTCTAGTTAAGACAACATTATTTCCATTCATACATTTTGATTGGTCACGTGTTAACACTAAAGTGAATTTATGAACAGCTAGCTGACATACGAACTCTCGATTATTTCTATCCTTCGGCCTTGTTTCCAATGGTGTGAATATTTGAACTTTTTGAAAATTTCAACTGGTGAAAAATAGAAGAAACGTGACCCTCCGCCTATCCACTATCATAGGCAAAGGCCACGTTTTTTATTCAAGTTTTCACCAGTTGAAATTTTCAAAAAGTTCAAATATTCACCGCAGTGGAAACAAGGCCTTCAAGGGAAAAAAAATAAGAGAAACTAGAAAGTGTTTTAGAAAACATCTATGCTTCAGGAAATCTAATACACACGTGATAATTTAAATGCATTTAAATAATAAACGTGTTCTACAGAGCGCTGTGAAGGGCAAACAAACAATATGTCGAATTCAATTTATTCAATTAATAATCTGAAAATATTGAGTTAATACTTCAATATAATATATAAACTATGTTGACAAAATATTGATTTAGTATTTTTCAATTTAAAATATTAATAATTAAAGTCAATTTTTATTTTGGTTCATGTCATTAACTGGATTCCGTATAATTCACCTAAACACATTTAATTTGAATTCATTTAACTCATGTGTGCACAAGGTATTAGGATGATTTCAATTTAACAATTATGTCGTATTTTGTCTAAATGACAATCATTTATGATCGGGAGCCATCCCGCAATCCCACTGTCGGCTTTCAAACTGATTACAGGTGTATTGAGTTGCATTGAATATATATGTGTTAAAAATATTTTCAGAATTTTAGCAAACAAATAACTATTTACTTATTTACAAACTACCATAAAAAGTTTATTTTACAAAAAAATATAGTCATACTACTATTAGTTTTATATTTTAAAAAGTTGATTTTTTTTTTCTCTAAATAAAACGTCCACTTTATAAACAAAGAAAATTACTCTTAAACCACTTAAGTCCGTTTTAGCCTTAAAAAACCCATTCCCTTCCATTTTGAAAACACCAGTCACCAGTCGATATCCATTTGGTAAGGAAAAAAAAGTTTATAGGAGTTTTTGAACCAATCATAAGTAGAAAACATCGAAATTTTCAGTAAAAACCAATTAAATAAATTGGATTACATTGTTCTGAAAGAGAAAAGTTGTTTTCCGGTCACGTATATAATCCACACACAGAAAATTTCAAAATACACAAGTACAACAAGCATACAACAACAACAACAACAACAGAAGAAGAAGAAAAAGAAGAAGAAGAAAAAAAAAAACATTACATAAAAATTCAACGTTAATTAGAAAAACCATAAAAAGGCTTTATCCGAATCCGAAATGTGCCCAAATTGTGACAATGTAAAAAGCTTTCAACGTTTATATTTTTATTTGCACGCAATTTTTCCAAACGCAAAGTATTTTTATATGTTGAAAATTCTACAGTTGGCAAAGATGTAGATATTTTAAACAACAACAAAAAATACACAAAAATATATGTAGGCCTATACTACAGTAGAGACTCGATTATCCGACTTTCAGTTATTTGACATTCTACCTTTTAAGGCCCTTGTGGCACATAGATCACCTTTTTTTTTACCATTTTTCGACTGCAAAATGAAGTCGGTTTGTTGCCAAAACCGACCACCTCGAGGTTTTTGTTTTCTTGCATAAAAATACATTACAACCATAGCAGAACCACCTTCGACTTCATTTTGCAGTTGAAAAGTGGTCAAACAGTGGTCTGTGTATTCTAACCCTAAAGTCTAATAATACAGACCAGACTATAATTGCCGGACACATGCAAACAGCGACTTGACAACGTCTTCGTCGGACAACAGTGACTTGTATCAGAATACATGTAGACAGCGATGATGTTGCGCGTACAAACCACAATGAGTAATATGTCGTGTTCATTTACATGAAATAATAACTCACAATGGAAATGAATTTAACTATTGTCATTATAACCCATCGCAATGAAGTCCTTCATCGCTTGTTGCTTCTAGTTACAGAATGAGCGGTGTTTTTCTATTTGAAGTAGTGAAACAAGAGAAACAAGCAACATCCCTTTGATGTCAAGTTGCCGGATACTTGGGCGATTATTGCTTTGTATTCACAAAGAGATCTCCAGTCGCCGGGAAACATGCTTCTCAACAATGCGGTCAGTTTTGCTGTTAACAAATTTGCTCAAATGGCTCTAGCAATCAAACGGCAATTCAAAACATGATGAAATTACCTGACGACCATATTAACCAATACACGAAATTTTTCTTAATGCTAAAAAAGTTTTTTTTTCTTCAGAAACATCTTTTTATCATTAAGATAAGTTCGCGTTAACAAACTGGACCTTTGTGATGTCAATTACCTTTAACATGGAATACTCAAGAGTTCGAGAGGCGTTTAAAACCACTTTAACATTGCGTCTATGGCATCATGTAGCACGAGTGTGCTTTTATGTCTCTTATTTCCGTATTTTTCGCCATTTTCAATTAACCAGACACCTTATCTGTCCCATTTAGATCGGATAATCGAGACTCTAATGAATTTTAATGTATTTTTTTTTCCAACATAAAAAAAGCAAAGAAAACCCAACTTTCAAAACTAATTTATCAGCAAGTTAATCAACGCAAAGTGCACAATGTTTTTTTTTGTTTTCCATTAAAAAAAAAAGAAAATACTTCTCTGGAGATTATAGTTTCTTCAGACAGTTAAAAAATAGAAGAAATTGTGCAACTATAGATCTATTATGAACATGTAAAGGTAAAAGAAGAGGGGGAAAAATATTTTGGTTGTTCAAAATAAAACAATTGAACTGAACTTATTCAAAAATATACACAGAATGCAAAATGGTAGAAATGCATAGAAAGAGGTGTTAATATCAAAAGAGACCTGTGGGAATACAGAAACTGACAATAGCTTTTACACCTCACAGGTACAATGAGTTTTTTTTCTTCAATTTTCTACTTTCTATTATTGAAAATAGCCTGAAAAACTAGGTCTCAATAAATTATATAAAGCTAGGCTATTTTTGTAACTTGTATTTTTTTGTTGCAACTTGTATTTCTTGGTTGCAACTGGTATTTTTTTGGTTTCAACTGTTATTTTTTTGGTTGCAATTTGCATCTTTTGGTTGCAATTTGTGATTTTTTCGGTTGCAATTTGTGATTTTTTCGGTTGCAATTTGTGACTTTTTCGGTTGCAACTTGTGACTTTTTTGGTTGCAACTTGTGACTTTTTTGGTTGCAACTTGTGACTTTTTTGGTTGCAACTTGTGACTTTTTTGGTTGCAACTTGTGACTTTTTTGGTTGCAACTTGTGACTTTTTTGGTTGCAACTTGTGACTTTTTTGGTTGCAACTTGTGACTTTTTTGGTTGCAACTTGTGACTTTTTTGGTTGCAACTTGTTACTTTTTTGGTTGCAACTTGTTACTTTTTTGGTTGCAACTTGTTACTTTTTCGGTTGCAACTTGTAATTATTCCGTTGCAACTTGTAATTATTCCGTTGCAACTTGTAATTATTCCGTTGCAACTTGTAATTTTTTGTTGTAACTAGTAATTTATTGTTCAACTTATAATGTTAGTTGTGAATAAAATCCAGATGTGTCTTTTAAGTTGATAACTTCAATTTTTTTTGGTAAATTAATTTATTCACTTTCGTTACCGAATACAGCCATATTATCAGAACAAAATCTTGTTATACAATATAATAAATAACTAAGAGATTTAAAAAAAAAATTCGTTTCCTTAGAAATAATTGGGTCTGTCACAACTGAGATTTAGATAAAAGCCACTCATCGTCATATGACACGCTATCATATACAGTAATGTATATATATATATATATATATATATATATATATATATATATATATATATATATATATACGTATTTTTAGATAAAAATACTGTAATTGTTTTACCAAGTATAGTCATAATTTCACAGACAGTTAGACATTTACAGTAGGCCTAATATTTACATGAACCCCAAACAATTCCTTTTATATTTCTTATTTCCTTTTAAATAACACTATATAATTTCTCTTAGCCACCTATTGTTTTCTTTTACTTCTTCACTTGAAAAATTCATCATGATCAACATTTCACTTAACTGCATGTACATTTGCAATCAAAAAGTTAACAGCAGCGCCCTCTGCTTTTATTTGATCATTTTAGAAGAAGTCAAACCGACATTTAGAATTTCAAAGAAAAAAAAAGGTATCTTTTAGTTGTGTCTTTTGTTTTTGAAATGCTTTGTTTTTCTCCTTATTTACACATTTATTTTTAAAAAATGATGCTACTATTTTTATCTCTGATTATATTATAGATATAAGCTACAACAATTTGAATGAAATGTTGGTCTTCAATGAAAATAAAACTAAATTAACCTAACCATTATACATAAAAAATATTTGTAACCCCAACTTGCATAAAAGTTGTTCTTCATCTTTTCTATTTCAATTATACTAGAGGCTGATTTTTTTTCTGCACTTGTGGTCGAACCACTACGGAGGAATATTGGAATTATGGCTATCCATAATTGGGACAATTTGACATAAATATATGCATATTAGCAATTAAATTGTAAATGTCCCTAACTGAATTGTGAATATAACCATTTAATAATTGCATTGTGGATATCCGTAACTGAGTTATGGAAAGACACAATTATGCACTGTTGTCCTGAACGGCCCTTCATAGTGGTCACGAATGGTTCGACCACAAATTCAGAAGAAAAAAAAAACCCTTATAATGCAGCTATTTTGGTACATACACCCCCCCCCCCCGTCCAAATATCAATAGTTTTACTAACGTTATGGAACTGAAACATTTTACTCAATTGTGAGACATTTAAATAGTTCAATGTTGAATTAACCCTTTTGTCAGTTCAAAACGGATCCATACGTAAAATAAACAAAATAAGAAACTTTCAAAATAATTTCCTGTTTTTTGAGTTAAGATCATTATTATTTGAAATAATTAATTATTCATTGTAATACGTTCAGTATATACTGTAGACAGACCTCTAAAGTCGACAATTATCATCCTTCAAACACGCGAAAATAATGTATTGTTTCATTATGAATAACAATAATGTACATTTGTAACCCACCTAAAAACATAAATATAAACATTCATTAAAATGAAATGGAAAACATACTAAAATATTCATTTTTATTACAAATCAATTTTTCAAATGACAACTGTATAAAAAAGGCCTATAATAAACTCCTCTAAACAAATTACATTGTTATCAATGATATTTTTTTAAAAAATAAATTTATGTAACGAAAGTTATGACAAAAACAAAACTATGAAACAAAAGTTAATTAATGACTTTTTTTTCTAAAATGTTGCTGAAACTAAAGCTAAACTTAAAAATTAAGTTGGAGTTAAAAGCCTACTGATGATTCATTTGGCAATGGTGAAACCGGTATAGGTAACCTCTCTTCTATTGGTGTACGAGTGCAAAAAAAAAAATAAGACTATCTTCTGTATGGTCATATTTTATATATATATAAAACGAAATTTGCTCAATATATGAACTTTTACACTTCATAATATTGAAGTTTAATTTCTGATTGTTATTTTTTTTTAATTCTCAACCATTTATTAATTTATAAGTAAGTAGAGGCATATCCACAGAAAATAGCTCCTATGGCAAGTACTGAGATTGCAGCCCAGTGCAAATATTTGGCACCCATCTTTTAGATAACTTCACCAATAATATTACAATTACAATTAGTACTCTGCTAGCAGCCAAATAAGCCTATGGCAGAGAGACATAAAAGTCCACATGCAGCATTAAGCATTATCAAGCACAAATACATGCACATATATAAAAACAAAATGAATATACAAATATCAATCCCACAAAACAAAATTATCCCCATTCACCACTGCCTCAGGAAGAGAGTTCCATTGTCTTAAATAACTAGGGGGGAAAAAAGACCAATAATATGAATCTGTCCTAGCAAAAATCTCCCTAATTTTCTTAGAGTGGTCAGCCCTGCCCATGTATAGTGCTTTATGAATATCACTGGATATCAGGTACTATAGCCAACCTTTTTGGAACACTTTTTAGCATAAAACAGCACCCACCCACTTCACAACAAACTTACAAACTCTGGATGCTGGACAAGTAGCGAGTTACTAGAAACTGCTCAGTGGCACCCCCAATATTACAATAGATACGGCATCCAGGGCAAGCAAGGGCTGATCTAGCTTTTTTTTTGGGGGGGGGGCTGTTTGTAGCATACAGTAAAAATATATTGTTTTAATTTGTTAAGACATTGTAGTTATTATTTTCAAGCTGATACCTCTTTTAACAACTACACGATACTTTGCATTGTCTTGGGGACCCTCTAAAAATTGGGGCCCTGGGCACAATCCCAATTAGCCCTAATGTAGATCCGCCCTTGAGGGCATGTGCCATACCTTTAGCTACGCTTCTGCAATTAAGAACTTACTGTTTGCTTCTAAACTTAAAACAATGCTAAACTTACAATCTTGCATTATTTTTTTAAACTCAGCCGGACACATTTCTAAACTTAATTACTATAAATATAATACACACAAATGTAATTGTGTCGTCGTGTTATTACGATGCGTGATTCGGCTTCATAAACTGTTTATGTTGCAAACTTTTTTTGGGGGGCAAAAAAAGTACCATCAAATGCCATTATAACCTTATCTGAGTAGGATGAAAAGCGGACATCCAAATATAAGAGACACATACAAAAATGATAGAGATTAGAGAGTTTCGTAAATGGAGGTTTCAAAGGTAGAAAACAAGGTAGCCCTCTCTCTCTATCTATATATAAATATATAGGTGGATATATATGGTATATTATATCGGGTCACTCATTATGCTAATCATATAGCTCTAGAGAACTTTTTCTCTCCATGTCAAACAACGTTTCAAAATGAGGTTTAATTTTGTACTCAAGCTAATTTCGTGTTCTATATTGTATACATATATTATATAGACACTTTTAATGACCAAAACTTGGTGGTGCCCTTTTAATTAGAAAAAGGGGGGAGGGGAGAAAGAGAGATGTTTGAGGGGACCAGCCAGAAAAGAGGAGAATCATTCAAAAGTAAGGGGTTAAAGTCAATGAATGGCCTTATACTGTATATATCTATATATCGGCCCTTATGTGTGGGTGGGGCGAAGCTCATTCCTGTATATAATTAAACAACTGTAAGCCTATCTACTAGCATTACTCAATAATTAAAAGAGGCCCTTTTAGATCTAACCAAAGAAACTAAAAAGAGAAAAAAAACAATATTTTTTTTTACTATAAAATCTATTATTTGAATTATTAATATATGTTCTAGTCCTAAATTTTCTCGAATCCGATATCCGAATCCTAAAAGGTTCTCGAATCTCCCGAATCTCGAATCCTTCATATAAGAATCCTATATTATTCATTAAGAAGATACAAATAAACGAAATAAAATTAAATATTAAATTATTATTAATAAAAAAACAAGTGTGGTTTCACTCAGGGTAGCCGCAAGGCGATATTAGTGATCCGGGGTACCACCGAAATTGCAACAATCGCACCGTTTTTTTTGGAGAGGAATATGGAGATGAATATGCATTTTCATAAAACCATTGTCCCTAATCATTATCATCATTACAGTGTTTTTTTTTTCTAATCATAAAGGCTGGTTAGAAGCTAGATGTCTAGTTACTATCAACTTGTAAACTTAATAAGTTCTATCATCTAAATATTGTTCTTGACTAAAAAAACAAAAATCATAATTGATGGTTTACCTAAATGGGACTGTCACTTCACTTCAATTGGCTCTTGGCCACAGATTGAGAAACGTTTCTTTAATATTGCATAAAACTTTGAGCCTTACTGATCAGAGAGAGAAAGGATTCAAGTTGAAGTTCAAGTGCTAAAGTAATATTCCTGAATTTGAGCCTAAAAGTTACTTTTTGGCAATTTCTGATTGCAATCAAACTTTATTTGTCATTTCTGTACTAACACAAAAAGAAAGTTAAGGGGGGGGGGGGGTGAACTTTTTTTTTGCAGAACATTACCCTCCCCCCACCCCCACCCACCATCTTCTATAATTCTTTTTATGTTTTATTTATGAGTATGTTTGAAAAGATATAGGAAGCCTATAAGGTAAAAAAATGAATGCACACATACACACATATATATAAAACACACAAAAAAAATCTAATCTTCATACTCCTTGTATAGAAAGAAGAACCTATTACATGATGACTGTGGGCTCCTACAGACATCAATTCCCATGATATCTTTCATATGAGAATATAAGCATTGATTATGCATAAATAAACCAGATTTTTTTTAAGGTGGAGTTGAACATAACACATATACAAACATACAAAACTCCTAAAAAAAAAATTTCTCTCTCCCTCTTTCTATACACTTGTGTGAGATTTTACAGTGCGTTTTTAACAGGGTTCTTTCCCCCCAACCAAATATCAATTTTCATTTTCTCAGAGGTTTTTTTTTTTTTTTTTTTAGATATTTCAGGATAATTTTGGTGTATTTTTTTATCAGAATGAATAATAACATAGAAAATCATTGCCCTTGCACAACATATAACTGCAATGAAACTTTAAAATATACATTGGAAACCATTAAACACGGAATGGATGAGAACAGAATATTTTTCTTCTTTATCTTAAACAAATTTTGTGTGAAAAGAAAAAAAAATGTGTATGATATTACAGATATTCTAAGGTCCTAACAGGATCAAAAATAGACTTTTTTTATCCGTTTTCGTCTTAAACGGATTTTCACTGTATATGACAACATTTAATTGTTCTGCAAGTGCAGCTAATGAAATATTTTAAACTTTCGTCTCGTCTTCGCTTTTTAATTATTATTTAATGCATTGAAAATATGAAAATAATATTAAGTGAATTTTAACCTCCCTGAGGTTTTTTTATTACAGTTTTTTTTTTGTTTTTACAAAAATTTACTCAGTTTTCACTGAATTTTAAACCAAACCCCAAATTCACAGCGTATTCTAGGTTGGTGAAAATTGTGTTTAAAGTAGCTTCAACAGTATTGAAATTATCCAAAAATTCAAACAAAAATGTACAAAACGTATGTAAACATTTACAGAAGCAACTTTTCCCACCCTTCTTCTTCATGACCATCGGTTGGTTTATTTCTCTGACCAATTGCAGATATAATTTTTGACTTTGCATAACTTCAGTGATATTACCTTTTCTAATTATTAAATTAATTAGCCAGAACCCGTGAAAAATCACGGAGATTGGCATAACTTCAACTTAACTTGTTAGTTGCTAAACTGAAATGTTACAAAATAAAAACAGGTTCAAATAGTTTTTAATTTTAACAATTATTAAATGAGCCTAATTTTTTTTTATAATTTAATTCTATTCTATCCTCATAACAATAATTCTTTGATCACCATATTTTTTTTGTAAACATTCTTTGCTGATCGTTTGACAGCAATTGTCTTTATTCTGGTGTCTTTTTAACAAAGACCTTGAGGAACCTTTGTTAAGTACGTACGTACATACATTCGATTTTATATTATGTTGATGATAATTAAAAGAAAACTAGTCCATGTTAAATTAATTCTAGCAATACAAACTCTTTTGCCCACTTTAAACAGGCAATCACTTTTTGCTTACGTGCTATTTAAGCCTAGTGCAACTCAATACCTTTATTATTTGTTGTGGGGGCTCTCTTCCAATACAATGTTGCGGAACAGAATCGCAACAGCCGCGATTCATACCCGCAACATTTTATCCGCAACAAAGAATCCTGGTGTGTACTACTACCCTTAATGAACTTCAACAAATTTTATTTAAATTTTAGTCGTTTGATGTTTTGCTTTTGCCAGTTGCAGCAGAAGTTTGAATTTTTTTCTTACCACTTCATAAAAAAAATTCTTTGATTTTTTTTATTAGACAAAAAAATGACTAAATTCCATGACTTACTCTTACTCTGAATGATTTTCATTTCCCTGATTTTTCAGGTCGTTATGAGCCCCGTAAGAAAGTAAATACATTATTTTACAAACAGCACTGTCATGATGACATCTTTAAAAAATAAACCTATATACATCACAATTTGAAATAATCAATGCTTCAAGTATTTTTCTGTTGTGAAAATGACAAAATATTCAAATTGAAATTCGCCATAAAAAGTGAATTTTAAAACATGACATTAAATTGCTACACACCTAATTCGACAAGTTTTTCAAAGGCTCATTTAAACCAAAAGAGAGGTGCTCGCGAGCATAACGACTATACACAAAAAAGTAGCATGTTCGCATTCGCATGGCGAACAGTTCTTTCGAGATTTTGTTTGGTAGTTCGCCAAGAGCACGAGAGCGTACGCATAGGGTTTGCGCGTTTTATTACAGATGTCATCAAACGACGAAGATGTAATAATTGTAATAATTATTATCAACTGGCGAGACGAGCTCGCTCACGTCTAGACCGGGCTCTCTCTTGTCGGCAGATGTTCGAGAACTTACTCTTTGATAGACCACTTCAAGAGCGAACTTAGTACGAATTTGCAAACGCGAGCTCACCGTCTAAACCTGCTCTAAAAGTGCTCTGTTTCTGTTCGCGAACTGTTCTAGAACGTCTAGCGAGCTTGGTTTAAAAGCGCCTTAAAACCTTTTGAATATTTTTTTCTTTAAAAAAATGTTTACATTAACTTTGTACACCTAGAGAACAAACTGTTGAGCCACAATAAAACGCGAGATTCATGATGATACATAAAAGCTTTTAATTAAAATTTACATAATAAAAAATAACAAAAACATGTATAAGTTTTTTTTTTTGTTTCACACATTTTGTCAAAATAAAAACCGTGCCATTTTGCAAACACCGTGCACAAAACGACAATTTTCAATGTTTTGCCAAAGGAAACTTAATACTTATTTTTTGTGTGTGTTGCACCAAAACCCCTATAAGTATTATTATAGTCCTAGAAACACATTACACACCCCCTAAGATTCCCCCTTTTTCAAATATCTCCTGAGATCCAACAACTGGTCCTTTTTCTTTTTCGCCTCCATGAATTCGTTTTATTTCTCATCACTTTGGAAGAATTTTTACATCTGGAATGCTCTAAGGCACTCATTCTATGTACATTTTTATATGTCGACTCTCTCTCTCTCTCTCTCTCTCTTTCTCTAAAGCTGAATACATTACATTTAGGTTTTTGTATTTCAGAATTTTTCTCACATACATTCATCTCTCTCTCTCTCTCTCTCTCTCTCTCTATCTAAAAATATGAAAGCCGAACACTTTTTTTGGTTCGCTTCTATTGTTTGTTAGAATATATAGAATGTTACCATTGAACCAACTTCAATTCAATTTTTATGCTCATCCAAAAACGATGATGTTGATGATGATGATGATGATGATGATGATAATGATATTCATTTTTCTTTAAAAGAAAACGAAATGTCCATTTTTATGAAGTTGAAAGACTAGCTGTAATTTGCGCTCGTAAACTTATATTTACATTAAGTCATTAAGTGCGTTCAACAAATAAGCCCTTTTTGAAGTGGTTCTAGGTATGAGAAGCAATTCTTCCTTTCTCAACATTTTATTAATTGATCAGAAATTCAATTATTTATATAAATCATAATATGGCCTATTTTTTACATAATAACTATAAGTACCTATAACATATAGGTCTAACTACTTGCAGTGGAGCCCGTCCTAGGACGGGTTTATCTTTTGATTTAAAATTTAAAAAAAAAAATCATTTGTACGCTTCTTCTTAAATTTCAATTAAAAATAAACGGCTATAAGAGGGTCTCTCTCCGCTAGGCTTGTCACCTTTCCTCCTTAGTGGAGGATAGTCCTCCATTCAGAAGAAATGTCCTCTGGCCAGGACCGTCCTCCACGAAGGCAAGCATGTCCTCCACACAATAAATTTTATAAAAACTTGAATACGTTCGTGGAGGACGGTCCTGTCCGGAGGACATTTCCAAATGGATGACTGTCCTCCACAGGTGGCAAGTCTACTCTCCGCTGCTAGTTTTTTTAAAATAGTGAATCGACACCAGCAAGACTCGAACTAACGTTACCACATGGGCTATTCAGCCACCCTTGTATTTTGCGTTATGTTGCAAAGTTACAAACTTACAGACAAGGACACTAGATATATTAATATTCATATATTAATTTCGGTGTTGTACCAGGATCACCACTACCACCTTGTGGCGACCCTGAGTACCACGCTGTTTTTTTTTAATTATTAATAATTTAATATTTAATATTATTTCATTTATTTGTATCTTCTTAATTAATAATATAGGATTCTTATATGAAGGATCCGAAAGATTCGAGAACCTTTTAGGATTCGGATTTGGATTAAAATTCGAGAAAATTCAGGACCTCTTAATTTAAATAAAAATTTCTTGTCACCCTGTATACTAGACGCCTACATGAAATGGTGGAAAAAAAAACTAATCTCCATCAAATCAATAATATCAAATATAATATTCTTTCACACACGCACAAATGATCTTAAACGAATCCAATTCCACGTGTGGGTCTAAATTTATAAATCTCACGGATCAAATAACACACACACCTACACCACCATAATATATCTACATAATTCTCTTAAATATATTAATAATAAATCTATAAAGTTCAAAGCGTGTATAATAATGAAACACACAAATTCATGACTAATAATTATTACTGAGTCTAAATTAAAATCACATGTAAAACAGCCACTCGGGTTTTTTTATTCTCTTTCTTTCTCTCTCTCTCTCTCTCTCTCTCTCTCTCTCTCTCTTTTCAAATATCTAATAATAGTAATAATTAATCATCAAAAATCGATCTCTAAGATATTCTATCCTTTACACCAAATTCAAATAAATACTTATATAATGTAATGTGGATTTTAAATTATATAGTCAATGAGAGAAAAGAAACCTAAAATCATCTCATGAGAATTACAAATGTTCCAGTCATAAAATAGTTTCTAAATAAAACAAGGAATCGCTTTTACTAAGTCTACTATGCAAATCACACTTTAGCAATTCCCTGGTTGCATATAATTACATGTAGAATATACTGTATATACCACCATATATATATATATATATATATATATATATATATATATATATATATATATATATATATATATATATATATAATGATCACAAAAATGATAATAATAATAACAATAATATTCTGAATCTAATAAAGACTAAAACTTATTAAAATACTTAAAAGAAAAGCAAGAAAAATAAGTTTGAAATAGTTTAGTATAAGCAAGTTATATGGACTTAACAGGGCTCCATAGAAAAATACTTGTGTAAATGCAAGGTAGATGGCGCCTGAAACCTCCTTAGGTGGCAAACTACACTCGCTAATTAGTTGAAATAGAACGCCTTTTGAGCTCTAAAAGCGTCCAAAAACCATAAACATACACTGTAAGGGCCTGTCCACACCAGAGTTGCATCTAGATTGAGGGCACTGAAACCTGGTCTAGGGACTTGATCTAGACACAAAAGTGTCGTCGTCTAGACGATGCTTAAGTGAAGAGAGCACGTGTAGAAATCGCGACACACAATTAAAAGTTTTGCGTGAAAAAAGGAAAGTGAGTCAGATTGGAAGAGAGTCAGTACATTTCTATGGGAGGAGAGCTAGTGGCGCCATCTATTGCTACAGGGACAAAAATGATCTACTTGCACTCTGAAGGTGGTTTTAAAGTAAAAACGCCTCTCGAATTCTCATTATTCTGTCTTTCAGGTTCAAAATTAAAATAAACATGAATGTGTTTTAGAAACTAGAAGAGTAGTTCAACCATTTAAGAGTATTTTTATGTTGATATCATTCAAAATAAGCTTTTTTATATGAGTTTGAAAATGACCCAACTTTAAAAAACAGACAATACTTTTGTTTTATTTTTGCGTATAAAAAAGTGATTGAGCCACCTGTCTAGTTTCTAAAATACTTTCTAGATTTTCTTCATTTTGCTTCTGAAACACGAAAAAATCAAGAGAGTTGGAAAATCGACCTGGTTCATAAACTATCATAATTGTTGTATTCCAATAATGTTGCATAATATAAACGAAAAATGAGTGCAAAATAGTGAAAATAAAAGCGCGTAAATAAGAGACTGAACTTTTATGTTGATGATACTGAACTAAATTCAAAGATTTTTAATGAGAATTCATAAAAAAAAGACACGAGAATAAAAAAGCTTAAAAGAAAAGAGTTTCTAGTTTTTATGTTTGTTGTATATGAAAAAAAAAAATTCCAATTATCCAGAAGCCATCAATGTGACGTCTGTAGTGACGTAAATCTTTGAATAAAGAACAACCCAAAACAAGCTTTTCATGTCTCAATTGTTGCCATAAAACGCAAAAGTGATTGTAACATATGCTATTATGCTTCAAGCTCTCTCTCTCTCTCACTCTCTCACACACTCTTTCCAATGCCATTACAACGAATACAATTTCAAGACTAGAAATAAGGGAAGACTGGAAAGGTTTTTTTTTTGCCTCATTCGACTGAATTGAAAAATAGGAAATGATTTTTTTCTTCACTCTCTCTCTCTCTCTCTCTCTCTGAATTACATAGAGAGTGTATGTTAATTATATGCAAATTAATAGCTTACATCAAATACTGACATTACTAATTATTATCTTTAGATAAAATCTAGTTTGATTATGATTATACAGTATGTCTGCTGTGTGGTTGATTTTTTTATCATAGTTTATAGTAACATAATAATAATTGACCTGTAGATAAATTATGTAATATTCCTGTAATTTCACCCGTCATTAGGGGTTTTTGAGCAACTAAAGCAGAAAGAAAAAAATGCCACAGTTGTATTAAAGGTTGGCTTGTGGAAAATGGCGGTGGTGGTGGGAGGATATTTTTCTAGTTGTATAAAGTCGATATTTTTTGTATAAAAAGCAGCTCTTGTTAAATCAAAAAGCAGAAACTAAATTGGAAGTTTTACAAGATGGTTAAATTAAAGCAAATATATAATAACTAGATATGCAATATCAAGCAATTGTTTCTCAGTCTGTGACCCAAAGGCAATTTTAAAGTAACAATCCCGTTTACACTGTAGATCAACCAGCAATTATGATTTTTTTTTCAATCAAAAACACTGGTTAGAGATTAGAAACGTCTACAGTTGACAAATGATAGTATAACCAGACATCTAGCCTCTTTAACCAGTGTTTTTTATTAGAAAAAAAAATCATAATTGTTAGTTGATCTAAATGAGATTGTTACTCACATGAGAAATATTTGCTTGATATTTTGCATAAAACACAGAAAAATATGTTGTAATTGATCATTTATTAAATTGACCAAGAAAAATTAATAATAGTTTAGGACGTGCCGCGGACCTTTCCACTTTTTCCTCTCTCCTCCCCCCCCCCCTTTTTACAATTTTGACAAAATAATTTAAGTGAAACTTTTCACATAATAAATAAAGCTGATCCCTGACAAATGGCAATCACTGCTAGCAGTTGGTCATCCAGTTGCTAACAGTAGTGACATCTACAAAAATCCATTTCCATTACTGAAACTGTGTCATAACAAAACAACAACAAAAAACTGACCAATCGACGCAACAACAACAACAAAAAAAAATAATAGACGTAGTATTTTAAGGCGGCAACAACAAACAAAAATCGTAGCCCTTGTGTATGGATATATATATATATATATAGAGAGAGAGAGAGAGAGAGAGAGAGAGAAGAGATGCATTTTATACATTAAGGGTAAGGGTTTAATGTTCAACCATGTACAACTTGCATCACTCAAAAAATGACGCACACAGAGTGGCCAGTGATGCAAACCACTCAAAATCGGGTGGTTTTTAAGGGGTGGATGGGGAGGTTGTTTTTCTTGCCTTCTTCAAATATATACGCAAACAAAAGATTATACAAGGTGTCTATAAAAATCACTACAACAAGATATTTTCTCACAGTGTTAGGAGGTTGGACCACACATGAACAAAATTTAGCAGAAAATAGAAGTAGAAATACAAAATCAAGATAAAGTTTCAACTATATTTCTGTTTTCTTTCACATTCAAGGGTTTCCACACATTACAACAGAAAATACTTCAAGAAAATACAGAATAGGAGGAAGAGCCATAAAGAATAATGTGTTGTAAAGACGACTTTCTATTGGCTGATAAAATACGCACCGCAAAAATAAACTATTTTAACGTTATTTCCTGCATACATTCATCATCAAGTCAGAAAAATAGAATATATTTTATAATTATTCAAATTAAATAAATTTCTTTTTCATATGATTTTTTTTTCTGTACGCGTGAACCATCGCTTAGGAATAAATCCCACACATGCTGAACAAAAAAATTCCATTGAAAAAATGAAATTATCTAATTGAAATAATTCTATAACGTGTTAAGTTTCTGAAAATGTGTTGTTGTAAAAAAAAAAACCACTGAATTCGTGTCAACTTCTTTTTTTCTATTCTAGCACACAAATTTAAATTTATAAAGCCAATTTGTAAGGTATTTACCAGAAGCAACATTTTTCTTGAGTGCAAAGGAATATTGAAATATAACGGAAATATTATTCTGAATTTTTTTTATTTCTATTTCTATTTTCTGGTGATTTTTCAGTGTGTGTGTGTGTGTGATCCCATCACCAACGCGGAATTTTCTATTTTTTTAGAGACACTTTGTATATTTTCCAAACAAAAAAAAGTAACATCTCTAAAATGTACAACTGATAAAAGCTTAAGAATGCAACATTAATGTATATTGAGAGGCCTATAGTTTCAGAAAATTTGCTTTTGGCAAAATCTAAGCTCCCATGTGAACAAAACAACAAAACTTTTTACCAGTTTTCTCAATTGTAAAGCATTTTTAGGATCGGACCAAAAAAAATAATATATAGATATACAGTAAATAAAAGATTGATTGCAGGGACACAACAGTCAAGAGTAACTTTAGTATTTTGTTTAATAAAAAAAACCACCCTAAAAATGACATATTGAACGTACAAATGGTCATCAACTAAAAGGTTAAGTAAGGTCAACAAAAAGATAGGGTCAATGCACGAGACCCGGAGGGAAGTTCTAAACGGAACGAAATAGTTTTTGGAAAATGGACATAGCTTATCGTATCTCTTGTTAACAAGGCTGATAATTCGACCATATATAGGCGCCCTAAAGAGGCTGACCACAATATGAATATATATTGCATATGAAACTATTTAAATCCATCTCTCTCTCTATCTCACCATTGGAATTATTTAGAAAAGAGTGAAAGATAAAAGAGAGAGAGAGAAAATTCCTTATTCGAGCTCCATTTAAAAGCTTAATTACAATACCAGCTCCTACTGTGTAAATACAAAGATAATGTGATTTGCAAATGGAAATTAACCTTGACGTCGCATTAGCCTCATATCATCGTTCGCATTTTTCGTTAATATGCATTTTTTAAAAAAATTATAATCGACTGATGGTGATCTGGAAATTATTTTGAATTAAAATTTCTATATACTGTATATGCAGAGATGCACTATATAGGGCCATTGATATCAATAAACCGCACTTTAGCTTTACTTAGTGTCCAATGATAATTAAAAACGGCGATTTGTCCACTTAATGTTTGGTTTTCACTAATATTTAATATAAATTTTAGCTAAATGCAGCATTCAAGTTAATTGTATTTATTTGAATTATACAGAGCCCGATTAAAAACGTGAAAAAAATTAAAAATGCAAATATTTTAACATATTCAAATAATAAACCAATATTTTGTTAAACTAACTCATATTGAGATTAAAATGTTAATAAATTTAAATAGAATATAATTATATATATATTATGCCAGGTCTATGTGCGTATGTGTGTGTGTGTGGGTGTCTGTCATCTAATGCTGGACAAACACCTTTGTCGGAATTTATATAAATTTGAATAAATGAACCGCTTTTTTTTTCAAGGTCAACTATATGTTGCACCCTTCCCATCCAAGAACCCCATGATACTAAATTGGAAAGGGGAAAAGGTTGGAAAGTGTAGAGGGGGGAGAGAAACTTGGAGGGGGAAAGTGGAAGGGGGTGACTGAAATTATAATGAAAGGAGTAAAAAAAGGAACAAACGACGCGCATGCGCACACCAGAGAAAATGAAAAACTCATTTTCTCTTTCAAATATAAAAAAGGGGAGGAAATAATAGTAGCAAAATTAAACTAGAATTTATCACAGGCAATTGTGCCCAGCATTAGAATTTCTTTTGCTCCGCCCTTTTATGAATGTCATCGATTTCTAATTGGGTTTGTTACTTGGTCTGACGTTATAAAAGGGCGGCGGAAAAGAAATTCTAATGCTGGGCACACTTGCCTGTGAATTTTGCTCCCGTCATTTATGACAGTAGTTTATATTTACAATTCTTGGCCTAAATAGGGCTCTCAAGAACAAGTTTAATATTTAAATAGATTTAACCTATCAGGTTTAGATTAGTTATAAGCAACCAACCATTACGCATAAGATGTAAATTAAATATATAGGCCTACTTTTAAAGTAAAATGTTTTTTCAACAACTTTTTTAAAAACTAGACTACTAGAAAACTAGAACTTTTTTTTTTAGAAACTAGAAAATTAATTATTTTTCACGCTGATATGTTATAAAATAAGCTTTTTATGCTTATCTGAAAGACTGAGAAAAAAATGTAATTTGTAACATCTTCCAGACTTTTGAATCAATTTTAAATTGAAAAACGAATCTGGATAATTTGAAATTGCGCTCCCAAAAAAGTTTGTTTTGATAAGATATCAAAATAAAAAATGCCCTCATGTCATTTCAATTCCACTATATCCGACTCTCTAAAATACTTCTATTTTTCTATTAAAAAATATATATCTTTATTCACTTAAAAGAGCACGTGGTTGGAGGCTCGAGTAGAATCTAGAACTAGCTTTTTGTTCATATATAAGAACTATAATCTCTTAACCAAATTCTTCCGACAAGAAAAATGTTGTTTCTCCGGTTACCTTAATTACGATGACAACAAGAAAAATCATCAAATTTCAAATACATTATAGAATTTCATTTACAGTAATGAATCCTCTTATTTAACTAGATGTTGACCATTTCGGCTCTCCAACCATGGCTATTTTTTAGTCACTCTGTATAATCTTACATTGAGATGTTTCTCTCTCTCTCTCTCTCTCTCTCTCTCTCTCTCTCTCTCTCTCTCTTTCTCTCAAAAAGTTAATTGCCTTTTATATGAATTTTATTATCAAGGAGATTATATCAGAACTGTTTAAGCCTAAACTTAATCCTGGTTATGAGCCAACCATATTACATATTATAATGCTGACCATATACTATGTATATACTAGAAATAGACAATTTTCAGGACTTCCTATACAATTAGTTTTTGACTGTTGCCCACCCAATGTTCTTCTATTTGTTATACACAGACAGACAAAACACAATATCGAATTCCAAGCTGCTGTGTGTCGAGGCTCTTTTTTATGTTTTTTTCTGTTTGTTATAAAAGTAAATAGCATAGAAATTGGTCATTTACTATTTCTAATTACTTTCTCTTTCTTTTCTTTCTAAACTTAACTTTCCTTCTAACATTCAGTGAAGCTGAAAAATGCAGCAAATTCTCTTTTTAAATTTTATTTCCGATATCTTAAAATAGATTTTCTAAATTTTTCAAAGAAGAATCAATGTTAGGCGCGTTTAAAAATCTATTTTATTTTAGAAATTATTTTCAAAAATATTAATGTAACTGTGGAAAATGCTGCAAAATAATTTTAAAGAAATCATATTGAATTTAACTCCTTTTTTCCATAACAAAGTTTGTAGAAATCGTCTAGATTTTTTTTTTTACTAATTTTAGTCTAAAAAATGAAGAAACCTTTAGAAATGAACTTCAACTTTAAACATTGTGAACCAAAAATGTCAACATAACTTTATAAAAAAAATCTTCCAATCTACCAAAACACAAGAGTATTCCTGTTTTGGAACCTTGTTCTGAAGGTTCAAGTATAGAAGTATAGAAGGTCAAGTTTCCTTCTTGAATTTGTATCTTAGGCCGGCTTCACACGAACCACTTTGTAGTGCCAAATAAAAGTGAGCGTTAAATAGGGAGTGTTTACACGAGCCACTGCTACAAGATTATTTCTGCATCAGAGTGGCAATGAGTGGTTGAGTCTTGTCACAAGTGCCAACCACCGCCTGTTTGTCAATGTGGATCAACATCATACAAGTGGCAAGTAGCAATAACAGACCAATGTTTACAGTGTTGGTCTGTGTGAAGCAAACCGCGTGGCACTACAGAGTAGCGTCACAAAGTGGTCCATGTGAAGCCGGCGTTAAATTGTTTCTATATGAAACATGAAAAAAAAAATATATTATTGTTATTATTACACGATAAAAAAATAAGTGTGCGCTAAAGAAAGAAAAATTGCAACATAAGTTCGATGAAAAGGAATGAAATCAAACGTGTAACAATCCATTCAAGTGTGAGCTTTATACGTGTTTGTATATCAAAGGGAATAAAAACACGCTAAAAGTTAATAGTGAGAAAAAGAAACATTAAGATTTTACACTTTGTATAAAATCTTCATTTTCTTAACAGGTTTGAATACATATAAGTTTCTAGTATATAACCAATTTTTATGACTTTTCTTTATTACATTATTTAATAGTTATACATAGAAAAAAGTCTTATATTGATTCTTTAACAATACATATCACAAATCAAAAACCTGATATTACCTATAATACATTATTCACTTGCTGTTCTCCCTTAGTATCATTTTTTTTTTGTAATGTAACATAGGCCTATTGATATTCCAAATTAAGATTGTAATATTTTTATTTATCAAAATTGGAATCAATATACATGTACAGTATGTATATATCATTCGATCCTATTAATCCGAAATGCTTTGAAATTAGATCCATCGTATTATCTACTTATTATATCAGTTCAACTGATTTTTTAAAGCAAGTAATTCATGAAAATTTGTTTGAAAATTGAATTGACCTACACTTCCAGATAACTATTTGGAGACCTGTGGGTCACTCAGTAACCCTACACTTTTAGATATGAACTGTGGGTCACTCAGTGACCTACACTTTTGTACATTCTGGGGGCTATGTCCCCCAGAATGTATAGGTTACTGAGTAACCTACTGTTCCTAACCTAGTGTAGGCCACCTAGTAGCCTACGATTAGTCTGTTCCGGTTACCTAATTTTTCATAATTTAAATACAGATTAATTATTTGTCAATTTTATTTTATGAACGTCCAGATGGGACGTTTAATTTTATCTCAATTCTTCTCAAAAGACTTCTTTAGATCTAATTTTACATTCCAAATGATATGAACCTGGGGTACCGTGGTTCGTTAACTTAAATTTACGACCACATTTTTTACCGTTTTCAACGAAAACCGTAAAATTCATAGAAATTTTGTCTTTATGGTTGAGGTCTCTACCTCAACCATAAAGACAAAACGACGTAACTGACGTAAAACCGAGGAGAAATAGCATTTATATAGAAATCCTTTTTAATTGGCTTTTTTTTGACGTTATAGCCAAGCTGTCTTTATATGCGAGATCGCTATAACCAAGTTTGACAGTATATCCATAACCTCTTAGTTAGCACTACTTTATAGCATTATCTCTTAGCATTTTCCCCCCACTCTATATTGTAATTTACTAAAGTTTTTTTCTAGTTACCACTCCCAGAGAGATAGAAAGAGTAAGGTATTCGGGCACATTTGGACTTTTCTTGGCGACAAAAAGAAGTCGAAAGTCGCACGGATGTCATCGTAATGTTTTTTCTATAGAAAGACGTCAACTCCACACATACACACACACACACACACACACAGACAAGGTTGGTGTCTTTTCATAAAAAATACATTACGATGACATCCGCGCGACCTCGACTTCTTTTTTGTCGCCAAAAAGTGTTTCAACCGTAATGGTCTTAGATTCAAATACCAAACTTTCGACTAACTTTGCACGTTTATTTATATAAAGGTCCCCATACTTAAAAATACTCATTTTTTTTCTTCTCAATCTTGAATAAACATAATAATGTTATTCATCCTGATGATGATAAAAAAAAAATTTGCTTCGAAATCATCATCATTAGTATAAATTCTTTGTTTTCTCAACAAGAAAGAGAAGAATCATTGAAATCCAGAGAAGGATTAATGAGTGGTGCTGTTTCTCCATGCATTGGGATGATGACGATGATGATGTTGCAACTATTCGTATTAAAAAAGAGCTCCGAGCTCATATCAGCTTCCACTTTACTATTTTTTGAGTGCAGCCGTTTTTTTTTTGCATTATATATATTTATATATAAAAACATATATTCATGCTTGGAAATATTGTCAAGTGCAAACCTGAGGGGTAAGATAAGGAAAAGATTTTTTTTTTCTGCGTTTGCAAAGAGAGAGAGAGAGAAAGAGAAAGACAGAAACAGAAAGGGAAAGAGAAAGAGAGATAGAAAGATGAGGTCGTTATTTTGAATTTCTTTCTTTTCATTTTATAACTTTGTGCCCATCTTTTTCTCTCTCTCTCCCTCTCTCTTTCTCTCTCTCTCCCTCTCTTTTTTTTTTCTCTCTCTTTTTCTGTCACTCTCTCTCCTTCTCTTGGTCTCTCTTACTCACTCGGTCTCTCTTTTTGTCTCTCTTTCATTGCACTGAGTAATATAATGGAAATTCATCGACATCGAGATGATCTTCATATGAGTCGTGCTTCGAAATTTTAAACAAAGAACTGTCATTTTGTACTATCGTTTTAAAATAAAAAAAGGTTTACAGAATGAGAAAAGAGATTGGTGGAAAGGAGAAAAAGAAATATATGCTGAGAAATCCTGTCTTTTATTTTGTGGCCATCTTTAAAAAAAAATTAAGATAGTAAAA
Source organism: Brachycybe producta (assembly GCA_036925085.1). Classification (NCBI taxonomy): domain Eukaryota; kingdom Metazoa; phylum Arthropoda; class Diplopoda; order Playtdesmida; family Andrognathidae; genus Brachycybe; species Brachycybe producta. Next base: position 3,043,063 of record JAUPFP010000015.1, on the reverse strand, counting down.
AGTAGCAATTTTTTATAGCATTGTTGTGACACCTAAATAATATAGCAACCTCTTAAACTGATAGAGAAAACCTTTTTATTTTAACATACATCATTATACTTTATGTTAAAGATGTTGAATTTGATATTGTAAAAAAAAAATATTACATCAAAAACTGTCAATCAAACTAAAAATTTATAACATAAAAACCTACCCTAAATGCCCAATGCCTAATAAAGCACAACCTTCATTCCAATTCATAGCTAATAACTGGTTAGGTTAGGTTGAACATTAACTTTGAGACCTCTAAACAAGATTTCAACATAAAAGAGACCATTACTGTACCTCCAGAAATATATTTTCAAAATATTGTCAAGGCCCAATGATTGCCAAAACGATTTTTAAAATTTAAAATAAGTCATTAAAAACCATAAAAAACTTGAAAATGAAGTGACTTTTCCTGAGTCACCAAACGAAGCCATTTTAAATTTCCAAAAACGAAAGTCTTCCCCCCCCCCCCATTTTGTGGCAAATGTTGTCACCTCACATTTCCAGAATTCCTTAATGAAATATATAGGTATTTTCTCTATTCCTATTCAACTCAATACAACCTTCCATGTGGAATAATTCAAATATTAAATCCATAGTACTTTGAAATGAAAGTAATGTGAGCTGGTGACAACACATCAGAATTCAAGCAGGAGTAGACTTTGGGGAGTTTCGTTGCCAATGTCTGTTGTTTGTTGGCGCATCTGATGAAGTCCATTTCACATGAAGTCAACTGATTTTTAATTTTTTTCAAAATTATATTCCCTTATTTTAAATTTCAAAAATCGTTTTGGTAATCATTGAATAATTCTTGACAATATTTGACAAAAAATTTCTGGAGGTAATGGTCTCTTTAAAAAAACAATCCTGTTTCATTGATTGTTCTTGAAAATGGTTTTTCTGTTTTGGAACCTTGTTCTGAAGATTGAAAAATTGAAGCTGGACTTTAGTTTGAACCATAAGATCGTATTGTTAATGATTGCTAAAGTCAAAGGTTGATGAGCACAAGCTTTAACTTAAAAATCATTAAAAATATGACTCTTAGAAACTAGAAGTCTAAACTTTATAAAAAGCTTAAGGTTTCTTTAAAAAAAAAGACAAATTAAAAATGTAAACTGTCTTTTATAACTTCATACTAATTAACATTTAGTAATTTTAAATTCACAAGGTACAAGATACAAATGAAACGATCCTATTTTCTTGACTTTTCATAACCATTTTTGGTTGATTTCCCTGACCAATTGTAACAATTATAATTTTACTTTGCATAAATTAAATGTTAGTCCCTCTTTTCTAACTTTCATTAATGCCGTGTAATTACCCTAAATAAGAAATGTTTGCACAACTGGTTCATTATACAAGCTTACAACTAATTTTTAAACTATAAGCCTTCTTACCTGGCAAGGACCCTTTTTTAAATAAAAGAAACTCACTGACTTTTGCTAAAATTCTTCCAAAAAATGACTTTTTCCCCCTGACTTCAGAAGATAAAGATAACATAAAAAACCTCCTTTACAATATACGAATTAACGTCAGTTAAAAAGTTAACCACAGTTAATTTTTCTAGTGTAAACAAATGCGGTTACATTAACCATGGTTAATTTTCGGAACAATAAAGTTAACTAAACTGCATTAACACACAATGTGATTAACCATATTATTGAATGGTTTAATATGTCACTTCCTGTGTTCAAACAAATTTAACCTACAAACAACATGGCGAATAGTGAGAGAACTCAATTTTTGACTGAATGATAAATGACAAATTCAAAAAATGCACAACTGTTTAACAGTAAGTGATACAAAATCCCACTTCCCATCCCACTTCTATAGCTTGTCTGCAGTTAACTGCAACCTTGGTTATGTAACTGCAGTTAATCTTTTATAGTGAAAGCGAGGTATAAGAATAATCTGCTTCTTTACTCTTTTAGTTAAAAAAAAAATAAAAAAATAAAAACAAATTTTAGAGACCATTACCTCCAGAAATTCCTTGTCAAAATTTAGTGAAAACTTAACAAACGATTACCAAAACGATTTTTAAAATTAAAAATAGATCATTAATATAATTTTAAAAAAATAAAAATCAGTTGACTTCATATAAATGGACTTTATATGAGATAGATGCGCCAATAAACAACAGACATTGGCAATAAACAAAAAGTATATTCGATTTCTGATGTTGTCACCTCACATTACTTAATTCCTTACTCAAATACATATATTCCTTATTCACTTCAAAGTAATATTGAATTGAATATTTGAATTATGCTACCTGCCAATATATGGCTCTCGCATTGATTAAAAGGTTGTATTGAGTATAACATGACGACTAAGGAATACATGTACTTGATTAAAGAATTATGGAAATGCGAGGTGACAACATTTACCACTAAATTTAAGGGTAGACTTTTTTTTACTCGCTTTTATTTAACTTCATAATTTGTTTGTCAACCACCTTCTGAAATATTTGAATGAAATTCACATTGCATGGGATTGAGAACCCATGACCATTATTACAATGGGCTGAGACACTAAACACTGAACACCAACAACACAAGAACAGATTATATTTTTTTACTGGCTTTTATTTAACTTCATAATTTGTTTTGCCTCCAACACCTTCTGGAATTTATTTGAAAATAATTCCCACTACACGGGGATTGAACCCATGCCATGACCAAACTGACCCAACATAAGACACGATTACAGATCTTATTTTACTTTTTAGACCCTTTTTTATTTTTTTAAAAAAAAACGAGTATCACAAAAAACATGTTTTTTGTTTAATTTTCTTGAATTAGAATTAGAAAAGGCACTTCTTCATTTTAAAGTTTGTTTCATGATTTTAATGAATTATTTTTAATTTTAAAAATTATTTTGGCAATCGTTGGATAAATAAATATGACAATATTTTGGCAAGAAATTCCTGGAGGTAATGGTCTCTTTACGATCGCGCGCGTAAGTTACTAACAAAAAAAAAGTGCTGATACAACAAAATTTTTACACCTACACTGACAACTTTAGTTAAAAAAATCTCATATTTCACATCAAAGGTCCTTTTTTTGAAGACAGAGAGAGAGAGAGAGAGAGAGAGAGAGAGAGAGAGAGAGAGAGAAAGAGAAAAACTATTTACATATACATATACATACTGTATATACCCCTTTTTACAATGTAAACTATATATTTGGCATCTAAATATGCATACGAGTGTACGTGCATGTATTTATAGTTTCGTATTGATGACAGTATATAAAAGTTAGATGGTGTTTTGGTCATATATTATCAAGTTTTGAAGAGAGTGAGAAAAAAGTTTTTTCTTTCAAAAAAAAAATTGAAAAGTTGACTGACAACCTGCCAATGATGTTTCGGGTTTTTTTTTTCTTCTTCTTCTCCATTCTCTCTTCTGCTTCATACATTTTATGTCGAATGACATTTAAATATTGAGCTTCAGAATAAATGATTCCAGCATCCGTCAATCTCTTAAACATTAGGTCCTATATCTCTCTCTCTCTCTCTCTCTCTCTCTCTCTAACTGTAATATACGAGATATATAGAGAGATGGCCTATAGGCTGTATATGATGTTATGTCCTTATTCCCCATTCAAAAAAATAGTCTTTCGATTCAATTCATTTATGATGCACACCACCACCACTAATACAAACAACAACATATGAAAATCTATATGAAATTCACTAGAAAATAGATGAAAAACAAAAAATGTTTTTTTTTTGACACAAAATAAAATTGGCTTCTTTTTTCTGCTCATTGATCAGAAGAAGAAAAACAACCATTTTGCATCATTCATCTTGTTCACTGCTCTCTCTCTCCACAAACACACAACACATAAAAAAAGTTTGAAATCAAAAGTAAACTTTGACCAAACTTTGTAAGAAAGTTATAATACTAACAGTCATACTTGGTTTTACGTTACTTCTGAGAACGATACTTTGCTATAACATAGTTGATCAAACTCCCACAGATTTTGTACAGAAACGTCTTTAAGTGTACCTTTAAGAGGCTACAAAATTACTTAGAAAAATCTCTGCAAAGAGCTCTAGCATCGTTTTTCTATTGAACCCATAGACCCAATGTTAATGTTAATTTTTAAAATACACAGTCGCGGCGGTAATATGTGTATTTTTTCCATATTTAAAGTTGTCCAATAATAAGTTTTCAAAGTGCAATGTGCACCTTAAATATATGCTGATCTCGATTATTCGAATCTCGTTAATGTTTTTTTTTAGTTTATCAGTCTTTTCGACTTTTAACTTCCCGATAGTAAATTCGAGAATTAACGTAAAAACAGCGATTTACCGAATTATCCGTACTTTTGGTAATCCAGACTAGGTCCGTTCCCATTTTGTCCAGATAATCGACATTCTACTGTAATTAACTTGATTCTATATATGTTAAAAATGTGTGATTGACGTCACAAAGAGACGAAAATCACCAATTGTCTAGAAAAACAAATTCAGATTCCAATGCAATTGCTAACTTAGTCGATTAGAAAAAGGAAGAATAAGAAGAAGAAAAAAAAAGCCAAAAGAAAACAACAATTGATCGGACATTAGGGAACGATAATGAACAGTTTTTGGAAGAGAAGTTCGCTTAATTACTTGTAACCCTGCCTAATTAACTTCCTTAGTCAGCATCTTTTCATAATATGTAAAACTAGTTTTGAACTTTCGAAGTTGTGCTTTTTTAACAAACAAAAAAACCTACAACTATAGTAGAGTTAGGCGTACATTTCAAATGGTGGTGTTGCCATTGGACAGCATATATTTATTACGTTAGAAACGGTAGTAGTACCTATGCGTAATGTCTCCCTAGTGTACTACTATGTTTATTCCACTGTGTAAAATTATTTCTGTCGAATTGCAAAAGACATGATGAGCATCACCTGCACTTAAACCGTGTATTTTCAGTGTCGCTCTCTCTTTCTCTCTTTCTTTCTCTTTCTCTCTTTCTTTCTCTCTCTCTCTCTCTCTCTCTCTCTCTCTCTCTCTCTCTCTCTCTCTCTAGCTCTCTCTCTAGCTCTCTCTCTAGCTCTCTCTCTAGCTCTCTCTCTAGCTCTCTCTCTAGCTCTCTCTCTAGCTCTCTCTCTAGCTCTCTCTAGCTCTCTCTCTAGCTCTCTCTCTCTCTCTTATTAGATGGACAGAAAAGGAAGAACATTTTAAGAGGAGTTGAGAGGCTCCGACAATTTAAGACTAATGTTAAATGGATCATTTCTTATATAGTTTTATTATGGTCACACAACCTAGATTCAACGTCAGCAGGAAGAACCTACTTAACTCATGAATAATAATGTCGCGTTTATAGTCGGCATTCTCATGATCACGTTCTTTCTCTCTAATATATGTTTGAATTTTTAATACTAATCTGAGATAAGGGTCGTTTGCTAATCGTTTGTATCACAATATAGACTTGTCTGCATCTGTATCCCCATAAACATTGTGCCAATAGAAGAATTGCTATGCCAATACTGAGTGCATACTCTGTAACAGGATAATAATCCCTTCTGTTGGTGCCGTTTTCTACCCGTCATACAGACAGTCTGTACTGTGATAGAGACGATTAGCCTAAAAAAACATGAGGAGATACACAATATCATGCATATACTGAATGCACTTTGTAATGGGATTCGTAATTCCTTTATAATAATTATTATAAAGGAATTACGAATCCCAAATTCTCAAATTCTCAAAATCTCAAATTGTGTGTATGCGGAACCCTGAGGCTTCCGTCAAGTTAAAAGGTTTCAAAAGAAAATTAAAAACATTAATATATATAATTAAATAATCTTAAAATAAAAGGTCAAAATTGTATATTGTAGAAAAAGACAAACAATATTTAATTTAATAATTTTAGTAGATGAAGCCATTTGAAGATTAATTAATTATATTTATAAGTTTTCATAACTTTGGTCAAGGATTTTACTTCAAATAACGCATTGCGCTGCCTGGGCTAACTTGACAGACTCAGTTCAACGATATCTGAACCGCATAGCAGAGCACGTTGGCGAAATTTCAAATTTTAAAATATTAGACTTTAAAATTTGTTGTCAGTTTCATTTCAGGGTCCCCTTCGTCTTGGGCCCTGAATCTGCGCACCTCTCGAGTTACGTACGGCACTGGAAACACTCCTCTGTATACTAATATTTTATAAATCCTCATAACGTACAGAAAAGGGATTGAAAAACTTATTATGCGTTTTGTGAATTTTATGCAATCTTTGACTTATTGCTCAGCTTAAGATTAAATAATAGCCACGCCCCATTATAAGAAATATTAAACTAAAATTTTTAAAAAAAATGAAAAAAAGCCTGTTCCATTTTTAAAGTAATGCATTTTTTGTCATTGAAAAAAAGAAAGAAAAACTACATTTTTCCATTAGAAATACTTTTGTTTTGAATTAAAACAACAACAAAAAAATATATTTGCTTGTTTACTGTTGGTTTCAAGTAAACTCGTGATGAAATGCAAAGAATCTTTTTTTTCATGTAAAAAAAATACCTCATTAAAACTTTTGTTCGTCTCAGACTCAAGAGAAGAAAATGCAGAAGAGAAGAAGGAAAAAAAAACAATATTTCATTTTATGATTATTTTTCATATAAAAGACGCTCAACTAAAAAAATATACGTATATGTACAACCCTACATACATGTCTATATACACACATAAACAGGTACACATTTAAAAAAAAAACATATACTACCCTCTTGCTAGGAAGAGAGAAAGACAAGAGTGCGAGAGAGAGAGAGAGAGGGGAAGACAGAAAGAGAGAGAGAGATAGGGAGAGAAAGAGAGAGGGATAGAGAGAGAAAGAGAGAGGGATAGAGAGATAGGGAGAGAAAGAAAAAGATAGGGAAAGAAAGAGAAAGATAGGGAAAGAAAGAGAAAGATAGGGAAAGAGAAAGTTAGGGAAAGAAAGAGAAAGATAGGGAGAGAAAGAGAGATAGAGAGAAAGAGAGAGAGAGAGAGAGAGAGAGGAAGAGAAAGAGAGAGAAAGATAGGGAAAGAAAGAGAAAGATAGGGAGAGAAAGAGAGATAGAGAGAAAGAGAGAGAGAAAGAGAGATAGAGAGAAAGAGAAAGAGAGAGAAAGATAGGGAAAGAAAGAGAAAGATAGGGAAAGAAAGAGAAAGATAGGGAAAGAAAGAGAAAGATAGGGAAAGAAAGAGAAAGAGAGAGAGAGAGAAAGAGAAAGAGATAGGGAGAGAAAGAGAGAGAGATAGGGAGAGAAAGAGAGAGAGAGAGGAAGAGAAAGAGGAAGAGAAAGAGAGAGAGAGAGGAAGAGAAAGAGGAAGAGAAAGAGAGAGAAAGAGGAAGAGAAAGAGAGAGAGAGAGGAAGAAAAAGAGGAAGAGAAAGAGAGAGAGAGAGAGGACGAGAAAGAGAGAGAGAGAGAGCGAGGAAGAGAGAGAGAGCGAGGAAGAGAGAGAGAGAGGAAGAGAGAGAGAGAGGAAGAGAGAGCGAGGAAGAGAGAGAGAGAGAGAGCGAGGAAGAGAGAGAGCGAGGGCATACAGAACCACAGCAAACCGATCACTCCAGGTTGCAGCAGGGTGCCCCCCACTGGCAGCATTGGCCTCAGAGAGACACATGCTGTGGGTGAGGCGGAAGCTTCTAGTCGCCACTCTGGAGGCCCCATTAGCAGAGCGAGATACGAACCACCCAAGCCAGAAACAGGCATTTGACGTAGAAACGTGGAGCGGAGCCTCGATGGAATCAATGGATCTATGCTTGTATACTGATGGTTCAAAAATGAATGGAAGAGTGGGAGCCGCCTTCGTGGCAGTAAGAGACCAACGGTTGGTAGAAACGTGGGAGGAACGCTTGCCGGATGACTGCACGGTGTTCCAAGCAGAACTCCAGGCCATCCAGAGAGCAGTCAGCTATGCGGAGCAAAACCACACCAGCTGGAACTCTCTAGCAATCTGCTCAGACTCAATGTCGGCCCTGCAGGTGGTGGCAGGAGGGGGCTGGGCACAAGAGGTAGCATATCAGACAAACCAGAGGCTAAGTCGGTGGCAAGAACACCAAAGGGCTATCCATCTCACCTGGATAAAAGCACATGCGGGGCACCAATTCAATGAACTGGCAGATGGGGCAGCCAAAAGAGGAACCTTAAAAGAGGACATCACCCCCCACCAGCTCCCACTGGCAGGGCTGCGTCATGAACAAAAGAAGTCGACAGCACTGCAATGGCAGCATATGTGGGACATAGCACCACAAGGTCGACAATTGTACAGCTTTGTCCCAGAGGTGGCCCACAGTGCGGGGCTCGTCACTGGGAAACTGCTCCAGCTCCTAACTGGGCATGGACCATTCAAGTCCCATCTTTTCCGGTTTGGACTGCGTAGAGATGAGGTCTGTAGGTGTGGCGGTGGACCTGACACTCTTAGCCACATTCTATATGACTGCAATCAACCGAAGAGAATCCAAGCAAGGAGTAGGCTGGCATACGTCACCACTAGTAGTGGTCACAAGTGGCCCCTAGATCATGAGGATGTGCTGGACGACAAGCAGAACTACGCAAGTTTGCAGCGGCAGCAGTGTACGAGTATGATGACGAAGATTAGGTGCACTGTCTTTTCCTAGTTCCAGGTTCAATCTCCAGTGCTACGTCTCCAATGAGGTGCACTGTCTTCTACTTCCAGGTACAATCACTAGTGCTACCTTTCCAAGGAGGGGCACTATCTTTCTAAGTGCTAGGTGATCATATATTCTCAGGAGTTCACAGGCCTAAAGCCTAATGGCAGGTGGGCCTTCAATCATATGACAGAGAGAGCGAGGAAGAGAGAGAGAGAGAGGAAGAGAGAGAGGAAGAGGGAGAGAGAGAGGAAGAGAGGAAGAGAGAGAGGAAGAGAGAGAGAGGAAGAGGGAGAGAGAGAGAGCGAGGAAGAGAGAGAGAGAGAGAGAGCGAGGAAGAGAGAGAGAGAGAGAGAGAGAATAAGAGAGAGCGAGGAAGAGAGAGAGAGAGAGAGAGAGAGGAAGAGAGAGAGAGAGAGAGGAAGAGAGAGAGAGAGAGAGGAAGAGAGAGAGAGAGAGAGAGGAAGAGAGAGAGAGAGAGAGGAAGAGAGAGAGAGAGAGAGGAAGAGAGAGAGAGAGAGGAAGAGAGAGAGGAAGAGGGAGAGAGAGAGGAAGAGAGAGAGAGAGAGAGGAAGAGAGAGAGAGAGAGGAAGAGAGAGAGGAAGAGGGAGAGAGAGAGGAAGAGAGGAAGAGAGAGAGGAAGAGAGAGAGAGGAAGAGGGAGAGAGAGAGAGAGCGAGGAAGAGAGAGAGAGAGAGAGCGAGGAAGAGAGAGAGAGAGAGAGAGAGAATAAGAGAGAGCGAGGAAGAGAGAGCGAGGAAGAGAGAGAGAGGAAGAGAGAGCGAGGAAGAGAGAGCGAGGAAGAGAGAGCGAGGAAGAGAGAGAGAATAAGAGAGAGCGAGGAAGAGAGAGCGAGGAAGAGAGAGCGAGGAAGAGAGAGAGAATAAGAGAGAGCGAGGAAGAGAGAGCGAGGAAGAGAGAGAGAGCGAGGAAGAGAGAGCGAGGAAGAGAGAGCGAGGAAGAGAGAGAGAGAGAGAGAGCGAGGAAGAGAGAGAGAGAGAGAGCGAGGAAGAGAGAGAGAGCGAGGAAGAGAGAGAGAGACAGCGAGGAAGAGAGAGAGAGGAAGAGAGAGAGGAAGAGAGAGAGAGAGAGGAAGAGGGAGAGAGGAAGAGAGAGATAGCGAGAGAGAGAGCGAGAGGAAGAGAGAGAGAGAGAGAGAGAGAGCGAGAGAAAGAGGAAGAGAGAAAGTGCGAGAGAAAGAGCGAGAGAAAGAGGAAGAGAGAAAGTGCGAGAGAAAGAGCGAGAGAAAGAGGAAGAGAGAGAGAGATAGCGAGAGAGAGAGAGCGAGAGGAAGAGAGAGAGAGAGAGAGAGCGAGAGAAAGAGGAAGAGAGAAAGTGCGAGAGAAAGAGCGAGAGAAAGAGGAAGAGAGAAAGAGTGAGAGAGAGAGAGCGAGAGAAAGAGAGAAAGAGGGAGAGCGAGAGAAAGAGACATAGACAAATGGAGAGAGGCTATGAGAAAAAAGAGGGAGAGATTGAGCTGAATACGCAATCGCTTTTAATAAATTATGAATTTTTACATAATGAGTTTCGAAGCAATAATAATGGCAACTTCTTTTGTGTTCTTCTTCTTCGTATTATTCTACCTATGTAGACATATATAAGAATATATGACATCTTAATGAAACTCATTACATCGTGTACAACATACAAGTAAACCACGAGGCCCTTACAATATTGTTAATGAAAGCTGACTAAATATAGTAGATTTTTCACTTTTTTTTTTGGGGGGGGGGCTTTCTTTTTTGGCCTCCTCTCTCCGTATGCAATTAAAAACGTCTCTTTTTTCAAACTCTTCCTTTTAATCATATTTGTACGTCTAAACAGATTTTTTATATACTAGTTTAAAAGATCGATATTAGATTTAGAAAATAATAATTTTCTTCTAAGTAACACAAATTGTAATTGTTTTTTGAACGATTTTTAGATAATTAAAAATATATATACATGTATTAATGAAGATTGAATTTTACACTTCGAAAAGCAACATTAAAAAGATATTGAATTGTACGAGCTCGTATTTTAAAAACTAGAATAGAAAAAAACAGCATTTTTAAGTTTAAAAATAAACTTTTTTTTATGTCAACTTCAAATTCTCGATTTTCGTTTTTCATTTCAAGTTCAACTAAAAGAGAATAACCAGAGGAGTTCAATACAAAAAAATCATAAAATTGTGACTGCCATAATACCTTATAATGTCACTAGTTGTGCCGTGTTTTATGGCCGTCATATGACGTTATGCTATCATATGACAATCTTATAATCTTTCTGTAATAACCTCTAAAGGTGGGTTTGAAGATTGGGGTTGAAGATGAAAATTTGCGTAGCCGAAGCTGGAAATGTGGTGACAAATATACCATAGCCATCTATGACCATCATGACACTATTTTTCATCTTCAGCTATAACAATTTCATCTTCAGCGCGCCACTAAATCCACAATTAAAGAGTTCGAAAGGCGTTTATACATTAAAACTATCTTCAGATTGTTTATAAACAGCTGAGTTTGAAACTTTGATTATTCTGTTTTTTAGGAAAAAAAAATAAAGAAACTAGAAAGTGTTTTAGAAACTAGAAATGTAGCTCAATCAATCAATCAATTTTTATAACATTGGATCTTGTAGTAAAAATAAGAAAAGAAAAGTTGCGTTTGTGCCCCTTACAGTAGGCAATCACTGATAACTTGCTGTGAACATGGAGGTAATTCAACTGTTTTAAGATGGTTTATATGAACAGCTGGTTTTCGAACTCTTGATTCAGATAGTCTTTCACGCGCAACATTAATAGAAACTAGAAAGTATTTTTTTAAGAAACTAGACGGGTAGCTTTTTATGTGAATATCTTTTAAAATAAACATAAAAAGCTTATTTTAAAAGATATCAAATTCAACGCAAAAATACCCTTCAGTGATTGACCACTCTTCTATTTTCTGAAACAGATTCAATGTTTTCTTCATTTTGCACCTGTAAGACAAATTAATCACCATTTTAATAGGCTTTAAAAACTACCTTAATATTACTTTTTTGAAACAGAGTTACGTAGATTTTTTCACTTAAGACTAAGCAAACTACAGTGAAAACAAAAACAAAAGCATGTTGTTGTTTTTTTTTTCTCAGCAAATAAAACGCATATCAACTTTATATATTTACTAATAATAACACACAATAATAAAATATTAATATTGCATACTTTAGAAACGCCCTGTAATATTATACGGATAAATGTGTGTATGTGGTTTTTACAGTTGAGCTTATTCGACATTAACCATCTTTATGACTTAAAAGAAGACTGTCATAAATCTACCGTCATATACAAGTACACACACATACATCCATATAAAACTACTAATTAAGATCGCCTGTTTAATATGCATCACAGGTACATATACTGTTGATACATAGACATGCGTATGACGATTAAAGACGAAAAAAAGAAATAAATAGACCCTCAACAAGACATAAAACGAGAGATGCATGGCTGGTAAATTAATTTTAAACGGCTCCTTTATTAAGTAAATGTTTCAGGTAATATATAGAGACGTGTACATAAGGTAAACGGGTAGGTAAAGCTAGGTAAAAAAAAAGCTAGTTTGATTCATGTCATTTGAACGTTGGTAAATTAATCATAAAGACAAGTAGAAAGTACATTTTATTAAGTAAGCCATTGTAAATGTTCCTATGACCTTTAAGCAGCCCAAAAAAAGAACATTAAGATTATATATAAGCCTACATACATACAGTATACTGCAAAATTTGGTTTTAATGTAATTCAATTGATGTCCATCTCAACTACTGACAGTTTGGATCTAACATGAGCCTACTATGTTCATAATAACCTGTTACAATGTAACAGTTTAATAAAAAACAAATATTTGAAGCTCAGATAAGATGTTATAGGTCTATATAATAGTACAGGGTGTTCAGTTTTAAAGTTTACCACCTAAATAATTTATCAATGGTCTCAGATAACAACTACTGTAGGCCCTATTTGTTAACATCTATAATTTAAACAAAAAGTAATGACTATAATACCTAGTAGGCCTACACACCTGATAATTTTAATTGCATTTAAATAATAAACATGTTCTACAGAGCCCTCTGTGAAGGGCAAACAAACAATATGTCGAATTCAATTTATTCAGTTAATAATCTGAAAATATTGAGTTAATACTTAAATACAATATAGAAACTATTGACAAAATATTGATTCAGTATTTCAATTTAAAATATTAATTGTTATTTTCACTCATTTTATATTGTTTTAATATTGTTATCTTTCAAAATAAACTTTATAAGAAGCAAAAATTTATCAAAAAAAATATCGTCTACTTAAAGCTGGTTAATGATCAAACTAAAATTAACATGAAACTACTCTTAAGTGTTTGCTTAAGCTATTCTTCTAGTTTCTAACACACTTTCAAGTTTTTTTTTGTATTTACTTTCTGATGAACTTTAAACTGAACACCCTCCCTGTACATAGCTTTAAAAAAATCCAAGCTAAAACATTTTTCTAGCAAAAAAATAAATTTTCCAAAATATATTCGACCTGTCAAAATAATCTGTCGCCTTTTAAAGAACATGTAAAGTCGGACCCAGACTAACTTCAACAGAACAACGAACCGAATACTGTTCGCAAACATTTATAACAAAATTGGTTCGTTGTTCTGTACGGCGCAGATCCATCAGTTGTCGGTTTTTGTCAGTCATTTAAGTCTAAGAATGTTCGTGTTCGGGCCAGGAGTAGTTTGCACGTCTCGGCGAACATTTCTCCAAACACACAGCCATTTGCGCTTCTGACAGCGCTTCTTAGAACACGTTGCGCACATGTTCTGTTCAAGTTTGTACACTCATTTGCTACAGCAAACAAAACAAAAAACATGTTCTTTGAAAATGTTCGCGAACAGTGTTCGGTTCGTTGTTCTGTTCTAGTCTGAACCGGATTTAATAGTAAATTTTAATGATGATTTCTAAGAAAAACTGATACCCGTACTTTAATTGTGTTTTAGAGTAATTTTAGCATGAAATTCAAGTATTGCCAACTTGAAAAAATAAAACTGAAAATACAGATTATTCCTGAAAATAATGTGTTGTTCTTAAACCAGTCTTGAATATTAACATCTTTTTAATTTAATTTCAAATCAACTAAAAAATAATAAACACCATACGAGGCTAGACAGTAATATAACTTGTTTTATGTATTAGAACATAATAAATTATATATTAGATTAAATCCACATTTCCGATATATATAAAATTGATTAGAAAAATCTATAAATTGTTTACAAGTTATAGCTGAAAATACATATTCTCCATACGTGTTTCATATTCTCAATTTCATATTTTTTTACTGAGATATAGTAGGCCTATATAATGTATATAAATACATATATGTACGTCGTCAAGTCGTCGTTTCAATCCATTTATCCGTGTTAGATTATTTGATAAACACCCCCACCCACCTATTCACTCTCACACAAGGCAAAAGCAAATTATTTTTCTTCTTTCAAAAATAAACCGTGGAAAAAAATGATCATTCCTTATGACGAAAAAAAAAATGATCCGGTTGAATGTCCGAAACGTCCCCCTGACCAGACGGCAATCACACAAAACAGATATCTTATGCAGTGAAAACATACTTAGAAAAAAAAAAAAAAAACATTTCCGTTAAGGTCAGTGTACGGAGATTATTTTCGACAGCCAAAATATATTCCAATAGATCTTACTGATCGGCTAAAAGTAACTGTAAATTAGTCACTATATATATATATATATATAGAAATATCAAGATCGAATTCAATTTCATGTTTTTTTTAAACAAATATTCCTCTTAAAACTTTCATCTTCATGAAAATGAAACCCATAACATTAAAATTACACTACATTACACTAGAATAACAATTTTAGTTAAGTTTTTGTTTGGACTTACAAAACTAAACGAGTTTCTATTGCAAATAACGACATACCCCCTTCTCCTTATCCCTTTTCCCCCATTCTCACCCCCTAACTTTACATTTTCTAACCAGAATTAAATCGCCATGTTTTGAAATTGCTATTTTTAGTTGTAATTTAGACTTTGGCAAACAATTAGAGTCCAAAGTTTTTCGTTCGTTCGTTATAGTATTTTTTTTTTTCATTATGTTTCTCTCTCTCTCTCTCACTCTCTCTTCCTTTGTAAAGTCTAATCAGAAAATTGTGTAGACAAAGTTATGTTTGTTATTGTTCTACATGTATATATTATATACAGTATATACACGTCTACATCTAACAAACTAAACGTCAATTCCAACTGTGTTTTAATACATTTCATTTATTTTTGTATATATGGATAAAGTTTATAGACCCATGTATAAATAAACTTGTACATTGTAGTTTTTAGAGAGAAAGGGGGGGGGTATGGTTAAAGGGTATAAGGTGGAGAGAATACTGAAGAATATATTTTCATACTATATGAGAAATAAGTGATTTTTTTTTTTTCTTTCTTTTTTTCTTCCATCTTTGTTCTGTGCCAATGTAATAAAGGTAGCTAAAGTTACACTCACCGCTGTGTTTCAAAATCTGTTTTAAGACATAAACCCTCATATAATATATCTTTAGTTATGGTGGTATATACAGTATATATTGAAGATTAAAGGGGCCCCCACCTATATTTTCTCTCTCAAATGTAAAAAAAACTAATGGATTCAAAATCTCTCTCATAGAAGAACACCAGAAAAAAAATACATTTGTGTGTTTTTGTGAATGAAAATTGATCAGATTTTTGTGTAACTTTGTATTATCAGTGGAAATCTGTTTTTTATTAGTTTAAATAAATCGTTTTACATATTTGATACTTGTAATAAAATATATATCAAATGTATATCAAATGATGATGATGATTACTAAGGTTTCACACCACACAAAAAAACCTGATATTTATGTACTATAAGGAAGAAATAACACTTTTTATCTTAATTTTGTAAAATATGCAAATGAAGGAGAAACAATAAAATTCAACTCTTGAGTTTTTTCTTCTTTTTAGAAGCGTTTAAGAATAAAAGCTTGTAGCACACACACACACACACACACACACACACACACACTACATCGGATCGGAACGGTCAGGAAAAGAAAGAATCGGAATATTTTGATAACAAGCATTTCAATGAAGCTGCAGGCTGCACAGCCCCATTGAAATGCTTGTTATCAGAATATTCCGATTCGTCCCGCCCCGATGTAGTGCGCTACAAACTTTAAATGAAAAAGATTTTCGAAACTAGAATAGTAAATGAATTACTTAATAATATCAAATAATATTATCAAAATTTTAAAAATATAAAAATTGTGACGCAAACCTTTTAATGAACCATTACAATTTGGTGATTTTTAAACTGTCATAAAAATATATTAACTTTTAAATATACTTATGCAACTCAGTTATACCTTGTCTACGCTTGAACTGAATCTATGCTGCAAGTTAAATCTGTTTAGTTGAATTGAATTACACTAATCCAATATATTGAAATACAAATTTAATACACTGCATTTAGCTATAAACTCAATATATAGAAACATTAAATGAGTAAATTCAATTCGACATATTGTTTTGTTTGTCCTTAACAGGACTCTGTAGAACATGTTTAATATTAAAATGCAACTATTCAGTGATTCAGCTGCCATTCTAGTTTATAAAACACGTTCAAGTTTTTCTTAATGATGCTTCTCTGAACGCAGAACAAACAATCTTATGGGACATATTTCACTTTGAAATTATGGGAGAACTAGAAAGTGCGTTAGAAACTAGAATGGCACCTTAAATCAGTTAATAGTATTTTAATTTTGAATATCTTTCAAAATAAGCTTTTTATAGACAGATACTTAAAAAAATACCATCTTCTTAAAGTTGGGTCATTTTCAAAATCACATAAAAAAAGCTTATTTTAAAAGATATCAAAACATGAAAACACTCTTAAGTGGTTAAAGATGCCTTTCTAGTTTTAAAAACACTTTCAAGTTTGTTTTAATTTTTTTAACTCCTTGAAAGACAGAAATAACCAAAGTTCGAGAGACTTTTACACTTTCAAAGACAAACTTTGAATGTAAAGTAAATGATGCGCGTTGACAACCATAGATGGATAAATAAATATAAGTTAGTAACCTTTATTTTGAACCCTTTTAGTCATTTTCTGCGCACAATTTTTTTTTTATTATAAACTACCATCAAACATATACGCATCGTTAAACATGTGATAGGAAGTTCAAAATGGGAGTTTAGAAAAGGATGAAATAAAGTGACCATTTCTGTATACATATATACATAAGAGAGAGATAGAATGAGAGAGAGATAGGGGAAAGAGAGATATTGTCACAATCATTTTAACATTGAACGTTGTCGTTGATTCTTGTCTAGCGGTAAATTTAGTCGTTTAAAAAGACTTGAAATGGGAGGAGAGGAAAAAAGGGCTAGCTAGCTAGCTAGCTAGATAGATAGATAGATAGATAGAGAGAGAGAGAGAGAGAGAGAGAGAGAAAACTGTTCGTTAAGGGCTAAGGAATGATATCTTTCTCTCCTTTTTTATTTCAAACACACTATATATAATTTATATACGAATAGATCTCGATAGACTTAAATGTGATTAGGGTGTGTATTGTATGTGTGTGTGTGTGACATCGATCCCATTTAAGTCCACCTCCTTCGTGACAACAAAAATTAATATTTATTGGCAGAGAAAATTGAACAAAAATCGATAAAGACAGTTTATATACTGTATATATAAGATGTATTGGACACTATTAGGCATCTTTGACTTTTAAGACTTTTCTTTTTTCTAAAGTAAAAAAGTACCTTTTATTAGATGAAAAAAGGGGAAAGCTCAAAACGTGATAAAATAAACTTAGCAAATATGTCATAAGCTTTTCGTTTTCTAAATTTCATTTTCTACAAATTTTCAAATGACAAACTTAATTTATAACTGAAAAGTAATTTCCAGGTATAATAATAAAAGTGAACGCTAACTTTTGTTTTAAAAAAAGTAACATTAAGTAAGATAACAAAAAAATCAAAATGACGGCTCGTAATGTTAAAAAGAGTTGGTAAGATGTTTTCGAAAAGCTGTTTTTCAAACTCCAATTATGAGCGTATTCAGCGTTTTAAGATCAACACTAATACCACGTTTACACTATACACAAATTAACTGCAGTTACATAACCAAGCTTATAGGTGATCGCAGTTAAGTAACAAAGTTTATAATTAACCACAGTTACATAAATAAGCTTACAGTTAACTGAAGTTACATAACAAAGCTTATACTTAACCACAGTTACATAACCAAACTTGTACTTAACCAGTTACATAACCAAACTTGTACTTAACCAGTTACATAACCAAGCTTACAGTTAACCACAGATACATAACCAAGCTTACAGTTAACTGCAGACAAGCTAGAAGTGGTTTTTTCATTTTTAAGATATTTAACCTGTGGTTAAATGATTTTATGTCCCTTCCTGTTAAAATTGTGCATTTTGTGAAATTTTTATTCCTCATCCAAGTCAACTATTGAGTATTCTCTCACTATCCGCCATGTTGTTTGTAGGCTAAATTTCTTTGAACACACGAAGTGACATATGTGGTTAACCACATTCTGTGTCAATGCAGTTGAGTTAACTTCGCTGTTTAGAAATTTAACCATGGTTATTATTAATCACATTTGTTTTCAATAGAAAATTAACTGTGGTTAACATTTTAACTGCGGTATATTTTTGTAGTGATGAAGCGATATTGAAAATGTGTTAGAGACTAGAACGGTAGATGAATCAATTAATATTATCTTGAAGTTAACATTTTTAAAATAAACTTTTTATAAGATGAACTTTCAAACTAAAATAAAAAAGCTTATTTTAAAATAATGTTATGTCAACATGAGAGCTTACCCTTCTACCCTCTTAATTTTGTTCCTAAAAGACAGAAATAATCAAAGAGTTCGGAGAGACGTTTACACTTTAAAGCCACCTTAAACGATTTATCAATTTTGTGCTTTAAACTGAGTTTTTTTTTTTTCTTTGTTTTTGTTTTTCTCCCACAGATTGACTGTTACCGCGTCATGTCCAATGAATCTTCAATACTTTCCAATGGACAGACAACTGTGCACCATTGAAATCGAAAGTTGTAAGTATAGTCTACATAGTTTACATTTCAACTAAACAGCCAATAATAAATTTTCTTTTGTTTTTACTACTTCTTAAGTATTTTCACAAACTATTTGTACTTCCATTAGGATACCATACAAGAAGGAACGCGACCTGAAGCCCTAAAGTAAAAATATATCAGAACCGAATATATATATATATATATATATATATATATATATATATATATATATATATATATATATATATATATATATATATATATATATATATATATATATACATACCCTAATATAAGAGAGACGAAATGTTGCTCTTAAGATTAAGCAACACTCAAAATCGAATTTCCTCAAGCATTTGCTTTCAATTTCTTTTCCTTCAAGAAACATTAGATGTAGCTTTTACCTTAACCATATTGAAAAAATGTCACCCTCCCCCACCCCCGATATGTCAATAACAGCTTAAATAGACAAGAGACAGTAAATAATATAGTAAATAAGATTTTTTTCTTATAGAAAAAAAAACTCAGAAACCATACATCCATCATAAATATCATTATGATGATTGAATGTATTTTCTTTTTGGCTAAGTTTAACAAGGTATGTTTATCTGGATGCTCAGAAAAACTAACAAAGTAGGCGAAAATATAATCTGTTGGGGTCATTTTCACACGCCTACTGTAATATTAAGATAATTTAACAATAACTGATGGGTACTAAAATAAGAGTTCAATTTTAAACAGACGAGCGTCAATGGATACCATGCATTTCCAAGGATGTTTACAAGACATATCAGTCTTCAATTCCAGAGCGTGACTTCCCCTATTCAAAAACTACTTTGTCACACAATTGTCATTTGCCCATTTTAGTTCAACAAAGTTCCGAGGACCTTTGAATCTCCTTGTCTTAATAACTTTACTGAGATTTCTAGTTAATAAGCCACTAAGCAGGACAATTTTTATCATCAGTCAGCAACCGTCCAAAAAGGCCTATGTTTTCATTAAAATATGAACATACCCTACTAACAAAAAAAAAAAAAAATTTAGCAAAGGCTGGGGTTTTCGTTCCAATATATAGGTTGAACCATTATGGCGTCTAACCACTATGCATATTTTAGTGTTAAGCATTTAGGCGCCATGTATTTACATACACATATTCTGTATAATTGATCCAAAATCTTACCTCCTTCTACATGCATTCATTACACATCTACATACATGTATGTATAGCAAGGAATATACTAATGTATATTCTCTATAGTAGTCCTTACATACAACCAATTATCTTTGCTTAACTTGTAGTCGCTTTCTTTTGTGCAAGTTGCACAACGGCTTTAATAATTGCGGCCCACAGCGACCTCCTGAGTGGCCCACAGACACTTTCAGAAGAAAAAAAAATTAAAAATAAATTGATACAAAAATTTGAAGACTGCAACAACAATCCCAGCGAATTCTACCAGTTTGTCAGCGGGGACAAATAACCAAGTATTTTTTTATCTGGCGGCTCAGTTTCTGTCAAAATTCAGAATGACAAACACATGTGAACAGTTTTGCTCCAGGATAAACTTGTGAAAACCGTGGAGAGGAATAGGCTCACAGATTCTCATTTAGTTTCACTATTAAAAGTAGTGACTGACTGCTCAAAGATTTTCTCCAAAACATTGACCATTTTTGTTGATGAAAAAAGAAAGCCCAGGTCTCAGGTCAATAAATAATTATTTTGATTTCCACTGTATTTAAAGTAATTCACAGTATTCTAGACTTTTTTTTTCACTGATCATTCCCCTTGCAACTCAACCGAAAACCGATTTCTAGCTCTAAAATGTGGGACGCTTTGAAAATCAGGGCTGGGCCTGCGAGCCAACCTAAAAAGGCCTGAGTGGCCCATGGTTACAAACCAAGTGTATATAACTCATTTGAAAATATATTTATACAATAGAATTACTCATTTTTTTTCCTTCATGAGTGCCAAACAAAATGAAAGTTCTAAATATAATTTTCAACTTAGCTACTGATTCATATTTTTTAATTATACTCTTGACCTAAAATCCTATTCAGCATGATCATGTTTTTTATACCAATCGATATGGAGGCACCAATCCAACAAAGTGTGTGATCCCATCATTTGGTCAATAACAATCTAGATTTCGTTTCATAATTTCCTCCCTTCTTGTGTTATATGAATTTAAATTATAATGTTTACATAAACATGTATCATAGTTTGTAAATTAAATAAGACATCAACCAGAAGTTCTCCATTACAAAATTGTTTACTAATTGACAAAAAAAAAGTTCATGTCAACTTCTGCTATTTTAATTTCCATCAAAACATTGCTGCGTCCAAGCTACTGTTTCTGTCTATTGGTTCTTCATCTGATATTGGTTCATCTTTTTGAGAAAAATTTTTGTCCTGATACTCGTCACTAGGCTTCTGATATTTATGCAGTATCAAGTAAATGTTTCCCAATTTGTGGCCCAAGTGCCAATTGTCATGTATTCATAATCATTAGTAGAGTAACTGCAATAATGCTTTTTCTAATCAATAATCATACAGGCTGGTTAGAGGCTAAAATGTGTGGTTACTATCAGTTGTCAACTAGAGTTCTAACCTCTACCTAGTGTTTTTGATCGAAATAACCAGAATTGTTGGTTGATCAAAATTAGGAATTGTTATTTTACAGTTGGCACTTAGGCCACAGATTGAGAAACATTTGCTTGATATTGCATAAAAATCCGAACCCTACTCATCACTCTGCTCATAAGTATCAAGACATAAACTTAACTTTTAGTCAATAGAAAACATTTCAAAGATATTGTTGAATTTACAGAAGAGAGAAGAAAAAATACTACTACTGAAAGATGCCTTCCTATTGGATAAAAATTATCACATGTCTGTGATGTTGAAGCTGAACTGTGTTGAAAGAGCTGAAATGTTAAAAAAAATATCTGACCATGTTTGATATAAGCTGAAAGTCGATTTGAGCTCAAATTTTCATCTTAAGCTGAAGACTTTCTTCTTCAGCTTTCCTCTGATGGAATATTTTCATAACAAGCATTTCAATGGAGCTTCTTCGCACAGTAGCTTGGATCAGATTGGAAACACCACGTCAGCGAGGCTCCATTGAAATGCCTACTATCAAAATATTCCGATCCGTTTCGGCTGTTCCGTTCAGATACGATGTAGTGTGCTACAAGTTTGACTCTTTCATCTCAACACGCTACTAAACGAACCTTAACACTGAAATACAAAATAAGTATATTTCTGCTTCAGCTCAATGCAAAAAAAAAAAATCATCTTCCGCTCACTAGTAAATCCGCCTTTAAATGAAAACATAGTCGTGCACACTACACAAATTTGAGTACTCACACATGCGCGCGCGCACACACACACAAACAATGGCACACGCTTAGATTTAAGTGGCCGATTTACACGCTTGTCACTTTTCGCTCTAAAAAGCTTAATCAGAATGACAGCTCAGAAAAACCAAACACCATTTCATATAAACCCATGTAGAAAAGCTCGTCAAAATTACATATGCTCTTTGATACCTAAGTTACACCACATATTGCAGACCCCTCTCTCTATAAATACTTGGTTGTTGTGTGTGTTTCTACATGTCTAAAAGCCTACATATACATATACACACACAAGTATATATACAAGAATTTCATGTTTCTTTTTTTTGTGTGTGTTTCCCTTTCTTTCTTAAAGTGAACACTGATTCTTCTCTACTGTCTAAAACGTTCCATCCTTGTCTTTTATTTGAGAAACACCTCTTGAAAGAAAAGAGCCCTCGAATTTCAAAAACTAAAAGAATAAGAAGAAGAAAAAAAAATAGTGACATATGCCAACAACCACCACCACCACCACATTTTCACCCATTGTGTGTGTGTGGCTGCCAAACAAGGTTGTCCTTTTTCTGTATGTGTGCTGTGCGTGTGTAAAACACCATTCCCATCAATCACTTGTAAAAGTCTACAAATAAATTATTTAGAATATATGACCTACACCTACATATTCTAGTATATATATATATATATATATACACAAAGTGCCATATTTTTTGTTACCAATGTGAAACTATGTCCACATTTGAATAGAAAAAGTTCACAAAATTTTTTTTTGATAAATCTAATATCTTGTGCAAAATGGTTGGTAAGGTAACAGGTATTTTACTTTTTCAGGTTCATTCTTCAACAACGTACAAACTCAAAAGAGAGACAGAGAGAGATAGAGAGAATGAGTGGAAAAAATAAATAAAGAGAGCAACGAGAAAAACTAAAAGAAAAAGTACTAAGACCTACTACCACAATCATGAATGTCTGTAATGCAAACAAGATTCAAGTGCAAAGTGGGAAATACAAGAAGAGTTTGAAGAGAAAAGAACACAACAAACACATCATCATCCTCTCTTATACATGTATATGCCTTAATATATATGTTTTCTTTCTTTTTCTCTCACAAAAATGGATGTTCACTGTTTGGATAAAATTTGGTTTGCCAATTGATGTCGTTAAATTTGTTCTCTTTACACTTTTTTTTTCTCTCTCACACTCTCTTTCGTTCTCGATGTGTTGGAAACCAAAGTAGGCAGCAAACTCTTAAGTTGGCTGCAACCGACACCATTTGCAATCAAGTGAAAACATATACATATATATTTTCAGTTGAATTAACTTTGAGGGTTTAAAAGAAGGAGAAGAAGAAGAAGAAAAAAAAAATCTTAGGTGCATTTTTCAGTGACAATGATGATGATGATAATGAGAAGAAACGAGGGAACAACCCCAACATTTTTCTCTCTTTTCTGCCAGTTAAACATGTGCATATTTTATTTTAAAGATATACATACCATGCGTACATACACTGTATATACGAGAATAGTGCACGCGCACACACCCACACACACAGTCAGTGGTTGTATGCACTTTACAGAATAAGCATTTGATTTACGCCTCACATGCACCTAGCAGCTATTACACATAAAGTCCTATACATGTCACAGTAAATATCTGAAAACAGATACAGCTATTTTTAACTAAGCGAAAACTAGTCATTTTCCACAGTCTAAACTGATTTTACCTGTTTTGCAAAGCTCCAATACTTTCATACCTCGTTTATATTATAACACAAATAATTGCAGTCAGATTTACATAACCAAAGTCATAGTTGATTGCAGTTACTTAACCAAAGTTATAATTAATTGCAGTTGCGTAACCAAAGTTATAATTAATTGCAGTTGCGTAACCAAAGTTATAGTTAATTGCAGTCAAGCTAGAAAGTGTTCTTTGTTGTGCTTCCATTTTTAAAGCACTTCGATAAAATGATTTTGTGTCACCACCTGTTGCCTTTCATTTTATTTTAGACAATGACTGCATCTTGTTTAGTTTTCATTCTTAATTCAATCAAAAATTAATTGCTCTCATTAGCTACCATGTTGTTTCTGGGTCACATTTGTGATGAAAACAGTTACATAATCAAAACTATAGTTAACAGCAGACAAGCTAGAAGCGGTACTGTTTGTGTTTAGATTTTTAAAACACCTGTGGTGAAATTATTTTGTGTCACTTCCTGTTAAACTGCTGTGTGCAATTTTCAGTCATAAATTGCGCGCTCAACACAATCCGCCATGTTGTTTGTAGGCTAAATTTGTTTGAACGCAAGAAGTGATATTTTTAACCATTAAAGTTAATTTAAACACATTTATTTCCATTAAAAATTAACTATAAATCTCTTTTTAACTGCAGTTGACTTTTTTATAACTAAATTAAAACTAATTTTCCCTTATTTCGGATATTTACTATAAAATACATACTAAGTACATTTTTAATGGACTAAGGGATTTTTCTAGCATTTTCATGATGAAGACGATGATGATGATGATCGTGGTGGTTGTAATGGTGGGTGGTATTACATCAATTTTGCATTTATTTGATGCATGGTTCGTTTCTTACGATAAATTACAAAAGCTTCTTCTATAATATTCCTTCCATGAATATAATAATAATATCCAATGGATTTTGTTTGTCTTAAGTCTTTGAGACACTGTTTTTTTTCTCTTCTTTCTTTGCTGTTTCACACAACATTTTGACGTGTGAAAATATTATTTAAATCAATAACAGTAAAGAAAGCCTCATATATACAAAAAAAACAGCATGTCATTAATGTTATGTGTACATGACACCAAATGATAATAACAATAAAATATTTATATTTTTTTCTTGCTTTTACAGTTGGTTACACAATGAGAGATATTCGTTACAAATGGAATGTTGGCGAGAAATCAGTGGGTATTTCACCAGAGGTAGAATTACCCCAATTTCGAGTGGTCGGCCATAGACAAAAAACAACAGAGGCCTTCCTAAGCACAGGTATAGCAATAATACTTATAAATATAATTCTTGACTTTATATTGATATATATCTGGGAAATCAATCTGCAGATTGCCTAGGCATTCTAAACAACCAACCAATCTGCAAGTGAATCGGCAAAATTCAATACATTTTAGGTGTTGAATTTTGCATATTCAATAGCAGGTCGGTTTGTTTTGCAGATTGCCTAAGGCAATCTGCAGATTGACTGATTCCGCAGATTGACAGTAGCATACTTTGATAACATTTTAATGCACCATTAGCCATATGTTTCTCAATCTGTGGCCCAAGAGCCAATTGTGAATTAACAATCTCGTTTACATCAACCAAGAATTATGATTTTTTTTTTCAATCAAAAACACTGATTAGAGACTAGAACTCTAGTTGATAACTGATAGTAACCGGACATATAAACCTTTAACTAGTCTTTCTGATTAGAAAACGCATAATTGCAGCAGTTGTTCTAATGATGATGATTACTTCATAATTGGTACTTGGTCCACAAATTGAGAAACATTTGCTTGATATTTCATAAAAATCCGAGCCCTAATATAACTAATAATAAGTAATCTCGTTTTTATAAAACAATAAAATAATGAAAATCAGTTATTATAACTTCCGAGGTGTGGCGCAAAATCCTCGTATTATCTAAAACATCATTACTATCGTATTTGTGGAGGTTTTTTTTGCACATTGTCTATTAACCATACAGAATAATTGATTTTTCACTTTGCCGTTAACAAAAGTTTGTACTGTCCAACTGTTTTCGCCTTAAAGCCTTCGGGTGGGTGGGGCGTTAAACTCACATTCCTGACCAACTGTGTATTGTATATACTGAATGGTTTTGAGCAATTCCTCCTCTCTTCCATTCATTCAGTATTGTGTGCGGATGATTAAAATTGTGATTGTGTACAAACTACTTTTTTTTTGGGAGAAGCTAAAACAGAACGAATGCAATCAACAATACAAGTTCCGAATAAGATATTGTCAATAAAACAACCCTTAGTCCATGTCTCAAACAATTCCATCTCAAACTACGGCGACGTTTGGAAGTAGAGGCTAGCTATTAAAAAGCTAGATACCAAAATATGGGCCGGCACTTTTGCGGCAGAGAGTGCCAGAGACCAAATAACCACCATCCTCACCGCCACCACCACCACCAACAACAATAGTACACCATAACCAAATGACATGCTAGCCTCCACCTCCAATCCTCGACATTATTTGAAATAGAATCATTTGAGATGGAACACATTCCATAGTAACCTAAGTTCTTTATAATGTATATTGCAAAAGTGAATGAGATTGAGAAGGAGGCGTTGTTAAGAATTGAATCATTCTCTCTGCAATTGTTACCAAGAATATCATCAACTTTGCAACCTTTCATAGTTGTTGTTTTTTCTTCTTCTTTTTGTCATTTCTATTATTAAGTGAAAGTCGTTCTTGTCTATGTACTCAAAATTGTTGTTTTTTGATATTCTTGTTTCATTTTTGTATTTTTTTTTCTTTCTCTCTCTGCCCACTTGTCATATACAGGAAACTATTCACGTTTGGCATGTGAGATTCAATTCGTCCGTAGCATGGGCTACTATCTCATTCAAATCTACATCCCCTCCAGTTTGATTGTTATCATTTCGTGGGTGTCTTTCTGGCTCAATCGTAACGCGAGTCCGGCTCGTGTGGCTCTCGGAGTGACTACAGTGCTCACAATGACTACACTTATGTCGAGTACTAATGCTGCTCTACCTAAAATCTCGTATGTGAAAAGTATTGACGTTTATTTGGGTACTTGTTTCGTGATGGTGTTTGCTGCCCTACTGGAGTATGCCACAGTGGGCTATCTAGCTAAACACATTCAGATGCGACGCAATAGGACCATGGCACTACAAAAACTGGTAGAACAACGTAAAATGATTGAGAGCAACCATTCTGTTGAAGGGAATGTTGGTACTGGAAGTATTGATCATGGTATAGGTCTACACACCAAGCAAACGGTAAGTAAAAAAAAATGACAAAAAAGGAATAAGGAAAAGTGAAATACACATACATCCAATGTACACACACCTCTTACATTTTTGCTAGCCTCTTTCTTCTTTTTCTCTATTATATGTATTGATTTTTCTTTGTTTGTAAATGCGTATGTGTGTTTTATAGTAGCATTCATTCCTTTTGGAAGCAATAAAAGCTTAGATAGGAAACGCAAAAGCTTAGTTGTAGCTAACTACTGCTGCTGCTGCTGCTACTGCAGCAGCAGAAATACCAACAAGAAAAAAAATCATTAGAACTGTTTTCTCTGCGTAGCACATTCATAATTAAAATAATTAAGACTAGAAAATGAATTAAATCTTTATTTGTTTTCAGTTTTTTTCTAAAACAAAAAAAAATAACAAAACAACTGAGTTAAAACTTCATTAATTATAAGTAAGAATCGGATTTTTATGTAATATAAATAAATTGTTTCTTAAAGACACTTGGTGGTTTCTCTCTTGCCTTTCAGAGGAGCAAAATTAAATACAAACTATAATAAAAGTGTTTTAGAAACTAGAAGGGTAGCTCAAAAAGGTATATCCGTTCAAAATTGCCTCATTTTTAAACAGATGAATATTATCTGTTTAAAAATAAGTCAATTTAAAACGGATATAAAAAAGCTTATTTCATTTTTATTCATAAAAAAGTTTATTTTGAAAAATATACCCGAGCTATATACAACATTGAGCTAGAGTTCTAGTTTCTAATACACTTTCAAATGTCACCTTAACGTTTGTTGCTCTTCTGGACAACACAGAGTTAGGAAGAAGAAAATCAACTTCCTAATGCATAAAAATTGGATTTCTAATTACGAAAATTGATTATTTAGAATGACTGAAATTTAAATCGGTTGCTAAGAAAAGAAAGAAAGAAAAAAAAAATATAATTGAATTAATAATATAACCCAACAAGATCATCATCATCATCATCATCATCATCACACACACAATCAGAAAAATATGTTTTGCTTCAAATCGATATTAATTGTTCGTGTTTCCTCTTAACATTTATCACAACAAATGTCAAATCTTGATTTAATATAAACCCAAAACTAATTAGATTAAACCTCCAAAAGCACTTATCTAATAATAGCCACTGAAGATCACAGAGCTTATCTAATTTAAATATAATACATGTATACGTATATTTACGCATGCGCGGCGTGTTTGTGGATTGTGTCTGTATGTTTTAAATTCGTTGTCTAGGTCATTTCATTAGATTTCTTTTGACTTTAAAAAAAAAAGATGCAAAAGAGGTTTTCTTTATAAGAGAATGTCTGTCTGTCTGTCTGTCCTTATCCGTTGTTGCAGTTATAGCTTCTGGCCACCTTTTTTTCTTCCTCTTCTTCTTGAATGTCCACCATCTAACTAATCGTAAAACTTAAATGGGATAGTTACAGGCAAATGTCTTATTATTATATGTAGAAAACTAAAACAAGAAGAAGAAGACAAAAAGGAAAGGGGTTGTTGGAAAGGAAAGAAGTAGTTTGTTTTAAAGAGCAATGATGGTACAAAGTTATACGACGAGGACGACATGGATACAAATGTGTCATAAGCATACGTATAGAGTACCTTTAAGAAGGCAAGATAGATAAATATAGATATATAAGCCTAAAAGTTAACCTAAAACCAGGAATACTCTGAAGAAGAAGAAGAAAACCATATTTGCAATGTCGGATAAAGCTGTTACCAAAAATTTTATTACTAGAGACACACACACACACACACACACACACACACACAAGGGAAAATAAATTCCAATTTTTTCGTCAAACAGGAAAAAGAATTTTTTTTTAACTACGATTAACTTAAAACCAAGCAACGAAAATCAATTTAAATAATATTTGTTTAAATAGCAAATTTATAAGATTATTTTTTAAACAAGTTGATATAGTTTTTTTTTAAATAAAATCAGTTGAAACAAAACTAGTAAGGTAGTTGAATAAATATTTGTTTTGTTTTCCTCCTCCCAGATGGCGCGACTGCGTAGCTATTATGTTTTAGAAAAAAGCTCTTTTCTTAACCAGCGATTTTGAGAAAATTTATATTTTTTAAGCGAACGTTTTTCAGAAGAAACATTACGAAAAAAAATTCAAAATGTTTTTAGAAACTAGAATAGTTGGTGATAATGATAAACGTTTTTGTTTTTGTTTTATAACAAGTTTGAAAAAGGCGAATTTAGATTTTCATGAAATGTCAATGGAAAATTTTAAAAAACCCGGGTCATTTTCAAACTGAACTATAAAATATTTACGTTTTAAGATATTGCCATGAAAAATCTTTTTACATAATAACTATTCTAGTTTTAAAAACAATTTGAATTTTTTCATAATATTGTTTAAAAAAACGTTCGCTTGACGTTTTTACGTCTATGGAGCTTAGCATTAGCCACTGTAGTGACGCCATCCAGGTGGACAAAATCGAAATAAATATCTATTGAACCACCTTAACTATCAAAGTCTGTGAGGATTTCTTTTTATAGTTCATTGTTTTAGATATTTTTGCCATTTGTTTCAACTAGATAGATCTAGAATTTGTTTTTTTTTTGAAGAAGAAGGGTTTTTAGAGAACTTTCAAAAAGAGAAGGTCATGTGCCCTTTAGTATCTGTTTACCTGTTCGTTGATGCGTGATTTTTTCTTTCTTTCTAATGGAACGCACAAAAACCAAAGAGACTACACACAATAAGAGAATATCTAACATATGTCATTTCCTTTTTATTTGTTATTTCCATCTTTAACATCCAGAACCAATATACTGTATATTGCTACAATATGATGGTATAGAGGCTACAGTATGTAGAAATCTTTTTTTTGTTGGTTTATTTCAATGGTCACTGGAATTCATGCGTCCAAAAAATATATATATATATATCGAAACAGATCATGTGTAAACCATATGCGAGTTAAAGGTGGTATTACTCCACACAAGACTTAATGTTACCAAAAAACAGAAACCAGCTTTTAGTAAAAACAAAATGGTTATATACAACAACAACAACAACAACAACAACAAAAAACGAAGAGTGAATCCATGACAAATATAAATAACTAGTGGAGTAACCCGTCATAAATGACGGGAGCGTCTAGTTTAATTTTGTGTGAATATCCGGTTGGCATGAAGTAATTTGCCTTGACCGCTTGCATTGTTTTTATAAGCACCTTAATAATGTTTGGGTTCTTGGATCGGGAGAGCGCAACATAGAAGTTGACCATGAAAAAAAAAACCGGTTCATTTAAATTTAAATAAATTCCGACGTGCTTAAACGTTTTTTGTCCTTGTTTGTACAGCACTACACACAGACAAAGCTTAATATATATATAAAATAATAACTAGCCAGAACCCATGAAAAAATCACGGAGATTGGCGTAACTTCAACTTAACTTGTTAGTTGCTAAACTGAAATGTTACAAAATAAAATCAGGTTCAAATAGATTTGAATTTCAACAATTATTAAATAGCCTAATTTTTTTTTTAAATTTTTGTAAACGTTTGTTGCTGATCGTTCAACAGCAATTGTCCTTGTTCTGGTGTTTTTTTAACAAAGACCTTGAGGGACCTTGACCTTCGTGGGCATGTATGTTTTCTTTGTTAAGTACGTCCGTATGTAGTTAAAAGAAAACTAGTCCTTGTTAAATTAATTCTAGCAATACAAACTTGCCCCCTTTAAACAGGCAATCACTGGTTACTTTTATTGCAGCTTATGTTACTTAAAAAGTATATTAAACTAGAGAGGCCTCATTGTAACTTGATACTTGTGATGTCAGAAGGGTTGATCAAAAACATAACATATCACTTTCCATAACTCTACGATTTGTCCATCGGTTAAACGATTTAATTTCCTTATCCGTCTGATTGGTAATACGATGTTCGAATGTTGTTTCTTGTTTAGATCAACACTGCTAACGAAAATTTCTTATGGTTTTTTCTTCTTCTCTCCAATCGATTCAAGATGGCGGCTATTCAAATTAATTTAGCCTACAAAAACCTTCATTTCAGGTCTTTATGTGAACCATAAAGTATTCATTTTTCTCTTAAACATAAATTTTAGAAATAATTTTAATGAGTACACTGTAAACTCTTGTTATATTTATTTTTATGTTTTTTCCCCTGCATCAAACCTATCCCAACTAGGGCACTTAAAAATCTTATTACCCGGCTTTTACTAATGCTTTTTTTTCTGAGAGTCATGCACTTATACGTTGAGAAACTCGTAGAGTTCAGGAATGTTAGGTAAGATTGTGTCATTTTACTTGATAGACAGGAAGTAATAAGAGTAGTAGAGCCCTACTCGTAAAACCTTTTGTTTTAAAATGTTAAAAAATGTTGCTATTATCCTTTTTTTCCCCCAAAATGACACAATCCCTCTGACGTCACAAGCTTCAAGTTACGGTGAGGTTACTGTAATTCAGAGAAAAAGTAAACCCAAATTTTTACAACAAAAAGCAAAACAATATTATTTCGGTCAATGCTTTGGGGAAGAGGTCAAGTTTTCGTAAATTTTAAATAAATATTATGGTAATTACATGTATAGCTAAGACACTGACCAATACAAATAATTCTACAGAGACTACTTCGCATTGACTTACATGAGATATTTTAATAAGTAAGATCACTTTTTCGAACCATTGGGGAGGAAGGGTAAATATGATGATCATAAAACCATTTTATTTATTTAAACAGAAGCCAACACAGAATAGAAGAATTACTAAATGCTTAAAATAACATTTAACCCCTGGTGACTTCTGTCAAAATATTTAACACAACATTGAGTAAGAATAATATTGTGTTTGAATACATTATAATAGGTCTGAAAACACACAAGCTATGCATACCAGTTATTACAAAAAATGCAAATCATAACAAAGCCGGCAATAATAAAAAAAGTACCCTGACTTCAGATCATGAAATAATTTAGGTCCCACGCTCTCTACTGCGCATGTGCAGAATGTATTTAACCAAAAGTACATCTTGATTGTAAAGAACTGCTAAATGTTTCCTGCATTTAGGCTTGCCACCATTCCTCCTTTGTGGAAGACAGTCCTCCATTAGGAAGAAATGTCCACTGGTTATGACCGTCCTCCTCGAAAGCACACATCTCCTTTCCACACAATAAATTTTATGAAAACTTAAATACGTTCGTGTAGGACGGTCCTGACCGGAGGACAGTTCTTCCGAATGGAGGACTGTCCTCCACAGGTGGCAGGCCTACCTGCATTAAAGCCAATCACATTACCTTGATATACTGCTTGCTTTTTATCCTCACGGAGAGCTAATTTAAGGTAAAAGGCAAACATCTGAATGAATATGATGCATTGCATTAATTTACCATAAATTTACCTTAATCTACATTATCTCAAATGGCCTGAAACAACTGTGTCTTTGTGATTCATATCAATTTAATTCAATTATTAGTTGTGTGTGGGGGAGGGGAAGGTGTTGAATTTAATAACAACTATATATTATGCTTCAAAGTTCAAACCACACAAAAATATCAACAATATAATCAACTAGAAAAATTTGCTTTACATTTCTCACCAATAAATTAAATTACATGAACATGTTAAGTTCATTTAAGGCCATTGACAGTGACACAAAAATCATTTTTGGTCGTCAATTTCGACTGTATAAAAAATGCTGTCACGAGTGGCTGGGCTGTGGTCACAATGAATTGCTATGAAAAGAAGCCGGACCTTGTCACACAAGACGACAACTCGACTTCATTTTTCAGTCTAACTCAACCACTAAAAACCACTTAACGCCTCGAAATCAAAATTTTAAAAGCTAGCGAATAAAAGGAGCAGCTTCTTTAGACGTTTTTACTGACAAATTTGCTGGTGTCAAAAGAAGCCAACGACTAACATCAAAAGTAGCACTGTGTAAACCACACTTAAAACGCAGAATAAACCAAGAGGTCTCTGTTCATAAAACATTTTTTTAAAAAAATAGAGAAGAAAAAAAAATCCAGTACTAGTCATAATCTCAGTACAAGAAGTTAAAAAGAAAAGCTGTCAAAGTTACCAAAAAGAAAGAGGATTTCGCGAGGAGAGAAGAAAAAAAAAAAGAAAAAAGAAAAGTGGAGAGTTAAGTAGAGAAGGAGAAAAAAGAATAACATAAACTGAAGAAAAGGATATTCTTCCGCTCGCGTGAATTCATACCCCATTCTTTTTCATCATCACAACCACAGCTTCTTTTGCTTGTCTTTTTCTTCTTCTTCTTCTTCTTCTTCTCGAGCTGAGGGAATGAATGACTTGCTCAAAATCTGATTTATGCTTTAGTCCTGAACAAGTTTCTATTTATATGTATCGCTATATAAACCCCTTCCTTTATATACACGTATAGGGAGCCCCCTCTCTCTCTCTCTATACATGTAAGGCAAGGTATCTTTACATGGCATCTAATGGAAATGCAGCTAGACCTACACTAAAGTCACACCGGAAGACATTTATTACCACATAGGTAGAATCCTAGCCTAGCAATACTGAAGTATTTCTAAGCCTTCACTTCATACACTATATATATATACTGTATATATACATGTACATGTAGGCCTATACATAGGACCTACCAGCAGCATATTATCACAACAAAGGTGAACTTCGGATGAAAAATTATTGCACATTGTAGACACTATCTTAATACAATATATAAATGGAATGGAATTCTAGTATATATAATATAAAAGAAGATGGTAAAGTAGTCAAGAAGAAACATATGAGAGATTTCTTTTAGAAATAAGAAATACTGCATTTATAAAGGTGATGGAAGTACCAATAAGGGTACATTCTTTTAAACATCGGTGGAACAAGCAACTCTTTTTTTTTTTAAAAAGTACAGAACCCAGTAAAGAATATTTTTAATGTAATATTTAGGGCTCGATTTTTTATGCAAATATCAAGCAAATGTTGATCAATTTGTGGTCCAAGTGAAAACTGTGAATTCCATCATTGGAGCAACTGCAATTATGCTTTTCTTAATCAAAAATGCTGGTTATAAACTAAAATGTCTGGTTACTACCAGTTGTCAACCGGAGATCTAGCCTCTAACCAGTGTTTATGATTGAAATAAAAAACAATAATTGTTGGTTGTGATCTAACCGGAATTGTTACTTCACAATTGGATCTTGAGCCACAGATTGAGAAACATTTGCTTTATACTGCATAAAAATCCGAGCTCTAGTAATAATAGTAAAAAACAATGACAAATGTTATCATTCATGATTTGTTCATTTTTTTTTTCTAAAATATTCTAAACAACTAAAGGCAAAGCTAAGCTTGGACAAAGCTAAACTCAAACAAAAGTAAACTTAAACAAAGCTAAACTTTAAATTCTTCAAAGACTCGCGGGCATACTTTTGTCTTGCATTGCATGCTTTAAGCAATATTTAATAACAGGAGTTAAATTTAACAAATAAAGTGAGAAATGTCTCTTCTGTTATAAAAAAAAAAATAAAACCTGATCAAATCAATAATTAATTATGAATTGATTGGTAGAATAAAAACATATTTGACTGCTTAACAAAAACCACATTAAAATCATGCTATTAAATGTGGATAATAACTTCGAATTTAAGTAAATAAATAAATTTGTATTCCCTTTGTTTCTTTTTAGAAGTAATTCTGCTGAACTGTGTAAATTGACCAGGCTTTTCCTTTTAAGTTAGGACCTACAACAAAGTCGAGTGTTCAACAACGATAATTTCATTAATTAGAAGGTCCATTCCAATTATTAACTAAATGGGTGTTGGCATTCGAAGTCAAAGCCCGATAAAATGAAAACCAAACCGCCAAAAAAAAGACAATTGGTTTATTTTAACATTTGCCAACACTGTAACAGTTAGTACAGTAAGCAAGTAGGAAAAGCAAGTTCAGCAATTTACCTCAGGCTTAGAAAGTGATCACAAATAATGGTATTTGAGCATTTCAGCTGTCACAATTAGATATGTTGAAGTCACATTTAATTGTTATGTATGCATCTCGGGTACATAGAGAGACTATTAACGAGGCTTTTTCGTATATATACTGTATACAATGTATTGTATATACATGTATACATTCAGATAGGAAGATGGTTAATTGTTAAAAACACATGACAATTTCAGAAAACCAAAGGAACTCAGTTAGATTATTTAGTCTTTTTTTTTTCTTTCTTGACTATATACGACTTAATGGAATTCATTCACCCTTTCATAATGAATATGTGCAAGCACAAGTTTCTCCGCTTTTAACATCACAAATTGTAAATGAGAAGGGTTTAAACATTTTGTTTTTGCTTTTCTTTAAAAATTCTACTCGTTTATTGTTTAAATTTACTGTCATAAGATACAACGAGGTGAAATAGTTTACAATCTGGGTTTACCAGTTGTAAAACCACAAAGATTTTTTTTTCAAATAATGTAACAAAGTCATAAATTTTGTTGTATTGTTTTGTTGTAGACTGTTAGATAATACTTACAGGAAACTAAACTACATTTTGTAAATTAAACCATTTTTAATAATGATTTTCATTATTGTTTATTATTAACTACTAAAACATAAACAGATATTTAGAAAACATTAAAATTAAACTTAAATTTAATTAAAAATGTACAGAATAATACGAGTAGTACTAAACATAAAATAATAGGGCACAAGCAGTGTCATCATAAGGTATGACTGTCACAATTTTATGACACTTTATTCCAATTGTTCTCTTTGTTTGCTTATTTAGCAATGACAACATATACTACACTTGCATTACAAAAATTAACTACAGTTACATAACCAAGGTTATAGTTAACTGTATATAAGCAGCTAGAAGTGGTACTTTTGTGCGTTTTAAATTTTTAAGACACTTAACCCGTGGTTGAATGATTTTGTGTCATTTACTGTTAAACAGTTGTGCATTTTGTGAAATTATCATTCGTCAGTCAGACAAATTTTGAGTGGTGTCCCTATCCGCCATGTTGTTTGTAGGCTAAATTTGTTTGTGAATCACAGGAAGTGACATATTTAACCATTCAATAATGTTGTTAACCACATTTTGTCACTACAGTTGAATTAACGCCATTGTTCTGAAATTTATCTCTGGTTAATGTAACCACATTTTTTCTAGTGGAAACGAGGTATATTATAAGCCACATTTGAACTTAAAGTTTAGTAAACAAAAAATTAAAATTAGTTATTTATTTGCAGACTTAAGTAAAAGTAACGTTCTAAGTAATAAACGAGTTTGTTCTAGATTTCTGTTTATCAACAAAAAAACATTTAATAATAAATAATATGAAATCGGAAATTCTATATTTACTTTGTTTATCAAGATTAAATGTGACCAAAAGAAGAAAAAAAAAGGCATTTAATCAATTTGTGTGGTTTTACTTGGCCACAGTGTTGATTTCTCAATCCAAATATTTTTCTAACCATTTAATCACTGTATATGGATGATGAAGTACTTTTACAACATTCAAGTAATGGTACAAAATAGCCTACAGAAATGGATGAAAACGACAAACAATATTTCATTTTGTCGTTCTGTCATTTTGTCCAATTGTAAACTTATTTATGATTTGTTTTTCTTTTTTCTCTTTTATAGTTATAACTTATAATATGTACTACACATATATATATATCGTAGGATAAATAACGTCCATTACTCGAGATATGACAATTTTGATATTTCAAAAACCCCTGTTTCCACTTGATGAAAATTACTAAACTGCGAAAATTTCGACTGGAAAAAAGGGCAGTTTACTGTGGTCAAATTAACTAGAGTATTTTCATTAGTTGGAGAATAATGTCAGTATTAGGCTTGGTTTATACTCCCTTGCTAAGCGGCAAAGCAGCCTGCGAAGCTTCAAAAATGACGTCAGAGCTTCAGGTTTTTGGATGGCAGAGCTTTGAAATTGTTCAACTTTTCAAAGCTTAGCATAGCAATTCAAAGTACCAATCAGAAAATACATACACAAATTGGGTGAACAAGTCACACCTTCTTTCTTCCAGAAGGGGAAGGGTTCTATTATTTTGTATATCTGTTGTATATGGTATGAAGGTTACATATAAAATATTGTGAAGCTTGCAAGACCACATGTTTGTATTAACAACCTAAGCTTTGGGAAGCTCATTTTTAGGAGCTTCAAAATTTGCAAATCTTAACAAAGTTTGGAGTATAAACCTACCCTTAGGAGAACAGAAACACAAACATGGCCCCCGCCTATTCACTACAATGTTTTGGTTGATAACGACATTAGACGTCAATTGAAGTGAGAAAACCCCTATCGCTTTAACTAAACCATAAATTGCTATTTCTCATCAATACTTACATTGAAATGGTGGTGTTTTGAAGTAAAACTATACTTAAATCTAATCTCCATCAAAGAATAATTAAAGAAAAAGTTAAAATAGAAACTCAACAAAACCAATGAGAAATGTAACAGTGATGACCAGAATTACCTACCCAAGTAGGGATTTGGTATCAATAAACAAAAGTATTGATGCTTAATTTTTAGCATATGTAAGCTACCCTCAAACCGATTGAAAATCCAAAAAATAATTATACAGAAACCAAAACTAAAAACGTCGAATTCTCGAAAGAACTCATATGATTACATTTATCTGATATTGCCCTAAATGGTTCATAGACTTGGACTCAAGACTCGCAATGTATAGTCAAGGCAGGGTCCAGTCAAGAGTGTTCAAATATCGTAATAGACATTTTCAATTAGAATCCAATGCATTTTAGAAAAATTTGACTGAACCTTGTGTTTGGATCTATTAGTGTGAATTCGCCGTAAAGTAGCGAGTAAAAAAAATACGTATCGAAAGGAAAGTATCGATACTTTTTTTTCGGCATCCGTACTCACAAGTTGAAAACAAATTCAACTATATCTAGATGAAAAGTTGAAATTATTCAATTTTATTTTTCAACCTACATTTTGGATGAATGCATTATCATCCTTATTTTTTGCGAAGTTGAAACACAGACCCTAAAGAAAACTTGTCCATTTTCTGAAATACAAACATGTTATCTCAAAATTTGAATATATCACCACTTTTATAATCTATTTTCGTCCACAAAAAAACATGAAACAATTTTTATACTTAGAACAAAAATCATCTTTTGATAACCAGAGCCAAGTATAAAAAATGCCATCATCTCTTAAAAAAGCCTAATTGCTTTTAACTTCTTTTCAATGATAAGCTGCTGAGTGTATTCATCTTATGCATTAATAAAATTGAACCGTCTGGAACGTGTATTTACATAGAAGAAAAAAATAGAAAAAATATTGGTAAACGTTGTCATCATCATCATCATCATCAACCTCATCATCTTCAACCAACCAAAAATCATCATCATCTTAGTAAATCCATGTATAGAAGAAAAAAAAATGTTTTACATTAAGGATTTTTATGTGATCAATGATCACTGTGGATGAATCATTCATTATTGCAAATAGACATTTACTGAAAGAGAGTGAGAGAAAAAAATCAATTTTCTCCAATTACTTCTATTTACCATCAATTTTTTCTCTTTTCAAAACTAGAAAATTTCTTACACTTTTAGTAATCATAGAAAAAGAAATTTTTTTTGTCAAATTTGCATAAGTTTCAACTAAGCATAATTCGAAAATTACACATATATTTATTCAACTACAGGCAATATTTTTTATTATCACAACATTTTTATTTGTGATGATTTCAAACATTATAAAAATTACCCTTTATAGTGTTCTTAGTAGATAAAAAAAAAGCTGATCCTTTCCACAAACGAAAATGGCGGAAATGTGCTTAACATTACATTTACAGTATGTACATTAAGTCCTCAACTTGTGCAGTTAATTTGTTCTGGAGGGTTTTCCACACAAGTCGAATGCCATTAAGGTACAGGCAGTTCTGCCCAGCACCAAGTAACAAACCAATTAGAAATTGATGACGCTCATAAAAGGACAGGGCAAACAAATTTTTTGTGCTGGGCAGAACTGCCTGTCATTAAGGTGGCTAAACAGTATAAAATGTTTTAGTCTAAATTTCCCTCTTCAGATGGCGCCACATTAAATTTCATAGTACATTCTTATAACGATTGGTTATTAAGAAAAGTGTATGGTGAAAAATTATTTTTTTTTGAAAATACTTTAATATATTAAATGAATTTAAAAAAGACATTAACGTGATCCCAAATAATGTACCTTTTCAACAAAAAAATGTATTATTTCTTAAAATCTACTTAATTTTCGTCTGGCTTGAAAAGTTTTAAAGCTATTTCTGATCCCATGTTAATATCCATAGGCATAATATTACACTAATTCATTGAAATGCAATACATTTTAAGCCATAACCCCATTCTAAAACCTCCATTAACAGTATTACCTATGGGCAAAAAGAAGCTGACAAAATAATCACACAATTAAAAGCCTACAGTGAAAAAAAAACTTATAAAAATCTTCGCATGTAGGCGCTTCTGTAGCTGTGAACATGTGGCAACATGTGGCAAAAAAATCAATTTTGATACACTTTTGTCCGCCATTTTTTCTGTTATCGATGGATAGAAGTAGCTTTATTTTAATAACGACTCTTTTTTGGATAAATATGCACTGCTGAAAAAAGGAAGAGCAACTTTTGATCAACAATGGTGAGCAATTTGAGTCGTATACAATTAGTGGTCAAATTTTAGCATATCATGAAACTTATTGTTAGTGAGAAATTTAGATCCTATAAAATGTGTAAACGGAGGAGCTTTTGTGGCCTATGGAATTAAACATGAGCTAAAAAAATACGAGATTTTAAAATGAAATTAAAAATAGAAAAATTAATTATAAATTTTCTTAACTTATCACTAGGCGAGCAATATTGTTATGTACATATTGCAATTAGAATTTTGAAAATAACAATTTTTGTTGCAGAAAACAAAACATTTGCCTTAACCATGTATTTTTTTTAAATAGGAATTTCTCTTTCTCATTGGCTTCAATGGCTTAGCTGTGGGGTGCCACTAAATGGCGAAAAGTGGAACTATAACTGTCATCTGCTAATATTCAAAATGGCGTCACATATACAGGCTCTTAAAACAAAGGACGAATCAAATGTTTAAAAAATCATCTTAAGTATTATGTATTTTATTGAGTTTACAGAGCCAATTGATAGGTGGCCTTGCTATTGTAAAGGGAAGTACTAACAAGCATCTGTAGACAACTTCAGAATTTATTTGGCTCCGCCCTTTTGTGTCAGACCAAATATTAACCAATTAGAGATTAATAAGGGTGAGGCATGTGACATCAGACCCAGTAACAAACCAATTAGAAATTGATGACGCTCATAAAAGGGTGTAGCCACAAAAATTCTGAAGCTGTCTACAAATGCCTGTGAAGTACTGCAACCACGTATCTATAAATCCGTGTAAGTCGCGAGAACTTACCATAGTGCCTACCTTGAAACTGATAGCTATGTTTACAGGTATTGCCATCTGGCGGCCAACCCTGTTCTTTAGCTACTTTATAGAATAAATCTATATAAAGTGAAAAGATACAGCTTTTCTGTCTATAATTTATAACAATATACATGTTCTCTTATACATACATGATATTGTGCATGTATATATATATATATATATATATATATATATATATATATATATATATATATATATATATATATATATATATATATATATATATATAGAAAAAATAGCATTATCTAATAATGAAATGGTAGATAGGTTTATTACATTATCCTTTCCTTCAGACGTTTCTGCTTGTTAATCCAATAAATAATGTAATACTAGTTCAATATAAAGAATACCAAAAGCCTCTTAAAAAAAGAATAACCCGGGTACAACAACCACCAAACAAATATCACATTTCCTTTGTCCACGCGTTACAATAAATATATTGTGTCATTAATTTACTTTGTCAAGCATTAGAGAGAAAAAAGTCGCCAATGAAACTAGATTATGCTTAGAATAATATATCTCTCTCTCTCTCCCTCTATTTTTTTCTTCTTCTATATATTAAGAAAACAAAGTTTTAATTCTTTTTATTATATAGCAAAAAAAATTTAAAAAAAACCATGAGTGGAGTTACATTGAAGTGAAAGAGATAGGAAACAAGTTCCTCCTATTTCGTCCCTCTTTACTTCATTATATATCTGAGAAGAAATGTCACATTCAATTAATCCTTCATTAAATTACAGATACACCATGTTACAATTTCATAAAATTATTAAAAAGCTTTGTGGCGCAAATGAAACGTCCTTACATGTATAAATTTGAATATTTTAAAAACCTGGTTCTAGATGGTTACTAGTCACTACAAAATAATCACGAATGATCAGTCAGTCATTCAGTCAGTGTAGAGCCTAGCAACTAAATTACTTTACTGACTTTATGTTAAAACATCTCTCAATAGTTTGTCTTTTCTGATTGTTTCAAATGGAGACTAGGCCAATTATCAACAATTAACACTTATTCAGGAAGGCAACATTACTTGTTTTTTAACGTAAATCTATCCTGTTACCTGAATGTTCATTGGCTAGTCACTGCATACAAGTAACTCAAAAGATGAAAGTCTACTTCAAGAATTTAAATCCATCAACAGTCACATCTTAGTCATAAAATCATCACAAACTATGGAAGATTTGACGAGTTGAATAAAACTTAAGTCATATATTGACTATCAAGTAATTTTAAAAAGCAGTTCTAAAATGAGTAATTTTGTTTATCATTATCAGATTTTTTCGCATTTTTGACCAACATGTAAAGAAATACTAAAATTGAGAATTTAAAGTTGCAGAATAAGTTTATTTTTGAAAAAATGTTAACATGAATTCCCCCCACCCCTTTAGTAATTCGTTTACTATTCTACTTTTGTAAAACTCTTTCGATTTCTTCTTAATGTTACACATCAGAAATTCCAAATAACCGCGAGTTCATTTCTTAATGTTCCTTTCTTCATTTGCATCTTTAGTAAACACTGCTTGCTTATCAACCATTTGTTTTTAAGTTATTCATCTATAAAGTGCAGACTTTTTACTTGCACCAGTCAATCTAGAAAAAAAATGTGTTTCATTATATATGTTATCAAATACAAGTTTCATACACAAATTAATTTAAGTTTTCAGTTTCAATGAAGCACAAAAATCTTATTTTTTTAAAAAAAAAAAAAGTATAAAGCCAAAAAAAAAAAGAAAAAGAAAACCGAATTCTAAGCTATTGTTTCTAATCAGTAATGACTAATTAGCATAAATCTTCTTCAATGTCTAATGAAGTTAAGAGATACTGTACTATCAGCCTCTACTGCCATAGAAATGTTGCATATTATATCTTGAGACACACCACAACCACCAATCCTAGTATGTGTATATTTTTACATCTAAAATGTAGCCTCCTCCATTCAATATGCGATGCGCATCATCTTTTTTTTTTAAAAAACATGTCGAACATAAACTGATTTACTTAAATTAGAGATTGATTGCAAAATCCTAATTCAATTTGATTGTATCCACTACATAACAAATCAAAGTCATAATGACGTACATTTGCTATTATGGTACATATATTACAAGTATGTAGACCTACCATTCTATATACGTACAATGTATACGAACCAACTGATTAGAAACAGGATTATAAAGGGCAAAATATTTGAAAAGAGAAGCCAAAATTTGCATTTTGAGCAACTTTTGTGTCAGAACGTTAAGAATACAAATTGTAGACATAATAAAAGAGTTCAGCTGATGTTGAGAAAAAAATTTAAGCTGGTTTTAAAGTGTAAAAGCCCTTCTTCGAACTCTGCCTTAATCTGTTTTGTTTTTTTTCCAGAAAAAAAATAACAGAAACTTGAACGTGTTTTAGAAACTAGAAGATTAGCTCAATCAGATAAGGACATTTTCATGTTGATATCTTTTAAAATAAGCTTTATTTTTATGCCCGTTTGAAATTGACCTAACTTTAAGCAGATGATGATATTTTATACGTTTTTGCCTAGAAAAAGTTTATTTTGGAAGATAGTGAACATTAAAATAAGACTAAGTAATTCAGCTAATGTTTGAGCTTCTAAAAGACTAAAACACGTTCAATTTCCCTTTATTACTGTTAACAGCCGTTACATAACCTAACGTTATAGTTAACTGCAGATAAGCTAAAAGTGGTACTGTTTCTTGTGGTGAAATTATTTTGTCTCACTTCCAGTTCGGTTTCACTTCCTGTTAAACAGTTGTGCATTTTGTAAAATTTTCATTAATCATTCAAGTCAAAAAATTAAAGCCTCGTTTTCACGGCGATAGTTCTCACGTGAGAGTAGCTGTCATGAAAGTTGCGATAGTTCACTCTCACGAAAGCAACTGTCTACATGTCTTGAAGTAACGTGATAAGTTCTGTCATAACAGTGCTATCTGGCAGCACAAAACATACCAGCAGTTAAGAAATCTGTTTGAGTCAACAACAATGTTGCCTTTCTCCCTCCAGAAGCCAAATTTCCCTACAAAGTGGTCACTCAACAGCTATTACTATTGCGATAGTTTTGTATAAACGGTGATAGTAATCATAATAGTTACTATCACTGTCGAAATAGTACTATCAACTATCTAGTCAAACGAAAGTGTGTAGTTGCTATTGCGACAGTGCGTTAGTGACTATCACTGTGAAAACGAGGCTTTAGTGTTCTCACTGTCAGCCATGTTGTTTTGTATGCTAACTTTGTTTGCACACAGGAAGTAACTTGTGTCAAAGCAGTTGAGTTAACTTTATTGTTAATAAATTGAACCATGGTTAATGTAACCACATTTGTTTCCACTATCAAATTAACTGTGGTTTTAACTTAAGTTAATTTTTGTAGTGGAAATGAGGTATTAGGAAAGAATCAAACACAGTGAATAAAATCGCACTGCTGAACTTGCAGGCATCTCTGCCCCGTCCTTTTATGAGTGTCAGACATAATATCAACCAATTAGAAATTGAAAAGGGTAGGGCATGTGACATCAGACCAAGTAAACCAATTAGCAATGGATGACGCTCATAAAAGGGTGGGGCAAACAAAATTTTAGTGCTGGGCAGAGATACTTGTCTGAATTTCACTTT
This sequence comes from Brachycybe producta, assembly GCA_036925085.1. NCBI lineage: Eukaryota > Metazoa > Arthropoda > Diplopoda > Playtdesmida > Andrognathidae > Brachycybe > Brachycybe producta. The sequence continues at coordinate 2,998,904 of JAUPFP010000015.1, read as the reverse complement.
GTAAGGAATTTAGCAGAAGTGCCATATTATCTTTCAGTGCAAAGGTCGATAGACCTTTCTTGTAGTTTTTCAGTGTGTGTGATTCTTCCCATAGTGTTACTTCTGAAATGCAGTTCACGAGTTCGAAAATCAGCTGTTCATAATAAAACAACTTTAACTTGTTTCTTTAGGGTGGCATAAATATAACAAAGAGTAACAAATTCAGATAATAAATCGAGGTTTATGATAGTGAAAATGGCGTGAATACTGACCGAATGATGGGAAAGGGTTTTCAAAATGTTCCCCATTCATACAATCTTTCAATAAAAAAAGATCTTCCAATTGAAATCTTTACGATTTTCGATCGTTTAAGATTCAAATACACTGTATGTATATACCGTTTATATATTTCATCATATATTTCATCCCTACAGTCCTCATATGAAAACATACAATTTACGTCCCTCTTTTTTTGTACAATACAAAACTGCTTTTATAGTTTACCATTTCACCTTTCACATCTTGAGTTTTTTATGTATTCACTTTTTTTTAAGAAAACGAAAGACATGAAATGAAATATATTCAATTGAAAAAAATTCGTCGAACTGAATTCTATTTTATTCAGACATATAGTACAAATGATGACAAACGTCACACACAAAGTTAGAATTTCTAGTCTTAATATATAAGTAAAACTAAGGTCACACATGCAGAAAAATAACTTCACAAAAAAAGAAAGAAATACAATGTATATCTAATTTGAATCATTACAATTCTATTTATTTGGCTGAAAGTAGGCAGAAAAAAAAAAAACCCGGTTTGTTACGCAGCATTACATATTATTAGCCAATAGGAAATTCGTCCTTCAGAAATATTTTTGTTGTAATTTATGAAAACCACTGAACGCAAATTCATGATATTGTTTCTAAAAAAAACGTTAGCTTGACATTTTGCGTCCAAATTTTACAAAAAAAAAGTCTATGGCGCATATCATTACAACCACTGCAGTGGCGCCATAAAGGTGGAGTGGAGAGGGAAGCAAAATGAATATCTATAAAGCCACCTTAAGTTGGTTAAAATATTTCAACAACAACAACAACAACAACAAAAAAAACGGTGAAATTATTTTTATGATATAGGTTATAGTATTTTATCAGAGACTTCTGTGAACCACCCTGTATATAAGCAGTATTCCAATTTTAGTATTTTTCTTTTTTTCTTGTAAACAATGAATTTTGATATTTTTTTAAAATAAAGATCAAAGAGGCTATTATAAAGGCATTTCTATAGTTTCTATCTAAAAATGTGAAGGTGTATTACCAATTCCCTCTGTGTGTGTGTGTAATCATTCAATTAAAACTAATCTCAAGCAATTGCCTTTATAAATAATAGACTTTAATATACATTACTTAGAAACCAATTTCCGATACATGTTCAAATGTGTCCTAGAATTACTAAAGTCTAAAAATACCCTCTCTCTCTATATATATATATATATTGTTGTATAAACCTTTCATTGTTGGATAAACCTTTTTAGTTTTAGTTTTAAAGTCCAACTCATTTTTGTGTGTGTTGCCCTTTACAATTTCATCTAAAGAAAAAGGTCAAAACATCTTATGGTCTTATCAACAGAAGAAGCTCCACCCCCCTCCAAAAAAAATTTAAACCATAGTGTATTATATACAATTATAAATGTATAGAAAGAGAAGAAAAAATGTCAAGACTAGAAAAGAATAAAAGGTAATCTTTTTTTTGTGGGATTTACAGTGTCCTTTTGAGTTATATAAGACCTATATGTGTGTGTCTCTCAGTATGAAGTTTGTACTCAAAATAATCAAGCGACCCTTTAGAGAATTGCAGTCAATACATATATGTAGTAGGCCTAATATACTAGACTTACACATCCAATAGGTCAGTCAAGTAAGTATACAATGACTAGTAAAAATAAAACACACGCACAAAAAAAATTTGGAAAGGAATTCTCTGCCAAAGTAAAAAAAAGGGGTGAAAATCAGCTCAGTTTCAATATCCTCTTGAGGATATTTTTTTTTCCTTTTGTATTCTAGATAGATACTAGAATTGTTAAGAGACATGGGAGGGGTTACCACCTCACCCTTCTATAGTTACCTGTCAAGAACTTATATAGGCAAATGATAAAAAAAATAACTCCCACCCAAAAAAAAACATAAGTGTAAAAGGATGTTATTGTTGGCATAGCAACCACGAAATTTCTGGACATCTCCTCCAGCCATACAATTGCAATTGCTATCTGTTTTACTCGACCTCTCACTTTCTATCCTCTCTCTACCTCCCCCCACTTCCATCATCACAGAAGAAAGCCTCCTCCGCCCTTATTCTATATCTCATCCTACCACCACCACCATCACCAATAATAACAACAACAAAATTTTGAAAGACTTACAGAGAAACATACAGAAAGAGAAAAAAAAACACAATGACAGTATAGAAGTTGACATATACAAAGATAAAATTGTAAAATGTGTGTTTTTTTCGTTCTCTGTTGTTGTCATTCGAGTTTTTGGATGTTTTTTTTTTTGAAGAAGAAGAAGTAAAAGATGTAAAAAAGACGAAAAGTTCGAATAAAATAGGAAGAAAAAAAAATCACTACAATGTAGTATATAATCGGTAAAAGTCTCCATCAGTATTTTCGACTTACGTATAACATTGCTAGAATTCTATATTATGATGGATCTGAACAAGTTTACTGGTCACACACACACACCAATAAAAATGGTGTATAATCGAAACATATAGGACTTTGATCTTGTTGTATAGATAAGGAGGGGGGGGGGGGGGGGGGAAGCTAGAATTCGTCCTCTTCCCCTGAAAGTAGGCAATCACTGATAACTTGTTCTGAACACTGGTGATAATCGAATGTTTTAAGATGAGTTTATTGAACAAGTGATTCTCGAACACTTCTTAATTATTATGGCCTTTCAAGAGCAAAATTAAAAGATACTAGAAAGTTTCTTAGTAACTAGAAAGGTAGCTCAATCACTTTAAACTCAAAATAAACTTTTTACAAACAAAAATTTTTAAAAAATATTGTCGGCTTAAAGGTTGGGTCATTTTCAAACTCACATAAAAAGCTTATTTTAAAATATATCATAATGAAAATACTCTTTTAAGTGATTGACCTACCGTTTTAGTTTCTAAAATACATTCGAGTTTCTTTTAATTTTGCATTTGAAATATATAATAATTAAAGAGTTCTGAGAAGCGTTTTTAGTCTTTAAAACCACCTAATACAAAATATAATACACATACTTACTGAAAATACAAAATGTTGCTTGTAAATTGGAAAAGAAAATATACAAAATATTAAGTTTTATAAAAATCAAACATTTTTAGTTTGATTTTTATAAATCTTAATATTTTGTATAATTTTTTTTTACAATTTTGATCTTACAATGTTCATCTTACAATTCTTTCATAAATTGCTTCGAAGATATAGTTATATTGAGGTAGCTCGGCTGAAATATCTGCCTATAAAAGCATTTGATGCCAGAGGGTTCAGTGTTGGCAATAAATGACGTCACCTCAACTTAAAGCTAAATTCCTCCTCAGTTTCACCAAGATTCAATGATGAACAAGACTAGTAAATATAAAAAAACGTTTTTTGGTACAAGCTTTTATTGCTAAGAAATGTTTTTGTTTTTGTTTTGAAGACTACAGGAGTGAAATTATGTTTTATTTACTTGAAAAGTACGTTTAATTTAAGGTACCCGGCCACCTATACAGGTCATTCAAGGATCCGCCAAAATTTGATAGAGTGACAGGTAGCACTAGTAGAGGCTGCAGTGGTACACAATTTCAGCTTTCTTTAGGTTATGGGGGAAGTTGGTTAAAATAGGAGAAATACAAGTCCATGCAAACGGACAAGAGCTTTGTAAAAGAAATTCAAGGTTCTTTTCATCAAAATTAAAAGAAATATACGAGAAAGTGAGGAATAAAGTTAACCTTAAAGAAAGGGGGCTATACGATTAAAGCTCACTCACTAAAGATGTTTTTCTCTAACATAAAAGTTAAGCTACCTCCAAAAAAACGTTCTCATTAGGTTTTTTTTTGGCATCATGATATAGAAAGAACAAAAATGTGTTTCCCATTGAAACATTATTAGTCAAAACCTCGAAGAAACCTAATTGCTCACAGAATTTCGGATTTTACAATAATATAATTTTTTAAAAAAAATATATATAAACATTGACGATAAACTTGATCCGTCGTCTCAAAGAACCATTAAGCAAAATTTTGTTACAATCGTCTCAAGAGTTGTCCAAATACATATGAAAAAAAAAACAAGACTTTCTAATATAGATTAAATTATAAACGTATACCTTCAAAAGTAGAGATGAAACAAAAAAATCAATAAAATTACTTGAAAAACTCAAGTCACATTCAGATTTGAATTTACAAAACAAAGAATTAATATCAAGACAGACCTCTTCCCAACAACAACAGCAACAAAAATTCATTACGTTTGATATTTGAGACAAAAGGCAAAACGGAATATGTTTAATTGTTGGTTCAATGATTGGACCAGTGAGATTTAAAAGTCTCTCCCCTCTTTCTCTATGTGAAAAATACAAAGAAACCAAAGTTATTTTGGAATGAAAAGAATTGTTAAAGGTCAAATGCTGTTTTTTTCTTCTTCTTCTTCTTCTTCCAGACTTGAAAAAGAAAAATGCATTTCTAAGCACAAGTGAGAGAAAAGATCTTATTCGCAGCTGCAGCAAAGCTCAATATTAGAAATTCTATGTATAATAATGATAATAATAATTACCACACCCGTGCGTGTGTGTGTGATGGAATATATTTCATTATAAGCCTATATAAAATCTTATGTATTTGTTCATTACATACACATACATATAGGTATATCATTCTACTTCTAATAATAGCGAGGGAGAGATTCATTATTTTCATGCTAATATATGAGCAAGAAAAAAAATCTTCAATATCCTTCTTAGGCCATACAAAGGTCTAAATTCAAGAAAGAAATTTGAAACATGACTAAGGATCGGATTTTTATGCATTATCAAAACGAACATTTCTCAATCTGTGGCTTAAAGACCAATTGTAAAGTAGCAATCCTTTGTTTAAAATCAACCAAAAATTGTTATTTTTTTTCTAATTAAAAACATGGGTTAGAGGCTAGAACTTTAGTTAATAACTGATAGTAACTAGACATCTAGCTTCTAACCACACATTTTGATTAGAAAACTTGACCTTATAATGATGATGATGATGATGATGATGATTTCACAAGATTGAGAAACATTTGCTTTGATATTGCATAAAAATCCGAACACCAAAACAAGACATATAAAATTGAACCTTCTCTGATCAGGGTTCCACAAAACAAATAACCAAGTGTTGAGACAAATTACTTTTAAAAGTAATAAATTACAAATATACATCAGTAAAGTGCAACCACATAATTATTTTTCTAATTATGTTTAAAACATTGCTGAAAACAATGGCCAATTCCATATTTAAATTAAGGTTTTATCTGCTATGTCAATTTTATTATAGTGTCATAGACTTACATGGAGCTATTTCAACACGATCTGTGTTGTTTTTCAAAAGCTTGTCATTGCCAAAATATGTTAATAATTCATATCAAAATCACATGTTTTATTTGAGAATGACATTGAGGTAAAACTTCATTTTGAAGAATGAAATTCTTTTTCAAATAAATCAGACAAATTTCATTAATACATAATAAACAGTCTCTCCTTCACTACTCATAAGAAAAGCCCAAAGGCTAGACCACGCATGTGCAACTTCATTAAGAGTATGGGGGCTGGATAGCAAATTTTAAATATATCCACAATCCATACCATATGATGTTTATTGTAACAAATATGCTAGCTTTTTGGGACTTATGGGGCCAGATGAGCGCTCCTGGGACATTTTTAGAGCTTTTAGAGCATTTAAATATTTTTTTTGAACTTTTGGACTTGGTTTTTGACCCATTTTTTCGAATTTTAAAAATTGTTGAAACCTTAAGCTTTTCCAAGCTTTTTTAGGACTTCTGAGATCAGTTGAGTGCGCTCCTGAGACATTTTTATAGCTTAAATGTAGAGTATTTAAGTATTTTTCGACCTTTGGCCGTTCGCTTTATGAACGAAAGCTTAAGTTTTGCTTAATTATAATTATAAATTACATAGTAACATATTTTAAAATTTAATGTGTTGTATTACTAATTACAGAAAAAATAAATTTAATTACAGTAATTCATTAATTTTGGCAAAATTAAAAAAAATCTATTAAAATAAACTCGATAAAAATACTATTTTTTTATAGTTGAAACTATGTTCAGACGGTTTCAAAAATTTAAAATTTTTGTACTAAAGTTTCCTTCTTGAATTTGGATCTAGGACCTCCTCTTTCTCTAAATACAAGAAATAAGTGAATCAACCAGAAAACAAAATCATTGCATGTTGCTACTTATTCTTTTATTGGAACTTTGCTAAATACAAACTTCTCAATAAAGAAAAAAGCAGAATATTTTTAGGTCTAAATATAAGGGCTTAAGTTTCGCAAAGGCCCTAAAGCCCAGCATCTTCAAGATGAATAAATAAAGAAAGAAAAACAAGTAAACCTCTCTTTCTGCCCCCCCACACACACACAACACCTCATTCCCAATAAGTTGTGTATAGAACCTGTTGTCATTGTTATTTCAGCCACGACTTCTAGCTGTTCAGAGGATTAAATCAGTGGGAACCACCAAAAGCGTGATGAGAGTCACAATTTTTGGACAGCAGACTGTTAAGAAACTAGAAAGAAGGAATTTCCAATTTATCACCATTCAACTAAATATCAGAGACTACATTGCTTGTTTTTACCTATATACACAGTAACTACACAATGCCTCTGTAGAAGTAGTAGTAAGGGTTACAGCAATTCCGTTCGAAGGGCATTTTATTCTGCTGTCGTTTGCTTTTTTTCCCCCTATACTATGGTTTTATAAATTTAGAAAGATGATCAAATGAAACACGTCATTTCTCATCCAAAAATATATAAAAAACCTAATCCATTCAAGTTCGAAAAAGAATATTCCCTTGTTTTATGAAATCTCATAAAAAGTTAACACCTTCAATGTGTCTCGAAGAAGAAGAAGAAGAAGAAGAAAAAAAAAACCTGTCAAATAAGACCATATTACTTCAAATTCAATTTTTTTTAATAAAAATCTTAAATAATATAAAAAACGTGTCCGAATTTTTATCCCGGTTACAAATAAATTACGAATAGTGTGTATGAAAATTAAATTATAAACATCTACTTGTCCTATTTTGTTAATAGATAAAAATGTTATGCTTATAATACATGTATACAAACATGTTAAAACTTACTTAAATTAATTTTAAAGTGTAAACCCACCCCTTTCTAACTGTGATTATTCTGCCTTTGAAATCCAAAATCAAAAAAAAACTAAGACGTGTTTTAGAAACTTAGAGCGGGTAACTAAATCACTTAAGGTGATTTTCATGTTGATACGACCTTATACCTTCTACACACACATGAGTTAAACGAATTCAAATTAAATGTGTTTAGGTGAATTATACGGAATCCAGTTAAGGACATGAATAAAATAAAAATGAACTTTATTATTAATATTTTAAAATTGAAATACTAAATCAATATTTTGCCAATAGTTCAGATATATTTAAGTATTAACTCCATATTTTCAGATTGTTAACTGAATAAATTGAATTCGACATATTGTTTGTTTGCCCTTCACAGGGCTCTGTATAACACGTTTATTATTTAAATGCATTTAAATTATCAGGTGTGTAGGCCTACTAGGTATAACGAGACTCGTATCTTTTTCAAAATAAGCTTTTTTTTATATGCGAGTTTGAAAATTACCAAACTTTAAGCAGACAATATCTTTTATTATTTTTCTACTTTCTAAAAAACACTTTTTTCTCGTAATATTGCTCGTGAAAGACTATCTGAATCCAGATTCCGAAATTTTGCTGTTCAAGAAATATCTCCATGTTCACAGCAAGTTATCAGTGATTGCCTACTGTAAGGGGCACAAACGCAACTATTCTTATCGATACTACAAGATAAAAAATATCCAAAAAAAATTGTCTATAAAATGGTTTATTTTGAAAGATATCAACAGAAACAAAATCACGAGAAGAAACTTGAAAGGGTTTTAGAAACTAGAAGGATAGCTCCTCACAATTAAAATAGTTTCATATTGATTGATCCCTTTAAAAAACTAAGCTTTTCACGTTGGTGAAAAACTTATTTTGAAAGATAAAACACGAAAATACTATTCAGATACCGTTTTAGTCTTTAACAACCTTTCAATATCTACTTAATGTTGCTCTTCTGAAACACAGAATAACTTATACCTAGTACACATACCTGATAATTTAAATGCATTTAAATAATAAACGTGTTCTACAGAGCCCTGTGAAGGACAAACAAACAATATGTCGAATTCAGTTTATTCAGTTAATAATCTGAAAATATTGAGTTAATTTGCTTAAATATAATAATATATAAACTATTGATACAATATTGATTTAGTATTTCAATTTAAAATATTAATAATAAAGTCAATTTTTATTTGGTTCATGTCCTTAACTGGATTCCGTATAATTCACCTAAACACAATTAATTTTAATTCATTTAACTCATGTGTGTACAAGGAATAACCAGTCATATTCTAAAATATAAACGCCAAAGTGAAACTTAAAAACTCTCCCTAGACTTACTATAGTTGTTTTGCGTCATAGTTTAAGTTTAACTTTATTTTAACCAAAGTTTTTTAATACCGGAGTAAGTGATGAAAAATCAGCTGTTTGTAAAACATCTTAACTATATTGTAATCATGTTATTTTTACTGTAATAATGTATATAAAAAGTAATCATCATTTCTAGTCTCCCCCCCCCCCCGCTTTTAAGATTACAACATAATACAACAACCTAGAATGGATATATACTGTATATCTAAGAATGAAACCAATCAAACAAAATGTCCTTTTCCTTGAACTATTTTTTCTTTAGAAAGAAAGCTTCATTTTTCATGGTTATTTCAAAAAAAAAATTTTTGTTCTTCTAGTTTTTTAATCTATATATTCGTTCGTATTGACTGAATCTTGTGTTTGTCACACACAAACTAAAGTAAATGAAATTACAAATTCTTACAGAACCACTAACAAAAAACAATGTAAAAGTGTTTTTTTAGTATAAATCTGGGTACAGACGATCAATCCTGGCTTGTTAATCCACGATTGTCTCTATAAATCGCCACACACGTTCAAACCATTTGTGTCTAATTTCTTTTGAAATTATTACGTGAACAGTGCTCAGGATTACAATAAGGGGTCCAATTATCATGATATTTTCATTTACGAGCGTTATATCATATTTATTGTTTTAACCGGAATTTCACCCTTTTATTCCATCTGTTTACAATAACTCTGATATCTTTAAATTAGTTTGATTAAGCTTGTGTTTAATAACAATAAAAGTTCCACAAAAAAGCAAATTATGTAAAAAAAAAAATTACTCCACTTTTCATTTGTCCGTTATTAATTTTAGAACATGAGAAGATGGCTGAGCCAAATCCACTTCTTTTCAGAAAAGATTTTATTAGTATGGTAGAGTATGAAGAGTATTAGTAAAATTTGTATGGGAGGGCTAGTGGCGACATCTAATGATACACGCACGAAATAAATGATTTACTTGCATTCTTAAAAGCCAAAATGGAGAAACTACAATTTTAAACTATAAAGCCTTGTTTCCATTAGGGCGAAAATTTTATCTTTTTGAAAATTTCGACTGGTGAAAAGTAGAACAAACATGGCCCTCGTCCTATTCACTATCATAGGCAAAGGCCAGGTTTGTTCAATTTTTCCACCAGTTGAAATTTTCAAGAAGTTGAAATTTTCACCCCAAATGGAAACAAGGCCTTATGGACTAAAAAATATCATGTGAGATTTTTTTTCTTCTAATCGGTACCTTACGTCTGCGATAATTTTAATTAATTTAAATTAATTAGTTATAAGAAACCCACGATTCCGTTTTAATTTATATAAACTTTAATCTCAATTTAGAAATTATAATTCAATTAAAAATTGAAGTTTATTAAGATTTAGTAATCTTATTTATTATCACAGTAGCCTACCACCATTTGTAAATTGCAATGCAACTTTTAAATGATGCGATTCGATTTTTGAGTCCAAAAAAAAATTGGGTTTATAAAAGTGTGAATTAAAAAAAAATATATTTCATGCCTTTTTCTTAACTCAATATAGCGACAATTTACGCAATAAGAGCGCGCATATAAAAAAGTAGGCTTTTCATTTCATTACGTAAATGGTTGTCAAATATCCATACAACAATAGTGTAACAATTAAAAAAACAATGATTAATGACTACATGACTTCATTGCTGCTAAATGAAATATACATCAACCTCAAAAACCATAAGAGAAAAAAATGCTTTTTCTTTCTCTTTTAACTTTTTTTTAACAACATTTTCATTGTGATCCATTTCAATGAAACAAAACAGTCGATTAACATTTAGAATTAATTTTCGAAGACACATTTAATGTATTTAAGACGTTAAGAGCTGAAATTCAAGAAGAAAACTTAACCATTTCAACTCCAAATTAAATCCTCATAACAGGGTTTTTTTCACAACAAAAAAAAAATCCGGGGACTCATTTTACAGAAAGAAAATAAAGACTGTTATATGACAGTAAACACTTATATCTAGCTCAGAACTTTAATAACAGTCACAATATCAATGACAATATCATATGACTGCCATTGCTTGGTGTACAAAGTAATGTGACAGTCATAGAATAATAATGCACAAGCAGAAACATCATCAGTTATGATTGAAACAATTTTAGGTTATTTTCGTTTTCTGTAATGAGGTCCTCCCATCACAGATTTTTAGAAATGTTGAAACAATGTTATGAGGGTTTAAGTTGAAGTTCAAAGTGCCAAGTTTCATACTTGAATTTAGGCCTAATATATGTAACTAACCTTTTTTATATAAATATATGCAGCAGATAAAACAATCTTGAAATTCTTGAAAACACAATAAGAGAAAATAAATACCCTGAAAGAAGAAGGAGAAAAAAATAAAACAAAATATAAAAATCGTCCAACAACTTATTACAAAATAAAAATATGAAAATGTTTAAATTCGTATAAAATGTAAACCATGTAATAATAATAATAATAATAATAATATGCATATATTCATAATAATGTCTACGACCTTTGACATTCTTCTCTTTGAAAACAGTTCTAGGAGACAAACAAAAACGAAGAAAAATACTGTAATGCACTCAATTTCAAAAACATTGTATAGGCCTATATAAGATCTATAACATTATTTTGTATAAGCCCTACTGATCAACTTGAAAAGAACTAACTTCCGGCTCCATTTCCGTATATTTATACAACAACTGTAGACATTTTTCTCTAAACAAAGTTATTCTTTTCACAATCTAATATTATATATAATTGTATATCTACTGTATATAATGTACATACAGCAACATCCAAAACATACCACAATTGAATAATATTGAGAGACATCTCCCTTAAACTTTTCTTAGTAGAAGAAGACCTAAAAATTTACATACTGTAATATACTACAACTAATAATAATAAGCTTCTACAGTATAAAGTTCTATAAGACATAGCCTCCTACAGCTTTTTCTCTCTCCTTTTTTTTATAAATCAAACATTTGATATGACATTTTAATCAAAAATTTATTTTTGAAATGGATGTTAAATTAAGTTTCCTTTATAGATTTCTTCTCAATTTTCTTCTTTTTTTTGTCACGTAGAGAAAAGTAAATTCAGCAAAAATAAACAAACAACATTGACAAAAAAAATTAGGACCCCCCCCCACACTTTCCCCTCTTCTCCCCACAACACCATATTCCTCATCACAACATATCTCCCTAATGCATTACGAAGAGAATGAACATAGGGAAAAAAAGTTGAAACCTGATTATTTATTCATCATCATGCCTAACACATTTTGTGCATATGAAATCAGGCTAGTAATTTTCTATAAGATTTATCAAGACTTGTACTTTCATCATGTCTTAAATAATGTACCTACTATATAGAAATATATATTAAAACATGATAAAAACCAATAACTTGGTAGTGATTTTATTAAATATGTCTGAAAATATAAAAAAAAATACAAAATACAAGATGACAAACAATATAGGCGCTAGTTAACTTGTATTTGTTTGATTTTTGGTACCATGTATTCACTGTGGTCGTAAACGGTACAAAAAAATGGCTTCACTCATCTCAAAATAAAATCTTCCATCTTAAATGATAACATTATGTAATAGAAATTGGGGTTAACTATTATTATGAGCGTCAGACCAAATATCAACCAATTAGAAATTGAAAAGGGCGTGGCATGTGACGTCATACCACATAACAAAACAATTAGAAGTTGCCAGTCCTCAAAAGGGGCGGGGCAAACGACTATATCTTACTGTCTTTACTTGCCTGTGGTATTACTCAACCTACTCTGTAGAAGCAATTTGTTAGCCTCTACCTCCAACCCTCGTCATCGTTTGAGATGACACACACACACACACAAGAAATGTGGACTATAAACTAAACAGCATCTTATATTATTGGAATAAAAGACACGTTTCTAATTTACATCCATCTTCTTATTTTTTCTCGTCAGTCTCCTTGAGGCATCCCATTCCTACTTTTATTTTCCATTTACTCCATCTAAATACAAAAAAAAACCACACAGATTTTTATACTATAACAAGTGTATTTTACGTACAAAACACACAATGTAACCTGAACTCATAATGACTAGTCATTATCAGTTGTGGCTGAGTAGAATTCGACAACCAAACTCTTATTAAATGTCCAGTCAATAACAGTTCTGACTGCATTATGGTTTTTTTTTCCTATATAAAACATACACACGTACACATTTGTAC
>JAUPFP010000015.1:2743425-2980925 GCA_036925085.1 Brachycybe producta | reverse complement strand
GAGGTGGATTCAATACTAGCTTAAGCTAAGACCACATACAAGTCTAGAATGCAAACAAATTCTGTTAAGGCGCTTCAAGCTAAAAACCGAATAAACTGAACTTTACCATGACATTGAATAGGAATATAAATAAATATATGTGGTTTATTTTCACCAATATTGCTCAAACTATATCATGAAAACCATATCATAAAAACCATTTGCCATAGGCCCTTTGAGCTGCTTTCAGCATATTAATTCAAATTCAAAAGTGGCGGTCTGGACACTGTAATGCAGTGTTTCCCAAATGAGGTTCAGTAGGTTTAAGTAGTCACAGCATGTCCATCTTCAGACATTCCAACACAATTCAAAAATTAAAATGAGACGTAAAATGGGTTGTCATTTTTATGCGATTTAATAATGTATTATTAATTAAAAGTGAATCTGACATGTTTCTCACTCCATATATGGTGTGTTATGTAAAAATACTATTTGGGGTTCCGTAATATTTTAAATATTATAGAAGGGTTCAGTAGTCAAATAAAATTGGGAAAACACTGCTGCAGTGGCTTCAGTACCGCATTTACTAATGCAGTATTCAATTCTAGTTGCAGTCTGCACATAGTAATAGTGGCTAAGCCTTGGTTCCACTAACAATGATTTCGACGAGTATCATCATATCCTCCAAAATAAAAGATAATGGAACCCTGGTAAAGTAATAGAACCCACAGTACATTTATACGTAGAAAAAAGAAATCCTAAACTCCAACCATAAAATAGCCTACATATCGTCGTTTAAGAAGTGATACCACGTAACTAACAAAATATGCAATAAATTTTACAAGCGGAACAAAAAACGCTATAATGCAAATTTAAGGTTTATTATACATTTGTATGCAATTTTTGCAAATAAAATTATTTGAACGTATCTTTGAGCCATAATTGATATAATTATGTTATGTACATGACACCACGAACAATTTTTTTCTAAATATTTTCAAAAATCACATTAAATGGATTTGAACACCCTCCTCCACCAGATGTCTCTACCAGTCAATATCTTTTAAAAATAATTTTTTTTGTTCATTTCGCGACATTTCTTTTTTTTTTTTTAAGACTTTTTATGCCAAAACCTCTAAAGCACCAAAAATGTCAGTTACATGACATCACTTCTTAAACTACGATAAACTAACATACAGTATTTCAATATTTAAAAACAGACAAACAAAATATAAAATCTTATAAACAAAATTATTTTTGAAAATAAAAAAAAACCAGCAAACTTTTTACTCAAACATGTCTTCGACAGACATTTTACTTTTTAGAAAGATAAAAAAAAACCACAACGTCGCGCCTTTTGTGCATTACAGTCTGCAAATGTCTTTTTAAATGTACAAAATTGTAAACGAATGTCTTCCCACATACACACCTATAAACCAAACACGCACACCACCAACAAAAAAGACAATGGGGGGGGGGGGGGCTTATACAAGATTCAATTATAGCTAAACTTGTTTCAGCATATATATATATATATATATATATATATATATATATATATATATATATATATATATATATATATATATATAAGTGTATATATATATATATACTGTATATATGTTACTGTCAATCTGCGGAATCAGGCAATCTGTAAAACCACCAAACTACTAGTGAATCTGTAAAATTCAATACATTCAAGGATTTTAAATTTTGCAGATTCCCTAGCAGGTTGGTTGTTTTGCAGATTACCTAGACAATCTGCAGATTGACTGATTCCGCAGATTGACAGTAACATATATAAAAGTAAGTTTCTAAGTTCCTCCATTCCTTCACCCATCCCACCCTCTGCAACAACAACAAAAAACGATAATCGTCACAGTATGTAGTCATATTCTTACATTTGTTATTCAAAGTTAGATTCACAATTCATTAAAAAGTTGCTGCTCAAATCTTAACACGCACACAACAATGCAAACATAGACACACATTCATACAAGAAGAAGAAAAAAAGCGTGAGAAAATGACGTATTTATAGCATGTGTGCAGTTTCTTCCTACTACTACTTTTCTTATCTAGTTTTAACTCTTATTTTAACACACCATGAGTAAAAAGACCAAGTTGATCACTGGTTTGCGCTGTATCAACAGTAACAATGTTTTAAACTTTGGTCAGTGGTGAACTCTTGTGAACGACAGTATGGTTTTAGTTTGTATCATGGTAATATATTATACATAATTGTCATTATTCTAAGAAAGCAAAGCATGTGATAAATTTCTGTTAAAAAGTTAAGATTAATTTAAAAATATTCAGGATGAAATCCCCTTGACATCGGCAATCACTGAAAGCATTTTACTTTTCAATTACTTACTGCAAGCATGTCAAACTCGCGGCCCACATGCGGCCCATAACAAATATTTTTGCGGCCCAGCCAATATGACTTTATAAAACAAAAAGTTTAATAAAAATTTCGTAGCTTCATTTTTAAAATTTCTAATTATACATTATATATTCATCCATTTTCTACTTTTTCTCACCTTTGAAATATATTATAATTCTCATTATGTGCTGCTGTTATTACATTTCTAAAGTCACAATCTATTGTCCTTGTTCTTTTTTATATTGTACTTTTCTTTTTTTTGGTTAATATCTACATTTCGCTAAAGAGAAATTGAAAGTGTTACAAACTAGAACGGTATCGTATATCGCTATCGTATATCTAACCTTGTGACCTTCTAGACAAGAGAATTGGGGAGAGATGTGCTAAATATGCTCTAGTAGATGTAATCATTTTAGAAAAATAGAACATCTTCTAAATTAATGCAACCTTGAACAAATAATTTAACATTCACGTCGTTTATACACATGCATTCTCACATTTTAAAATTAATTTATAAAATTATTTAAGACATAATTGTAGGTGTATAATGGGGCTTTAGAAGTTCCAGACTTTGAACTTTTTTTTTGTTAAAAAAAATCATTAATTCCAATACGAAAAAAAAGACAAAAATCGTACAAATTCTATAGTAATAAAAAAAATTCTTGTTCTCTAAAATATGATTTCATGTCAAAGTCGATATATTTTCATAAATAACTTTATTAGAAAGGTTGGAAAAGCTTATATAAAAGAATAGTAATAATAGTGGAGATTCTTCTATATGTACCCTTGTATACAGACTCCTTTGTATTTTAGGTACATGTCACCCAATAGATCACATCCAATGTCCTTCCATTATGTTTGTGTGTCCGTCTCTCCCTTTCTCTCTCTCTCCCTTTCTATCTCTCTCTGTCTATCTATCTCTCTCTGTCTATCTCTCTCTCTCTCTGGCTCTCTTTATATCTATCTCTCTTTCTCCCTTTTTCTATCTCTCTTTCTATCTAGTGCACTAACCCAAGTTGATGTTAAGTGTTATTGGCAGCCCAACTGCAATTGAACTTCTTCAATAAAGTCTTATGACTGAGCATTTTCTTGCAAACCTTAGTGGTTTTTTTTGTCATTGCAAAGACCAGAGAAAAAGAAAGAAAGAGAGATTTGCGATTTATTTCTGACGTTTGACAATATATATATTGGAAGACATTATGTCACAACAGATCAAAGTTTTCTTTCTTCTTTCTTCTTCGTTTTTTTTTAAAAAAATCCTTTACTTTGTTTACTAATGATTTAAGATGGTTTTAAAATGTAAACGCCCCTCGAATTCTGTCTTATTTCTAGAAGAAAAGTAAGAGAAACATGGAAGTGTTTTAGAAACTAGAAAGGTAGATCAATCACTTAAGGGTATTTTCATCTTAATATCTTTTTTTTTAAATAAGATTTTTATGTCAGTTTCAAAATGATCCAACATCAAGCAGACGATATTTTTTAAATTTTCGCCTAAAAAACGTTTATTTTAAAAATTATCAACGATAATCAGATTTCGAAAATCAATTGTCCACTTCTTAATGCAATGTATATTGTAATCACAGCACGCAATAATCTCGAAAATATGCCTTGTTATGGTCACTTGAAAGTAGAAAATCAGACATAATCATGTAAATTCACCACCAAAATTGAAATACCAACCAATTAAGAATTGTAAACCTACACATTAAATATCATTTCAGGCAAGTTGCATACTGAGGGGTCAAAATATTCAAACATTTCATAGAATAGTTTAGTTTTATGCATTTTTAACATTGCCTAATATGATAGTAATTTTACAAATTTTATACACGATTAGTGACTTTGCAGATTATCTAATAATTGTGCAATAATAACCGATTTCCTGTTTTTAACCATGTCACCTCTCTTAACGAGATAGGAATGCGTTCCTGAAAATCGTATCCTTAACAAAATCACCACTGGAGTAAAAACACACGGTAAAGGTGCTCCTGTACAATGCTACATAATTCGATTAACTACGTTATAGCCGAAGTACCATTCTTAAGGTTAAACCGCATTTTTGCCGTCGAAAAGCGCTGACCATCCCTGGTCGGTTAGGACCCGGCAGAGTGGCGTCGGCAGCCCGGGCCCTCAAATGGCCAACCGTGGTCATTTTTGGGTTTACGTTGGTCAAAACTGGCCATGGTCGCAATAGGTTGAGAACTGGTAAAAAGTTTACTCTCTCAGGGCATAAACCCCGGGAGCATCGATGACTTTTTTGCTTTCTGCAGCTTTAAAGATATAAGCTTTGCGTTTTAATGCATCTTTAAAAAGCAACATGCTGCTTCCTTTTTGAAACATTTTGAAGCAAATCTATCAGATCCCGTAAAAAACGAAAAGGTACTATGTAGGTCACCTGACTATATGACGTAACAGCCACATGTCACTTTTTGAAAAGGCTTGAGAGGTTAGACTTTAATGCATATATGCAAGTATTGACTTCACTTCGCTTTAAATTTTGTTGCTAAATAAATAAAAAAGGCAGCAGTAGCTTTAAAGCTCCTTGAAAGCAAATAATCAAGTCAGGCCTTTACAGGTAACATTAAGCAAGGTATGACAGTATACATGCTTTCCTAGCATAGTTTACTAGAATGACATTCAAGACGTTTCATACTAGCGGCGATAAAAAACAAATGTTCAAGTGATTAGTTGAGTGCAATGGTGAGTCACTTTGAAATCGATTGACCAAATCACTCACATGTGTTAGAAGAAGAAGAAGAAGATAAGATCAACATCAAACAAGAAAAGACAATCCACACAAAAAAAAGATGAAGGAGAAACTTGAAAGATATCGTATTTTATAAGAAATAAGGAAGACAAAAGAGAAATGCTGAATTTCTTCTTCATCTTTCCAACTAGGGTCCAAATACGAAAATATTTCAACTTTTTAGAAAACCAGAAAAATAAGTTGATTTAAATGGATGTAGAAAAAAAAGCCAGCTATAGATAAAGTCTTGTAGCCTCGAACCTTTTCAACCAATTCCAATTGATAAAATGATATTGATTGCACAAAAGACACCACTGGATACCATAATTTTTTTGTGTGCCTCTTACACAGTGTAGGTTTTATTAAAACCCAAAGGACTTTAAATAATATATTGTCCAGCCGAGAATAATTAATTATTCGTCTTGTCACAAAATAAACTTTTACAAGACAACACGCAAAAAAAGGAACATTGTGGTTATATGAGTTTTTAGACCTTTGTTGCTCTTTATATTCAAGTTTCTAAATTAGTTTCAGTTTTTTTCTTTCTTAAAAGAAAGTAACTTTATAAAACACAGATTAAATTTTTCTACAATCTTTCTACATTCTTTCATATTTGATTTGATTTGAATTTTCATACCTTGTTTGTACAGTGTGGCCAGGTAGCATTAAAACACAGGCAAGTGAGGACAGTACTAGCTTTTCGTTTGCTCCGCCCTTTTATGAGCGTCATCAATTTGTAATTGGTTTGTTGTTTGGTCTAATGGCACATGCCCCGCCCTTATCAATTTCTAATTTGGTCTAACGCTCATAAAAGGGCGGGGCAAACGAAAAGCTAGTGCTGGCCACACTTGCCTGTTATAAAAACAACAGAACAGTGAAATAAAACACTTCAAAGCAAGCACTAAAGACTTGCACGTCTAATAGACTCACA
This sequence comes from Brachycybe producta, assembly GCA_036925085.1. Classification (NCBI taxonomy): domain Eukaryota; kingdom Metazoa; phylum Arthropoda; class Diplopoda; order Playtdesmida; family Andrognathidae; genus Brachycybe; species Brachycybe producta. The sequence continues at coordinate 2,974,889 of JAUPFP010000015.1, read as the reverse complement.
AAAAACACCCAATTTGTGTTGTGTCACAAATTTGTTGTGTGTTTGTCTTGAGTACTTGTTGACAGTTGTTTTCTATTTTTTGTTTTGTTTTCAAACTGTTTTTATGGCATATCTGTTGTGTTTATGTCTTGAACTCATGTTGCACTTTTGTCCGCTTGACGTAGACTCAGCCTAACACTTCAATTTAAAGTAAGACTTCCATTTTGGTTGATGTTGTAATGTACTACAAATACAACACAAATAGGAATAAAATGATAACCTTTTTTCCTCCCAATATTGCACTCATATTAATCACTTTTGATACAAAATATTTCGTCACATTTAGGCTAACAAGTGACACGTGTTACGTCCAAATGACAGCTTCTCTTTTAGTAAATTACCACATATGACAACTGCTCATTCATAGACATGATTAAAAGCAAAAAAGTTACATAAAAATGTTAACCTCAACTTATCACAATATTGTGTGCAGCTATTTTCTCAATTCGCTCCCATATTGCCATTGTCAACTCATCAGTGCAAAATGGCTGTATTTGTTAGACGCCAAAGGGCACCAGCAGTATACAAGCCAATTCCATTTGGTATATTAAGCATGTATACTAGCTATAGAGACAACCATCTGAGACCAATCTGTTCCACATATTGTATTTTCGTTCAATTACTTCCAATTTTTTATCATTCTAGTGTTCACACGTACACTTCAACATCCCTCCAAAAAACTAGAAACTCAACTGAATCATCCTGAAGATCTCAGGCTAACATAATTGCATTTTAACACATAACTCACAAAATGTTAATAACAAATGGCAATATCGAAAATAAAAGGTTCATTTTTTTTTAGAGTTTAGAAAGTTTTTTTTATTAAAACTCTTATTTTGCTTGAATAAGAAAAAAAAATTAAGATGCGATCTCGAGGATCATTTCTAGTAATTTTGTGTTTGTTCTCTATCTTAAAAAAAGTCTATTGTGTGTGTGTGCAATAGACATATAAAGATAGATAGTCAAAAACGATCCATCATCATTCTTTAATATACAGTACAGTATAGAAAGAGAGAGTTAAAGGACATTAGTGGACCCCGTTTTCTTTATGTTATATGTAATAGACCCTATATGTTATAGTGTGGTGGTGATGTTGATGGTGGCTAGTAAGATATTTAAGAAGATAATTGCTTTGCTATGATATGATATAGCACAAAAATGATCATCATAAGAATAATGTAATGGAGGGTCTTTACTTATATAGTCTAGGCGTGTATTAGACAGTATATCATGAAGCACGGTTCTCTTAAGTGTGCTCTCTCCTTTCTCTTGCAAAAAAAAACCCTCCTCGATTCAGTCAACTTTTTTTTTCCTACTATTTATAAACCATGTGTCTAACACACACAAAAAAAAGACAGGTCATATTTATTGCATGGACACACACAGTGGTCACTAAAGTCATGAGTGAGAACCTACAGTTTCAAGAGAAAAAGGAAGTAGAAAAAAAAAGATATATAAAGAAACCTGTGACAAGACTTAGTTTTCCCAAATGGGCAACATACTATAGTGTCATGCCAAAATTAGTCATTACTACCAAAAGAGATAATGGAACCAACTGACTTTCTTCTTTTGTGTGTTTTCTCTTATGTATGTATGTTGGTGTTGTTACCAATTCAACATCAGAGAATGAGTTAATGAACCTGTTTCTGGTAATAGTGTAATATGTACATGTCTTATGTGTGTGTATGTGAGGCAGCTGCATTCTAGTTCATATTTAACACGCTGAAATAGGTCCAACAATCATAATTGCTATTCACTGCAGCTGTAGTTGACAGTGTGGCCAGATAAAAACCCTTTTTTCCTCTATTATTAACTTGTGAACTGTATGAAAAACCTTTTAGACTTTTCGTTTTTTTCTCTCTCTCTCTCTTTTCCTTTCTAGTCTCTTTTCAGTCACTAACATAATACAAATGCAATACCACAAATATAAAATAGTTGTTACTATATTTAGAAATATTTATAGGGTTATACTTCAGTGGCACACTAAGTCTGTTTATATATATGTGCTTATATATATACGGCATATGCATGTGTGTGTGTGTATTGGGTGTTAACACATCTCACAAACCACAACAAACTATGAGAGAGAACGCCTCTACCCTTAGTGTCTCTCCACTCATAACATGTATTCGAAAAATAACAAAAATGAAACTTATACAGTGGCCATTTTCTTGAAAATTTTATACTTTTCCATCTCGTAAATTTCGTATAGGAATAATATCCATTGTTATATATCTATATATATGGAGACAAACACTGTGTTTTATGATACAATGTTGTATTTATGTCACATTTAGACAAGACTTATAGTTGATCCAAATTGAATTCTCCTCGAGGAGGAGGAAGGAAGGAGGAGAAGGTTGCATTTGACAAACTGAAGTTACTGAACTACAATTGAGAATTTTCTTTCTTTTTTTTCAGTGTTTCTTTCTCTCACTCATTCTATATCTTAATTCTATAATAATAACAACAAAAATCTCAAAACCATATTCTAGAAAAAAAAAGTGTTTTTTTTTTGGTGACATGGTGATAATTAATTTGTATTTTTATCTAGGGATACGATATAGGGCGCCAATCTGGGCATAACTATCCGAAGAAATTAAGCACGGTACATTTATAAATATATAATATACGCTCGTATATCAAAATAAAGAAGGAATTTTTGTGTTTTTCAATGAAGTTCATGAAGATAAAGGAAACTTTTTATTATTTTATCAATTCTGTTCTTAGAATATCATTAATATTCAAATTTTAATTTTAAAACTTTATAATTTTTGTATTTTTGAACATTATGTTGTCCTAAGGTTGGCTTCACACGGACCACTCGGTGACGCCACTCCACATCCGACAAAGAGTAGCACCACAAAGTGGCTCATGTGAAAGAAAGCCATTTATAACTATAGAACTGCTATCAGTGCGGGTAACTTAGTACAGCAGGGGGGGGGGGAGCATAGTTTTGCCCACCATGGTTTAAAAAACTGTTTAAACTGCCCTGGATTTTAGTAGTTTAACACATTGTTATGTGTTTTAAAGGCTAATTTTGCGACCTACAAGTGACAAAGTTTCGTTTATTACAAAAAAAAAGCTGGGGTTTTTTTTGTCAACCCTGCATTGATATGACCTTCATCACCACCTACAAAAAAGCTGTGGTCGCCACACCTGTGGCATAGTTTGACCACTCGTTATCAGGAAAAAATATTGGTGGTGGTTGCTTGTACGAAACACCTCCCATGTAATCAATGTGGTCTGCTAAAGACAACCACTTGTTGTAATGCCACAAAGTGGTCCGCTTGAAGCTAGTCTAATTTCTAAATCTTCATGAAGATCTTCACAGAAATTTTTTAGCTGTATTCTCTACTATCGTAATTATAAAAAAGAAACGTTTGTCTTGTACAAATCTAAAGTTTGATTTTAATTTTTGTAATTCATTGTTCTGTTTTTTTTTCTGTTCTTCATTCTTGTTTAGGAGGTGAGGTTCAAAATGAACGATCCTAAGATGCATTCTAAAGGAGCAGTTACACTACTAGAAGGTTGCAGTATGAACAGTGCACCTTCTAGAGGAGGTGTACTTGGAAGTGGTGTTGGTGGTGGTCTAGTTGGAGCACCAATCGGAGGAGGTATAATAACTGGAGCTGAATTCGATGTGGACACCGGTTTAATGAGGGATGCTAACAAACTTTACGGTATTAGTCCAAGTGATATCGACAAATATTCGCGAATAGTGTTTCCAGTGTGTTTTGTTTGTTTCAACCTTATGTACTGGATAATCTACTTACACATCAGTGATGTCTTAGCTGAAGACATTGTTCCACTTAAACCAGAATAAAAAAAAATAAACAACGAAAGACATCCCAACGTCCCCCACTTCACCAACAACAACAACAAGAAACAATTGAAATAAAATGCTGTTTTGCTGCTGTACATAAAGAAAATCAACAAAAATTCAAATTCGGAATGGGGTTTTTCTTCTTCTTCTTCTTCAAGAAAACAACAATGTGAATCCATTATGGAGAGAAAAACAAAAACAAATGGTGATCATAAACTGTACTAAGAGGCCTACTGATGTTGAGACATATATAAACATATTATAGCTTTGTTATTTATGATTATGATAAATCATTTGTAGGAACTATATATATTATATTATATATAGGGCATATAAAAGACAATGACAATTGTCATTTATTGACCTTTTTTCAGTTTTTTTTTTATTATTATTCAAAAATCTCTTAAAAAGTCATGGTTCTACTTGGTTACTAGTCACTGCAAAAATAAAGGCATTAATGATCAGTCAGCGTAGAAATTATAGTAAAACACCGAATGCCAAAAACATCTATAAAGGTTAAACTGTATATTCGCTTTTCATGGCTTTAAAGCTAAACTTTGTGTTGCTTTTTGTAGCTTTTTCAAGTTACTGCATATTTGAGTTTCAAGAAAAGCGATAAGGCAGGTCCGGTCAGCTGGTTATTGAAGTAACAGCCACATACCACCTTTTGACACAAATATGCAGTCTTGACTTCGTTACATTAAATTTTACAGCAAAATCAAGCAGCAGCTTTAAAGCTACAAAAAGTGAGTAGTCTTCTGTGATGCTTCAAAAAAGACTATTAGCCAATCAACAGCAATTACAGTTATTCTATGTTTTATGAAGTACCCCCCCCCCATGTACCCTTCGAAATGATGTTGTTCCCGTGACCTTCTCTGATAGCTGACTGCTCACTGACTAGTCACTACAGACTCAAAAGGTCAGCAGACTAACAGGTTGTAAATTTCCTCCCAACCAAGCAATTGCTAGAAATGGGGATGCAGGGTGACGTAGTCCTTGAAATCCTTGGTTACCCAGTCAATCTGTTAATCTACGGACCAAAAGTATGATGGAGATCAACTTGAAGAATTTTGGTCACTTGAGTAGTCACATTATGGTCACAAGCTATGGGTAGACATGATGGCTTGAATAGAACAGTAGTGATGTGTGACTATTTTTGCAGCGACTGGTAACAATGTGGAACCAGGACTTCAAAATCAGTGCTTTAAAAAATATTGCAGAAAGAGAGCACACAAAAGTGTATAACTTACAATACATTCTTTATAATGTTATAATCACTCTCATTGCAGAAATTTTTTTTTACAAAAAAAAACACAATTTTCTAAATATGTATCATAAAAACCCTCAACACAAAACATAAATTGCATACATATGTATAGGCTTTTACTTTATTGTATGTGCACATTTAAAAAAAATCCAATATGGCTGACAACACTGTACTTTCAATATTGCAGCGTGATAAGTAAAAAGAAAACTACTCTAAACTGCTCACTTGATTAACAAATTTTAATTAAAACAAATTATCAAGCTTGCCTATACTTATTATATATATACATTTTAAAATATGTTTTAAAAATCAACTTCAAACATGGAAGTGGCAACAAAAATATTTAAAACTTTCAACATTGTATATATATAAAAACGAAATTATAGTCTGAAACAAACAGAAGAAATGATAATGATGATGATGATGATGATGATGATTGGCTAATAATACCGTGTATAATTTCTTTTTGTATAATTATTATTTTGAATTGTTGTTATTAATTGCTAATTGTTTATTGTGTCGTTAAATTAATTATTTCTCAATTGATTGAAAGACTGATTGGTGATGACACACGCACAAACACACACATAAGACAATGGAAAAACACACAATACAGACACATGGAATCTTATTATTTTGTTTTAAAAAGTAGAAAAGATCTGAGAAGACTTGAAACTATATAACAAAACATCATACAAAAGAATGTAATTTCAAGTTCTTCTTATGAAAGAAAAAAAAACACACACACCATCTTATGAATGATGTAAAGAAAATCAATTCTGAACATTTTTGTTGATGACGTCATAAAACAACAACGACAACACAAAGCTTGTTGTTTTATTGCATCTATGTATGTATGTGTGTATGTATGTATGCATGTATACCAAATGCAAGTTTATATTATAAAAGTATAGAAAATACTGAGTTGGGGAAAATATCAAATTCAACTGAAATTGGAGAATGAAGATAATCGTCATCATCTTCTATTATTTCCTTTTTCTTTTTCTTTTCCAAACTAATCTTAAATAGAAACCAAAATATAAAACAATTGTTTGTTTTTTATTGTTCTCTGAAATATATAAATCTCTCTCTCGATATAATAATATTGTCTTATGACTGAATGAAAACTCAAAATTTGATGAACAATAAATAAACAAAAATGACACAACCAAACAATCGACATTATGGCACAAACAACGTAACCATTTTTATTTACCTGTAATATAATAATAATGATAATAACAAATAATTGAATTATAAAGATTTCATTTTGTTTTAAATATTTTTCTTCTTCTTCTAATCAGTGTATTTTGTTGATTGCTTAAGTGGTTATTGCAAAATATGCAAATGAAGAAGTAATAACAATCGAACCAAAAAAAAGCCGCTTGTTTTGGGCTTTAAATAACATAATAAAATTGAAAACGTTCCAGAAACTAGAAGAGTAAATGAATTACTTAAATATATATTCAAGTTGAAATATTTTAAAATAAATTTTTATATTAATTTCAAATGTTTCATTTTCGTTTTTTTTATTCAAGTTTGTGTCAAAAAATTGTTGGTAAATTTTCAAATTACCATAAAAAACGCTTACTTTAAAAGACACCAACACGAAAACACTTATGTGTTTTCAGTTACTATTCTAGTTTCTAAAAACACTTTCGAGTTTATCTTAATTTTGGTTTCAAAACACAATCAGAGTTTAACAGATGTTTTCATTTTCAAGTGAACTTCAGTTACTTACTGATTGCGTTACACTTTCGAAAACGACGGGAGTAAAACTCTTAAAATCATAATTAATAAAAATGTCAATATGAATATGAAATATTTTCTATAGGATGATTGTTATATGATAATATACTGCTATCACATCCTATTGTTCCGAAAGCAAAACTAAATGAGAAAAAAGAAATATTTAGTAAAATAAAATCTTCGTAATTTAGTCTTTTTTCTGTTTACTTTTTATTCAGGTAAATATATAATAAGAAGTTACTTATTTGCGTTATGATGTATATTAATCGATTAAATGTTGATGGAAATGTACATGGTTAGAGGAGGCCTTGTTTCCATTGGCGTGAAAATTTGAACTTTTTTTTGTAAATTTCAACTGGTGATAAATAGAAGAAACGTGGCTCTCCACCCATTCACTATCATAGGCAAAGTGTCACGTTTGTTCAATTTTTCACCAGTTGAAATCTTCAAAAAAGTTAAAATTTTCGCCCAAATAGAAACAAGGGCTTTAGCAAATAAAACACGATACCTGTTTTCAAAAATTCATATTTTCTAAACTAATAATAAAGGCTAAACTGGTTGGGGAGAAAAAAATACTAAAATAAAGTTCAGTCAATTCTCTTTATAATTATCAATTTACCGAATATCGCAAAATTCATAATTATTAACCATGTAACCAACATTTTAAAAAATCTATCTACTTACGAAAAAAAAGTTGCAACTTCCTTTTCGCGTGTAATTTGTTTTACAAATGCTAGTTACAAGATTAATAATTATTAGAGCTCGAATTGTTTATGCAAATTATCAAGCAAATGTTTCTCGATTTGTGGTCAAATGTTGGCCAATTGTTAAGTAATCATCATCATTAGAGCAACTGCAATTACGTTTTTTTTTCTAATCAAAACAAAAAGGCTGGTTAGAGGCTTTGATGTCTGGTTACTATCAGTTGTCACCTAAAAGCTCTAGCCTCTAAACATTGTTTTTGATAGAAAAAAAAACATTATTATTGTTATTTCACAAATGGCTATTGGGCCATAGATTGAAAAACATTTGCTTGATATTGCATAAAATTCCGAGTCCTAATAATTATCAATTTTGAGAAAACCAAAGTATAATTATCCTTTGGTATTTTTTTCCATCACTGCAGCCGTTATTAGTTTAAAATTAATATTTCAAAACAGATAACGTTTTTTTGCAGTCCAATATGTTTCATTTTAATATACCTTACATACAAAACAATAATGTTGTGTTGAGAGAAAAAAACATTCGTCAAATTACTTAATATTTTTTTCACTTGCCTTCTAAGCTAACCACAATCTCAATCAAGACTACAATTTTACACCTATCATTTTATAAAACTGAAATAATTTTTTTAAAAAAAAATCATCACTCTTCGTAATATTATAATAAATATATTTATTATTATCACTAAGGACCCTTTTGTTCTCCCTTTTAATTAACAAAGTGTACTCAACATTTTATAATAAATTTCATTTCATGTAATTAATGTCCGTTCCGTTAGAGACGAGGAGGAGAAGTAAAAAAAAAGCCATCAATGCAAATTTTTATCTTCCTAATTTTTTCGTTCCCTTTATTTTTCTTAATTAAAACGTGTTTGAGGTAATTTCTAATCATAACGAAGGAGGCTGCCTCTCACCTACTGTGACGTCTTCGTGAAGAAAAACTTTTGCTATTTATGAATATATTATTAATTATTAAGGTTCGGATTTTTATGCAATATCAAGCAAATATTTCACAATTTGCGGCCCAAAATGCCAATAGTGAAGTAATCATCATCATTAGAGCGCAACTGTAATTATACTTTTTCTAATAAAAAAAGCTGTTTAGAGGTTAGATATCTGATTACAATCAGTTGTCAACTAGAATTCTAGTCTCTAACCAGTGTTTTTGATTGAAAAAAAAACAACATAAATGCTGTTCGATCTCAACGAGATTGTTACTTCACAATTGGCTCTTGGTCCAATAAATTGAGAAACATATGCTTTAATATTGCATAAAAATCCAAGCTCTAATTATTATGAAACAACATGAAAAAAAAAATTAAATATGGATTAATATAATAAATGCAATTTTACTTCTAGAAGATGTCTTAGTATAACATATGGCGCCCCTTAATTCGGCATTACGGGATAAAAAACAAATGTGTAAATGTTCCAAAACGTATATGTCTTGTCTTATCTGTAACGTAAGTTTGTGTGTTATGTATGTGTGTGTGTTTTACCTATTTACATCTAAATTGTAATTTTGTTTAATGTGTGTGTGTGTGTGTGTGTCTATGTGTGATTGTCTCCGTTCTTTATAAAAATTGACTTGCGTATTTCAAATATGGTACGAAATACGCAAAATTGTCCGTATATTTGAAATCACCTTCTCTACTACCCATGTAAATAATTATAATTATAACAAATCACAATTTTTTTTTTCATCCCGATTCTTAATTTTTAATTGTCTACACACATCTTCAACTTTTACTCTTAAATATGTTTATCTGAATTAATCTCTTTATCATTTTTTTAATCATCGTTTTTTTTTTGCAAAACTATTTTAAACCCTTTCCCCAATTAGACTATTAAGATACAATTTTTTTAAAGATAAAAAACCCGTTTCTATTCAGTACTGTATTATAATGAGAATTCCGTGCCTTTTTTATAGAAAGATAAAAAAATACACATTTCTGTCACTTTTTAAAAAGTAATTTTTGCCTAAACTAAGAGTAGTTAGTTATTCTTAATGATTGTTAACTATAAGATAGTCTAAGGTCGTGTTTAACAATGACCAACGTTTTTCATGAAACTTCTTATTAAACAGCTAATGAGTTTAGCTATTGTTTTAACTATCTTCATAGTTAAGAATCATTAAGAATATATATACCTTAAGAGCTGCCGTCATAAAGCAAATTAAAGTGAGTTTTAAATGTGCAAAATAAAACCCCCGTACTTAAAACTGTCAACACTACAACTTTTAACTGTAATTGGTTTAAATTGTAATTAAGAAACTTCAAAGTTAAAAATACCTATAACTCATAGAGAGCTTGATGTAACTGAATTACTACTTGAATTTACAGAGTTTTAAGTGTTAATTTATTATTCATCAATTATGTATTTTGCACACTTTAAACTCGCTGTAAAATTTGTTTTTCTTTCAGCCTTTGAAATAATTTCCAGATTGCCGACGCTGTAACTGCATTCACATTCATTCATTCATTCATTCATTCATTCATGGAATTAGAATATCACAAAACAGAAAATATGCTATAAAAACAAACGCTAAATTAAACTAAAATTAAACTGATTTCAGATTTCGCTATTGTTCATTTTTACCTATTTCCTACCGTATTTTTAAAACGTTACTTAAAAATAAAACTTAAATTTAAAACATAAGAGTGACAAACTTTTCTATTTTGAGCCTGTGAAGAAAATTCATAATTTAGCTTAGCTTTTGTCTTAAATAAAATTTAGAATATACACCGATAGTAATTTTGCATATTTTTAGTTCTTCAGATTATTTAATTCTTATGTCCTATTGTCATTCATTATGAAAGCGAGAAAATTATGCTTTTTTTTAAAATCAAAAAGATAATTTAGAGGTTAAAGTCTATTTCAGTGATGATGAAATCTGGAAAAAAGCTAGCCTCTATTCAAAACTTTTTGATTGAAAAAAAAAATAACGATTTTATCCCTTATACATTATTAATTATCCCAACTTGCAGTTTATTTTTCGCTTTCTTGATGTGGACTTTATTTTGAACCAAAAGTTTCAAAATATAAAATTGATAAATCACGTTTCTCAATAAAAATGTTTTTTCAAAAATACGATCTAATCTTAAAATTTCTTAAAATCGACTGTGATATTTAATATTGATATGATAAAATGGATTCAAAAATAATTTTTATTAACGGCTGTTATTCTAAAAAAAATGTTGCTTAAGCCAAAGCTAAGCTTATACAAAAGTTAAACTTACAACCTTTCCACGGACTCACTATAGGAATTATTGTCTTGTATCAATAGTTTTATTTTAAGTAATATTTTAAGAATATGTCCCTAAGTTTTAATGAACAAAAGGAAATTATTCACGTCATATTTTTTAAAGATTATCTTAAATTTCTTATTAATTCAACTGAGGAGCTTAGAAGCCAAGAGAAATAAGTAACGAAAGGGACCGTTCTGAGTAAATTGAATTTCAGAGTATGAAATCTCCATAGACATCAATGTTATAAGTTCTACGTTTTCGTCAATCACTATAAAAAGCAGCAAGCAATGGAACAGCTTTTTCATTTATTCCTCATCTTGTCCGCCAAATTTTTATTATTATTTCATTCACAAAATGTGGTATAATTATCTCCATTTTTTATATATAAAATAAAATATCACTTATTCCCCTTGGCTTCCAAAGCCTCCTAAAACTATAATTTCATTTTATATTATGTAATTAATTAGACATGTCTCAAATAGAAACACCCACACATAACATTAACTTCATATTTATGACGTCATGGCGCTTTTTCATCATTTTTTTATGAAAATTCCCCCACTTCTTATTTTATCTTTCACTCTTATTGCTTTTATTATTACAATATGAAAAAAAGAAGATGATGAAAAATAAACATTTAAATGCAGGGTACTTACTTACTATGAATTTTAATTCAAAGATAAAAATGAGTTTGCAGAATGTTTGCTATTTTACAAAACATTCCAATTACTGATTTACGTAGCAAAGTAAACCAAAAAAAAAACACGAACTATGGCAGCTAGCTTTATCTTTTAATTTATAATATGTCTGTATTTATAAACTATTTAAAAATGATCTTTATGTCTATATATACCATAAACCCTTTTTAAAAAAAATTCCTCTCAAATTTGTATCTTATCAAATTCAATCGATTTTTTAATTAAAAAAATAGTTTCCTATAAATAAGTAATTCAAATTTTCCAATTAAATAATTAAAAAAAAAGCACTAGAGAAGATTTCGGAAATTGATATTTTTCCACTAATTAAATATTAATTAAGCAAATGTTTGTTTGAAATTTAGAAAGATAGATTAGAAAAAAAATTCACTAGAAATTATGAAATATAATTAACACGATTCCTCCTCCTCCTCCTCCTCCTCCTCCCACTCTCACCTTGTAAATAAAATAACATTACCTAATTATTTATTCATAACTGATTTCGATGAAATAAAATTATACAAAGTCACACATGGAATGAAGCCTGATAATTAAGATATAACTAAATTAATACGAATATAGTTATTTTTTTCTGACTCACATTTGTACACACGTTACCATTTAGAAATAATAATAATAATATCATAGTTAGGAATAGAAAGAGTTAAGTTTCGTTTTTAAGTGTTTAAAATATGTGTTTATATGTTTGTTTTTTTATTAAAAGCACAAAAGTATTAACCACATGAGGCCTTGTTCACACTGCAGTTATTTATGATTTTTATTTTGCCATAAAAGAACCAAATTTTATTATATACTTAATTATTGCTAACTGTGGAATAGTCAAAGCTATATTTAAACTTATCAACTTTTATATTAAAAATTCTTATCAAAAGTTGATGAACTTCAGTCATATTCTTAATGACTGACTTGCTAAGTCAAAGATTCGGCTAGACTAATCAATTTTTACTAGACACTTTAGCACAAGCTTATGACTAAACATTGAATAAGACTACAACCCTTTACACTGGCTATGACAGTCGTATTCTTAAGAATTGCTAACTGTAAGATAAGTCAAAAACTAGTGCTAAACTCACCAACTTTTTTTTACATGAAATGTCCTGGGCAAGAAATGAAAAATCCAAAATTATTGTATTGTTGGTAATGATTTACAGTTTGATACTTTACATAAAACTTCAGTTTTTGAGCTTGCAAAGAGAAAATTAATTCACTAAAAAAATTATTCATATTTAATCGTATTACAAATTTCAATACATCTAGACTCAACATTGCTAAACTATATTTAGACTGTATTGGAACATTATTGATCTTAGATAGCTTTCGATTAAATTCAATTTTGAAAATTGTCTTTCATATTTCACAACATTTACTGGAATGACAATAAATATTTTTGTAAATAAATTGAGTAAAAAATCAATTTTGTTTAGGAAGTTTCATCAAGTTTTTTTTATGCTCCTCAAAAGTGATGCCCAGGGCTGGTGGTGCCTTGGTCGCCTGGCCTAAAGCCGGCACTGATTAAAAGTTTGGTGAGCTTTAGCACTAGGCTTTAGCAAATCTCACAGTTAGCAAAAAGCGAAATGTTGTTACTGGTAAATAATTATTAATTAAACATTAGAAGTTTGCAACTTCCATTGTCATTTTTAAATTTAATTTGTTTCAAGTGAATTATTGGTTTTCTGGAATCATTTGACTCAAGTAATAAGTCCTACTTAAAAAAAGGCAAATATGATGATAACCTCAACCATTTCAAACAGACAGAAAGGTCCAAGTATAAAACATACTAAAAAAAATCCATTTTATGAGCAGTGTGAACGTGGCTTTCATTCGGATTGTTAAATCAGAATTCCTGTCCTTCAGCTCAATGGAATTTTGTATAATTGTCAAAATTGTTTTTCATTGTTATTATAAATTATTATATACAACAAAATAGTGTTAAAAAAGATCAATTATTCTTTTTTTATCGATTATTCTTTATTTAGCAATTATTTTAACAATTTAATTTTCTTTTTTTCCCCCAGTTTGTCCAATTTGTGAATTTATTTGTTCTATGTAAATATAATTATAGAGAAACAAACACAACATCGGCGATGTTTCCCCAAATTCCTCCCATAATTTCCTATTTATAAATTATGACAGTTCTCTCTTGTCTCCCCCTCTACCCTCCACACCCTCTCCCCAGTCCAATATATGTTCATGTTTTTTTAGTATCTCTAGATATATGTATATATAAAAGTATCAAAATGAAACAACACCATAAAATGACGATCATAAATATGCTGATGTGATTGTAAAAATCTCTTAACCATTTTACAATCATAAAAGAACAGCAACCGTATGTTAATATGTTAATTAAAGTAAGAGTGGGGCACATATTATGCTGCTGCTACAAGTTTGATTATTGTTACAAGAGAATAATAATAGCCTTATTATTAATTATTATTATTATCATTAGTTAAAAGGTCGACATCAAAATGAAAATTTTAAATTAAGATTTTGAAACTAAACACACAAAAATCTACAAGTTTCATCAAAACTGCAGAGATTTTACAGTTAAAAACACTAGTTAACAAACCAAAAAATACTAGTTAATCATTTCTTTTATCACATTTAAAACAACAAATGAGAATTTGACAGTAGACTACTTAAAAAAGCTGGTTTTAAAAGTGTAAACGCTCCGCCAAACTCTTAGTTAATCTGTCTTTTAGGAGCATGATGAAGAGAAACTTGAAAGTGTTTTAGAAACTAGAAGGGTAGCTTAATCACTATAAAGAGTATTTTTATATTGTTATCTTTTAACATAAACTTTTTATGTGAGTTGTACCAGCTACCAATTTCAAGTTTCTAACCGATTGTCAATTTCTCCTTATTCCTCGTTTCTACTACAAAAATTAAATGCAGTTATATAATCAAGGTTATAGTTAACTGTAAACAAGCTAAAAATGGTACTGTTGCGTGTACCAATTCAAAAGACACTTAACTGGTGGTTAAATGATTTTGTGAATTTTGTGAAATTCTCATCCCATATTCCGTAAAAAAAATTGACTGCTCTCACTATCGACCATGCTGTTCGTAGGCTAAATTTGTTTGAATACGGGAAGTGACGTATTTAACCATTCAATAATGTGGTTAACCATATTGTGTCATGCAGTGGAGTGAACTCCATTGTTCAGATATTTAACCATGGTTAATGTTAACCCACATTTGTTTCCACTAGAAACATGAACTGTGGTTAACTTTTTAACTGCAGTTAATTTTTGTAGTGGAAACGAGGTAATTAAGTGTTGTTCTACCGAAACACAGAAAATAACCAGAGTTCGAAAATCAGCTCTTCATAAAACACCTAAATTTTTTAGCTCTTTTAAAAAAAACTTAAAATCTCAACCTAATTCTTCATCTTAATCTATTATCATCATTATCATTATCACATGACCACACGTTATTGAAATTTCTCAAAATAAAAAAAGTGATAAATTTCAATACTTTAGATATTCAATTATATTAGTCCACAAATAAAATTTAAAAAAAAAGTGAATTTCAGGGGGGAAGAGCGCTTATATAATATTGTTGTACATACAAAGTGAACGTAAAGTAAATGAATTAATTTGTTATTAAAATTATCCTCAAGTAAGATGATTTATAAAATGAATATAAACAATGGTGGTTATGTTTTTAGGTTTGAAATACTTTACGAACACTCTGTATAAAATAAGTACACACATACCCTACCTTACCTTACCTAAGTAGATAAAACATAACAATAAATACAACATATATATGTATATTATATATATATACAGTACATTATAGGTTTTCTCATTCCCTTTATGCTTATACTGTTAAAAAAAGAGTGCTGCTTCTTAAAATATACATAATAATCTTCATCTTTTTTTAAAAATAAAACCAACATTTATTTGGCTTTTCTTTTTTCTAATAAAAAAATCACAAATTAAATGGACTTTTTTTTACATTGTTCTTTCACAAATTCACATTTCTATAAAAAATACTCATTATACTCATTATCATCATCATCATCATGTATTCATGTTCATAAATCAGCATCCAATTTTAATCATCAATTCTCTACTCCCATGATGTACCATAATAATCTATATTATAATATACCAAATACCTAATAAAGTAAAAAAGGTGTGTGATTTTTAAAAAAAAAATGAATTTATAAAGTATAAATATAGGCCTACAGATGAGTAGAAAAAATAATTCCATGAAATTTTTATTTATTTACTTACATTCTTTTGTCAGTTATTTAATAGGGCTCGGATTTTTAAGCAATATCAAGCAAATGTTTCTCAATTTGTGGCCCAAGTGCCAATTGTGAACTATCATCATTAGAGCAACTGCAATTATGCTTTTTTTTAAATCAAAACTGCTGGTTAGAGGCTACATGTCTTGGTTACTATCAGCTGTCAACTAGTTTTCTAGCCTCTAAACAATGTTTTTGATTGAAAAATCATAATTGTTTGTTAATCTTAACGGGATTGTTACTTCACAATTGGCTCTTGGGGCCACAGATTGAGAAACAGTTGCATGATAAGTGCATAAAAATCCGAGCCCTAGTTATTAATAATTCTATAAGCATGAAAAAAAAAAATCAGCTCCTTTTAAGAAATAAAAAAAACTTTCATCAATAAAAATAATTTCAGCCACAAATATTTCAGTAGGTATAAAATTGTAGTTTTTTTTAATAAAAAAAACCAACCCCTAAAACATCTTTTTTCTTTAATATTTATCTGAACATCCAATACGTTAATTATTTAAGACAAAATTAATTACTACCATTAAAAAGATTATGCACCAATCACGTCAAAATGAAAACTGTTTTTATGTACAGATTTCTTATCCATTTCTAAGACGAAACTAAAAAAAGATAAAACGGCATATTATGGATATGTGTGTGTGTGTTCAATGTAAAAGATATAACTTTATAACAGTGCACTGTGTTTTATTGTTTTAATTCTTTTGTTCTTTTCAATTTTAGAGTATTTTTTTCAATTTATATCTATATGTTGAATTTCTATGTTAATCATGTGCCACAAACACACATACATACATACTTACAACATACAAACAACACACAGAAACATATAAACACAAGTCACATATAAGATTGAAAACGATTGAGATTGTTTTAAATGCCTAAACAGTTAGAAGAATTATTAAGATTTCTATTGTATACATATATATATTGTATATATATGCATAATTGAAATCTATTCGTCTCGTTTTATGTTAAAAACTTTTCAAAAAAAAAGAAGAAACATTTTAATTGACACTGTTATGTATGACTTATGCTTGTTTTTATAATAATAATAAAAAAATGCTTGCGATATTAAGTATTGACTTCATTATATCGCCGCCATCTTGTTATTTACAAAGTGATATCACGTAACTAAAAAATTATAAATTTTATACAAGAATAACAAAAAAGTTATAATGCAAATTTTAGGTTTTGTTACACAATTATTTTTGCTAATAAAATTATTTGGACGTTTTTTGAGCCATAATTAATATAATTATGTTAACGTACATGAATGACATCACAATTCTTTTTCTAAATATTCGCAAAATCATATTAAATGGATTGGAAACCCCTCTACCAGATGTCTCTACCAGTCAATATCTTTTTAAAAATTTTTTTTTGTTTATTTCGCAACATTTTCTGAATGATGCACTTAATTTTTATGATTTTTTTTATGCGAAAACCTCTAAAGCACCAAAAATGTCAGTTACATGATATCACTTCTTAAACGACAATATATATTAACTCAAATCAAACAATAGAAATTTATTAACTTCCCTCTGATCATTCTTGGTTCATTTTATGCTGAAACCAATTGCAATTATGTTTTTGCTTCAATGCAAGTAATCATTTATTCGAACTGGTTCCCAATATGCCTTACCAGATTTGCGTTGCAAGTCATGCACAGATGCGCAAATCTGCTAACGGCATTTGAATCCGGTTTGTTAAGATCAACGAACTGATCAGAACCGGTTTGTTAAGATCAACGAACTGATCAGAACCGGTTTGAACCGGTTAACAATATGCATTGGCAGATTTGCACAGCACATTAGTTAGCGGTGACGAAGGACAGAACCAAACCGAGCCGAATCTACTCGTTTTGGAACCAGTTTTTATCAGTTCGACCTATACTGGCAAACTAATTCTACCTGTTCCAGTAATTGAAGAACCAATTCTACCGGTTTCGAACCATTGACATCTCTATCTATCTATCTTCAAAATCGTGGATTTTTTTTTGTTCAAAAATAAAATAAAACACACCATCAAGAGCCTAGTTTTTTTTTAGTTCAAATTTACATCAAAAGCCACGAAGACTAAGAAGAAAAAAAAGCTTAAACAATTCGTTTTGAATTCTTTACTATTATGTGACACAATGACACATAAATCTTGGAGAAGGTTTTTTTTTCTTCCATTCCTACAACCAATTGGCACTCACAAATATTGAGCTAATATTAAATGCAAATACAAAGTGGAAATGAAGATTTTTTTTCCACCAAAGAAATGGGTGAAGAAAAAAAAATTCTTCCACTACACATTTTATATCTGGAATAAAATATTTTAAAGAATCGTGTCACACATTGAAGAATCAAGTCTCTGTGAATATAGAAGAAAAAAATATAAGGTCCAGATTTTATATTTTTTTCAAAAAAGAAAAAAAAAACTTTAAGGCCACTTTTTGTTCATCTGTTCATGCCCCATTCGTCAATTTTTTTTTTTTCGAGTGGTGGACCCTTCGTTATCAAAAGTATATAAAAAAAATGTTCTTGCTAGCCACGTACAAACATGATGGAAACACAAATAGTGGAACCTTTCTGAATAAAGAGAAGAAGTAACTGAACGACAACAATTTATCCTCAAAAGATACCAAAAGTTGAGACATCAAAGCAATTGTTTCCACTTGAAAGATCAGGTGATATGTTCAATAACCAAACTATGTATATATGTGAAATCTAATAATATATACAAGGACTATATACTACATTGAATATAGTAACCAAAGCCGTTGCACCCCCCCCCCCCCAAATAGATTTATGACTGCAAAGAAATTTTCAAATCTGCACATAATGGATTCGTCAATCCAATCAGATGCCCCCCTCCCCAAAAAAACGAGCAGGCCTACCACATTTTTTTGTAGTTTTGAAGAAGAAGAAGAAGAAAAAATCGCCATTTCTAAACCATTGACATTTAGAATCGGTCACTTCGCATGCAGCATCATCATTATTATTATTATTATTATTTTTATTATTATTATTATTATTATTATTATTATTATTGGCGCCAAAAAGAAGAATTTATCCTTTCTTCTATATTTTCTGAATTGGTTTTTATAAATAAATATCTAATATTCTTTCTCTAGGTTTTTTTTTTACAAAAAGAGAAAGTGAAATGAAAAAAAAATTCAAAAATTTGCTGAATTAATAAACAATTTCCAAAAAAAAAAACCTGGACTTATTGAATTATGAAATATTCTGGCATAAAGTAAAGCCTAATTTATCATTCAAATGAAAGTCTAGACTTCAAAGAGGTAATGTACTGCAGTAATACTGTAAATGTGATGGTGGTGTCATCAATAGCAATGTCCTCATGAAAAATTTAATATAGACGACTGGTTTCTCAAAAGATGTGCCCTGAGATTTGCTAACCACGTAACTAACAAAACATACATTTTATTACAAGAGGCGCAATTATAATGCAAATTTAAGGTTTTGTTACCCAATTTTATTTTTGCTAATAAAATTATTTGGACCTTTTTGAGCCAAAATTAATATAATTATGTTACGTACATGACATCACAAACAATTTTTTTTAATATTCACAGAATCACAATAAAAGGATTTGAACACCGTCTACCAGCTGTCTTTACCAGTCAATATTTTTTTAAATAAATTTTTGTTTATTTCGCAACATTCTCCGAACAATGCACTTATTTTTTTTTTGTGATTTTTCATGCCAAAACCTAAAAATCACAAAAAATGTCAGTTAAACTAGTCCTTGTTAAATTAATTCTAGCAATACAAACTTGCCCCCTTTAAACAGGCAATCACTGGTTACTTTTATTGCAGCTTATGTGTTACTTAAAGAGTATATTAAACTACAGAGGCCTCAAAAGTACTAAATAAATAAAACTTTGCTTTTACATGTATACACACTAATACTTTGTTTTTACTACAAAAATTAACTGCAGTTTCATAACCAAAGTTAACTGCAGTTTCATAACCAAGGTTAACTGCAGACAAGCTAGAAGTGGTATTTTTGTGTGTTTTTGTTTAAGACACCAGAGCTTAAATGATTTTGTGTCACTTCCTGTAAATCATTTGTGCATTTTGTGAAATTTTCACTCATCATTCAGTCAAAAATTGAGTGCTCTCTCACTATCCGCCATGTTGTTTGTAAGCTTGTTTTGTTTTGAACACAAGAAGTGACGTACTTAACCAATTCATGAACGTGGTTAACCACATTGTGTTAATTTAGCTGAGTTAATGCCATTGTTCAGAAATGTAACCCTAGTTAATATCACCACATTTGTCTCCAATAGAAAATTAACTGTGGTTAACTTTTTAACTGCGGTTAATTTTTGTAGTGGAAAAGAGGCTTAAATGTGTGCCACAACAAAGTAATGTGCTGTGAATTTGCTAAGTTTGCTAATTAATGTCTTGTTTCCACTGGGGCAAAATTTGCACTGGTGAAAAATAGAACACACGTGGCCTCCGCCTATGATAGTGAATGGACGGGGCCACATTTCTTCTATTTTTTCACCAGTTGAAATTTTCACTGAGTGCAAATTTTCACCCCAATGTAAACAAGGCATAAGGATGTGCATCGATTTCATTCAAAAAATATTGTGCCACGAGCAAAAAAAACTATTGAGGCTTGAGAACCACTGATCAACATAGAGAATTATTTCAAAAGAAAAAACCATATCAGAAAAAAAAAATTTCTATGTACTTTCATCAGTAAATATTTCAGTCCTATTGCAAATATCTAATATAAACTATTCAAAGACTTGCTTTTTTTTGCATCCGTTTTTATACATCGACAATTGATTGCAAATTAGATTTTTATGTAAAATAGCATTTGATACAAACTTTGGCAGTCTGTCAATGCAATGTAAAAAAAAAACCTCAGTCATTCAATTTTTATGATTGTCATTATCATCATTATCCATCCATCCAAAACTTGAAGTCTTTATATTTGTATAGATTTCTATAGATTCACAAGTCAGTCACACTTCGGACATAACAGACTTGAGTTTTAGATGTTCTCTATTGGCCCTTAGCCAAACAATGGAACAACAAGTGGGCATATTACTTGAACACCCCCTCCCTCCCTCCCTCTCTTTTATCCCATCACAAAAACTCCCCAATTGTTCATGGTATAAGCACAGAAATGGTAGTTTCTAGTATATATTTTGAGTGCTTTATACGGCCTGTTACTCACATTATTCTTTGAGGGTGATGTGTCCTCACTTACTATTACACATTGTTTGTTCTATCATATATACTATTGTATAATGTGTATAAAAGCTACACAAGTATATTTTAAAGAGTAGAGGGTTCACTTTTATAAAGGGAACTCTGCACACAAAAAAGACGCTACACAAACAAATTTCAAGTATTCAGCATGTTTGAATACCTAAACACCAACTGAATATTGATTAACTTTCATTTCAATATTTATTTTATTTAGACTAATTAGCAATTTAATTATCTTTACATCTTCAATACTAATGAAATAAGCAAAAGCCTACACAATTAAAGTGTACTTTTTTATTAGATGTACTTCAAGGGGATAAAAAAATTAAAGTTTGTTAAAAACTAGAATAACTATAATAAAGTGGATGTACTATTTAAGTATATTGCTCGAATTTAATATACAATATCAATCAAATGTTTCTCAATTTGTGAAGTAAAACATCCTTAATTAGAGCAACAACTGCAATTACGCTTTTTCTAATAAAAAATACTGGTAAGCGGCTAAATATCTGGTTACTATCAGAGTTTAACTAGTTCTAGCCTCTAACCATTGTTTTTGATTGAAAAAACATGATTGTTGATTGATTGTAAACGGGATTGAGAAGCATTTGCTTGATATTGCATAAAAATTCAAGCTCTGGGCGATAAGCAACTTTGATTATCAATCGATGATACGTTTAAAAATGTGCCAACGGTTAAGTATAATATGAAAATAGTTCTTTTTTAAAATTATTATAAGTTTAAAATTTTCTAACAAACTTTCAAATTTTATCTTTAAGGTGGATTTAAAGTGTCAACAACCTTCGGAACTTTGGTTATTTTGTGTTTCAGGAAGAAAATTACGAGAAACTTGAAAATGTTTTAGAAACTAGAAGAAAGGTAGGTGGCGCCAATCACGAACAGATATTTTCATGTTGATACCTTTTAAAATAAGGTTTTTATGGCAATTTCAAAATGACCAAACTTGAAGCAGCCAGTGGTTTTCATTTTTTATCTATTAAATAAAAAGTTTATTTTGAAAAATGTCACTATTAAATGAATCAGCTACCATTCTAGTTTCTAGCACTTTTAATTTCATCTAAAGAAATGCAGCATAACCAGAGTTTTAAAAAAAGATCAGCAGTTCACAAAACATCTTTAAAGTCCATTTCTTGAAATTTTTTCCCGGAACTGTTTACCAAATTCTAATGATAAACAATCTTAATCAACTTAAAAGTGCGCTAACGCTCATAAAAGGGCTACTTACAGTAGACCTTAAGTTCAACTTCAAAAAAAGGTATGTAAACAAACTTATTTTACTCACTACTTAAGAACCTTACCTATTTTTTTTTATAAAGTAAAAAAGAATGTTTATATACTTAGTATATATGACATGAAATATCTTTCAAAGTGAAAAAGGAAAGTTGTGTATTTCAAAGGTTTTTCAAAAATATTTTTATAGGATGAAGAAGAAAAAACAACAACAATAAACGTGACAAGTGAAGATGTCAAGAAAAGTATCTTAGATTTCAATGCTTATATACTGTATAGGAAATAAAAAAAAAGGTTGGTCAACTTTTTGACATGTTAAAATGACTTTTCACTTTGTTTAAAGTACTCACACAAATGTGTAATATACATGAAACACAAATTCAAAACTCGTAAAACATATCTCGAACTTCAGAAAATATGCATATAAATATAAATATGCATCAGTACTAGCTTTTGATTCTTTAATTGGCTTTGGATGGCCGGTATATTAAGACACTTCACCCAAAAGACATGTCATATAAACAATGTCACCTAAACCAAATACTCTTAAATGTTTTTTTCACCTAAATGACAATACACCTAAACCTTTACACATAATGAACATTAATCTAAAGAAAGTTCTGATACATTTTCATCTAAAAACATTTAACCTAATAATATTTACCTCAATTTCTTCACCTAAAGCAAATGTCAACCCAAACATTTTCACCTAAACATTTTTTTTCACTAAACTACTTCACCTAAACTAATTCACCTAAAATACATTTTGCCTAAAGGAATTTTCATTCAAGGATTTTTCTTCTAAACAAATTCATCTAAAACACATTTTCTAGTAAGAATGCCATCTAACAATGCAATGTTAACTGCATGCAGCTAGCAAACGTTCAAGAAGGGTAAGGCTTTGCTCAACTATATTGTTGGCAAATAATTCCCCACTGTAGATCATCTATAGCATGAAAGTTTGCACTGCCAGAAAACATGCGTCCGTCCGTACAGTCAAACTCGGTTATAGCAATATCTGATATAACGAAAACTCGGCTATGATGCCATTTAAAAAAAATTCCGATATAAATGTTTTTTTTTTCGCTTATAAAGTCACTCTACCTCTACTATAATGACAAAATATCTAGGAATTTTACTGTTTTCGTTGAAAATAGCAAGAAAATAACGTAAAGTTGGTCGTGAATTTAAGTTAACAAACTCAAAACGTTTCATATATAATTTGGAATGCAAGATTAAAACTAAAAAGTCCTTTGAGAAGAATTGCGCCAAAATTAAACGACTCCAAAAACCAGACGTGTATAAAATAAAACTGACACTAAAATATATTTGTTACTAGTTATAATCTGTAATTAAATAAGAAAAAAATAGTTAACCTCGGAAACGTGACTCGATTATAACGTTACAAAACACTCGGTTCCTTGAAGGACGCTATAACCGAGTTTGATTGTATTTACTTTTAACAAACCTGGCATACCTGGCCCTAAATTTTTTTAACTCAGCATTCAATCAAAGTTTAAGTGTCACAATCTTTTCATGACTTTGTACCAATAAAAATCAAGAGTTTCGTTTCACACTGTACTGACGACGACCATATCTCAAGATTTTATTCTCTAAAAATTGCAACTCTATTTCAAAAGTTTATTATGAGGAGGACAGAGCAGTGAATCGGAAGTAATGGTGGTTTCAGAAAAAAATATCTTTTTGACCAAAAAAAAAAAAAAAAAAAAAACAGTCGGAACCAAGACAAGAAGAAGAAGAAGAAAAAATCATTATAAGGTGATGACTGTGGAGGTGCCAAACAAAAAGTACCATAAGTGGATCGGTACAGTCACCACTATCACCGAGACATCACAACGCGCGCCCAAAAAAAAACGAAGATAATTCCTAAAATACATTATTTTTATGACAAAAGTCGCCCCCAATAGGCCAATACAAATAGCTTGTTGGTAGTACAAATATAACGATAATGGTTTTGATGTTGATGGTAGTGATAATGGTGGAAAAACTCTGATTTCTCCCTTTTTTATGACTTGACTTTTTTTACTTTCTATATCCACACACTTTTTTTCTGTATGTGTCTAAAAAAAAAGTCAAATAATTAATAAGAAATCCTTATTAATAATTACACATATGGCCCACCTATAACACATACATTTTTGTGTTCTGTGCTCAAATACATTATTTGCCACATAACAAAAAAAAGCTTTTTTTATGAAATCTTAAAGTCACTTCAGATTTTCTTTTCTTCGGATTTCATTGCTGACAACTCTTTTTTTGTGTGTGTCAGTAATAAGCAACCAAAAAAAAAATCTGTCATAATTTGGAAGATAATGGGATTGTATGAGAGAGAGAGAAAGAGAAAATGAGATGTGGCTAGAAATGTGAGTGTAAAATGTGTTCTCTTCATAGTTAATACGGTTTCTTTTTTCTTTTCTTATTCAGAGTTCTTAAAAAAAGAAAACTCATCGATGAAACTCATTACACGCTCGAATTACTATGAAAATATGAACTACTTTGATGAATTCGCAAATGGTGAACATGGAATTTGCATAATATGTCTACTCAGTATGAAAGATGACAAAAGGATCCATATTTTTTTTTCTTTCTTCTCAAAAATATACTTAAGCTTGTTTTAAATTGTAAACACTTCTCGAACTCTTGCTTAATCTGTCTGTCAAGAGTAAGAAGAAAAAAATTAAGAAAAATTTGAAAGTGTTTTATAAACTAGAAGGGTAGCGCGCAACTACTTCAAAGTAATTTCATGTTGATAATTATCTTTTAAAATAAGCTTTTTGTGTCATTTTGAATGTGCCCCAACTTTAAACAGATTAATATTTTTTTTAGTTTTGTATAAAAAAAGTTTATTTTGAAAGATATCAACATCAAAATACCATTAAGTGGTTCAGCTACCTTTCTAGTTTCTAACACCCTTTCAAATTCTTCTTAGTGTTTCCTCTTCTGCAGAGAAGTTACTAGGTAATTTTGCGCCCCGATTTTTTCACCCCCTTAAGTAACAGCATTCTAGTTGCGCCTCAATTTCTGCGTCATGAGCTTTTCGGCTTGCGCTCGAGGCAGGGTACTCATTGGCCTTGCCGTAATCACGACTTTGGTTTAAACTGGGCTAAACATGTTTAAACCCAAGTCGTGTATCATGGAATTTTAAACATTTTTGAAACGTTGGCCATTTTTAAGCTCTTTGAGACTGCTGAACCCCATTAAGCCTTTCTGAGCCCTTTTTACTGTATTTTAGAGGATTAATTTTTTTTTTAATTTTTGGCCGTTTTTGGAAAAAAAAAAAAAAAAAAAAAAAAAAAATCAAGCCTTGAGTTTTCTTTCATTTTTTCGCATTTTAAAAATTCTTGAATCTTTGGCCATTTTTAAGGCTTTTGAGACTGCTGAGCCCTGTCAAGCCTTCCCAAGCCCTTTTTAATGTATTTTAGAGGATTTAATTTTTTTTTTAATTTTTGGCCGTTTTCGGAAAAAATCCAAGCCTTGATTTTTTTTCCATTTTTTCGAATTTTAAAAATTCTTGAATCATTGGCCACTTTTCAGCTTTTTGAGACTGCTGAGCCCCATTAAGCCTTCCTGAGCCCATTTTATGATGATACGTGCCTACGTCACCCAGCATATTTATTCAAAAGCAACGGTTTGGGAGGTAGAGAAATTCCTTGGTTACCAGCAACCCTTTTTACTCTACCAACCTTGCTTCATACGGGCATTAACGCTTTTCAATAGAAAATCGTCGTCATTTAAATAATTCCACAAGTATCATTGAGTTGACACTGACTTGAGTCTATTGCTAAAGCTACTTCAGTTCGTTTCGTACTAAAATAAACTTCAAATCCTCTTGAACAAAACCGTTTTTTTACCATCAAAAAAAATTATTTTCCATTCCATTGAATTTTAATGTGCATCTATTTTAATAAACTACTAATAAATTAAGATTGGCATTTAGTCAAATTTATAAAGAAGAAAGCAACTAATTGGATCAATAGACGAGATAAATTGATTAGGTCTGATGTGTAATAAGCTCTCTTACAAGACACTAGTACAAAAAAATAAATTAATGTTATCTGAAAGGCGTTTCTCATTATTAAAATTTAAATTAAAAAACCAACCAATGAGGAGGGTATTTTATGATCAAGTTCGTCTTATTCCAACTGAAACCACAACATTTTATGTTCACACCATTTACTAAATTACAGTTCACATTTATTTTTTGTGTTTCTGCTTTATTTTAATTTTAATTTTTTTTAACTCAACGATAATCTTATTAGAAATGCAAATTTCAAAACTACCATGATTTTATAGATTTTGTCAAACAATCATATTAATTGCATTTTATTTTTTCTATTACAATAATGTTGTTATCGCAGTGATTGTACGAAATAATCATTAAATTTTGGTCATTTTTCTCTTCCAGTTGATGTCTTGTTTTACCTCAGAATGACAATCATTTGTTATTGGGAGCAATCCCCCTGCCACATGGCTTTCGAGCTGGTTGCAGGTGTACCGAATTGAATTGAAGAGTGATTCAAAAATAGAATTTACTTTCAGAGGAGGTTATGTGTGCATTGGAGAACACGTTTTGATTTAGAGAATGTCTAGGGATGTTATTGAAACAGGCGTGTACGCCGTATCCATTTGGTGTAATTATCCATTACACAAATTGAATGTCCATTTCGCGAAATGAACATAGATTGACCCAACACAAAACGCGAAATGGACATACAGTTCATGGACACCAAATGGATGCACGACATAAATAGGCCTACTAATGCCGTAATACAAGTCAATATAATCTTTGTATGTGAAATTTTTTTATATATTTAGTACGTGATAGAAGTTTATTTGGACAATGCAATTTCTATGTTGCTTTTGGACTAAAATAGACCCTCTGACACAAGCCCTCTGTGCTGCTTGCAGAGTTATTATTCAAATTCAAATCATCGTTTTTACTCAAGTCCGACCCTTTTCTAGTAATAGGTTACAAAAAAAAATTTCTAGAAAGGTATACACAAGACGCACAAACACATCGATCGATACCTGGTTATGTTTTAATGAAATACAAAACTCACTTTCTAATAAGAAAAGGAAAGATTTATTTTCTGTTAAAATTTCTTTATATAGAGAAAAAAAAATATGGTTATGTGTGTATATTGTGTATTAGCAAAACCTAATGAAGCATTAAAATTCCATTAACTAATCTTAATGTTTATTTTTTTCTTCAGATGAAACAAACAAAACACGAACTGAATTGACATCTTAATGAGTTTTCTCATAATAATATTGTATATTTAGAACATTAGCCAATATAAATATATGTAGAAAAAAAATGTATTTATTGTAAAGTAACCAGTAGCAGCAGAAGTAGCACAAAAAGGAACCAAAATATTGATTTATTTAGTCTTTTAGTTGCATTATTCTACTTACCAAATGCAACCTTTATTTGTGTTGTTACCAATTTTTGGTCATTTTTTTATAAGCAAAAAGCAACATCTAATAATATAAGCCCCTGAAGCAGTATATCATATATATATATATATATATATATATATATATATATATATAATACATGAAAAGATAATTTCAAATATGAACAACATTCTCAAACCCATCAAGTGGCTTAAAACATGTTGGTTTTTCTATTTTATTCCCAATTTTCCTAAAAATTCTCTTTATTTTAATAAACTGGCTTAATGCTTTTTTTTTTTCAAAATGAAAATTACGTTTGTTAAGATTAATAAATAGCAAAACAAACAATAGGCTATTATTTGGTTTTATTTTTACATTATATTATTAAATAAATTAAATCTCGATTTACTTTTATTTGTTTTTACTTGTTGGACATAAAAAGCTAGAAAAATTAATTTCTACATTTTCAAACTAAACTATTTTCATAGATGATATTATAAACAATTAAAAATACATCCATTACTTTTAAGATTTTAACTCATTTTTAAAACCAATTTTAACTTTTATCCATCAGTGACATACTGTCCATAGAAGTCACGTAACATCAGCTAGATAAATCGATGAATAATGGAATAATGTATTTTCAGTCTATATAATCTTGTAATTAACTGCAGAAAGCTTTTAAGTTTAAACTGAATTGTTCTTTTTTTTTTGTTAAAAAAAAAACTAAAAACGAAACAAAAAAAACTTTCAAGACATTTTTTCTTTCTTTCCAAAAAACGTGTCTGAAATATAAAAAAAAGATACATATTTCAGACCTATCTCAATTTCCGGTATGAAACCACTTAAGCCATAAATACTATCTAAGTAATCTTTGAATATTTAACATCACGAAAAACACTTGGTTTATACCCCCACCAAAGAAATGCAACAAAAAATTCTTAGGATTCTCTAAAGAGCAATATGGCTATATATACTCAACCTTTTTTTCTCTAAAAAAATCAGAAAATATTAAATTATTAATATATCAGTATTACCATTTACCATAATATACAAACTAATATGCCCTTTATAGAAAAATAAAGGTCGACATTAGCGCCAATCGAACGAAAAAAAAGATTGAACTAAACAGAAGATCGAGGTTTGCATTGATAGTATTCGAATCTCTGAATAA
The DNA here is from genome assembly GCA_036925085.1 of Brachycybe producta. Classification (NCBI taxonomy): domain Eukaryota; kingdom Metazoa; phylum Arthropoda; class Diplopoda; order Playtdesmida; family Andrognathidae; genus Brachycybe; species Brachycybe producta. The sequence goes on along the minus strand of JAUPFP010000015.1, from coordinate 2,945,972 downwards.
TTATACTCTACGAACAGCTCTAAGGGCCTTGGTACACAGACCACTTTTCGATTGCAAAATAAAGTCGCAGATGGTTGAATGCTGTGGTTGTGCAATGTAATTTTCTATGGAAATACACACTCAAAAGTGGTCGATTTTAGCAACAAAATGACTTCATTTTGCAGTCCAAAAGTGGTCTGTGTGCTAAGTGTCTAAGTAGTAATTGAAAACGAACCAACAAGCAATGAAATGCTTTCAGTGATTACCGATATCCAGGGGATATCATAAGGAACTAGTGGGGTAACCCGTCATAAATGACGGGAGCAAAATTCACAGGCAATTGTGCCCAGCATTAGAATTTCTTTTCCTCCGCCCCTTTTATGACGTTAGACCAAGTAACAAACGAATTAGAAATCGATGACGTTCATAAAAGGGCTGAGCAAAAGAAATTCTAATGCTGGGCACAATTGCCTGTGATAAACTGTAGTTTCATTTTGCTACTAATATCCCCGCCCCTTTTTATATTTGAAAGAGAAAATGAGTTTTTCATTCTCTCTGGTGTGCGCATGCGCGTCGTTTGTTCTTTTTTTACTCCTTTCATTTCAATTTCAGTCACCCCCTCCCCCTTTTTTACTCCCTCCACGTTTCTCAATCCCCCTCTACACTTTCCAACCTTTTCCCCTTCCACATTTCTCTCACTCTCCCCACTCTACACTTTCCAACCTTTTCCCCTCCAATTTAATATCATGGGGTTCTTGGTTGTACAGCGTTACTTCAGAGACAGATATATAGATAGATAGATAGATACACAGACCTGGGATATTATATATATATATATATAATATTCTATAAAGATTAACACTTAAAACTAAAATTACTAATTAGTTTAAAACAGAAGTAAACTAAAAGTTACGTCATTAAATGTACTCGAATGTGCAATTTTTTGTTTGTTTCTAGTAGCAACTTAATCGTTAAAAAGGGCCATATGTTGAGTATTACAAAAGTTGTAATACCTCTCTCTCTCTCTCCCCTCCCATTACACACCACCACCCTATAGAAATAGGTCTCAATATTATTATATGTACTTTACCTGCCCAACATCTTTCCACATAATGAATATATTATAAAAACATGAGATGTGTAACTATATTTTATATATAAATGAAGGGGTTTTGGGGCTGCATTTTTGTCGACATTTTTTTTTTCGAAAAAAAAAAAAAATGCCCCCCAAAAAAAAGATGATTATGATGACGATGTCCAAAATTCTATCTTATATTGCCTTATGGAAACATAAGATAGACTACCAAAATATATATACAGTATATACCTATACCAATTCAGACTAGAAGGTGAAGCCACTCCCCCCCCCCCCAAAAAAAATAGAAAACCGCTATAATAATAATATCAAACTAACTTATACTTTCATAAGAGACCCACATGAAGAAATTTCATTCAGTTTTCACAGAAATAATCTCTTATGATGAGCTCCCATTTCTTCCCTAACACACTAAATTTCATAAAATATTTTCTCCCTCTTTTTCATAACATTAAAGGCTCTTTTTTGCATATAAAAATACGTGTAGCCTACACATGTTAATAAATTATACCTTTAATATTAAATCTCTTTTAAAAAAAAACGTAACGGTCTTTCCTTTCTAAGAAAATAGAAATTTATCATTTTACTGTATATCTCTCTCCAATCTAACCGGACAATATTATACTAAATTAAACATTCTTGTCTTGATAAAAGTTTTTTTTTACATTTCAAGTTTTAATGATAATCATCGTCATGTAATATAAAATGCATAGAGATTATTAAAAATTTGTTTCTTTAAAGCTGGGTACAGACGATTAAGTGTGGCTTGTCAATAATCCTAGCTTTTTAATACAAAAAAAATCGATTGTGTCTTTGGTGAATTTTGTTATAAATTCATTCCAACTTTTATTACTCTTTAATAGGGATAGGACATTCGAAAACTCGAATCTCCGCACTTTTTTGTCTGTCGAATCTTTCGAATCCTAACCTAAAAAAACTGTTAAAAACTTTAGTAAAAATTAGGTTTAATTCCATTGACGTCCAATAGAAGCGTTCACTAACAAAATAACGAAGATTGTTGCAATTTCGGTGGTACCCCGGATCACCAATATCAACCTTGTGGCGACCCTAAGTGCCACACTTCTATTAATAATTTAATATTTAATATTATTTCATTTATTTGTATCTTCTTAATGAATAATAATATACGATTCTTATATAAAGGATTCGAGAGAATCGGGAGATTCGAGGAATTCGAGAACCTTTTACGATTCGGATTCGAGAAAATTTAAGATTCGTCCCACCTTTACTCTTTAATCTTGGCTCAAACGATTTCCTCTGTCAGAAAATCTATTTCAATCTTTCGAATGAACTGAAGAAAACGTGATGATATTGGAGAGGCATCGAATGACAGCTTGACAAGTTGGACTATACGCTTTTATGTTCAAATCGTAAAGCTTTGCATTGATGGAAACATAAGCAAAATAGAATTTCACACATACAATTTGAAAAAAGAAAATAAACGAATATGTTGAACGACAATGACAATTTTGAGAGTCAATCCAGGATTGACAACCCAGAATTGATCATCTGTCAGGTGGTAGCATTTGGTACGTATTTACGCTTTAAATTCCTTTTACCTTTTCTTAAATTTACTTCTATATACATTCCTTTTTTTTAAAAAAAAAAATTGTATGCGATTCCAACTGATTCCATTCTCGGTGTTGTTCTTTCTATATTCTAAAATACTGATAAAACTGTTTTCTATTTCCTTCCTTGCATTTTTTATTATACACATTCTCATCACTTCTTGCAGAAAGAAAGAAGAAACTTTCATAAAATTTAACTATACAATTGCAAGCAAAAAAAAACCTCAAGAAAAAAGGGAACCTCCATTTCTCTCCTTTCTAAAAAAAATCATTCCCCAATGGTGTCACTACACTACATACAACAACCCATGGTTCCATACTCACTCACAGTTAATAACCAGAAAAGAAAAACTTTCTACAAACTGAAATGGTTGGAGAATAGAAAAAAAAAATGCAATTCGTAGAAATTCTACTTTATGGTACACAACCGTAAGTTTACGTAACAGTAAATACCCGAAAATCTGTAAAAACTATAATAAAAAAACGTGTTTTCTTTAAAGCAAACGCAAGTGCTGTGTCCAAAGAGGGCTACAATTAGACAGCATTTTATGAGAATAGCGTATGTTTTGTCTAAATGTCAATTTTACTCGTAATTACACTACTAATCATATGATAAGAGATTCTTAAATACTAAAATATAGGCTTAGTGTACTCTTACTATGCATTTCAAATGCATAGTAATCAACACACGTTTTTTCTGATATTATATGCCATTATAGCATTAGCTAATTCACATTTTAAGCATTAATATCATGGCAAGAAATGGCGGTAACAAAACAAAAAGATAATTCTATACGGTATACGAGGTATTTACTGCGTGCTCCAGAAGTATCCATACACAGGGAAGCATATTTTGTGAATAGTGACAGTTTTATCTTAAAAAAAACCTATGTATGGAGAATTGAGTCACCCTGTACAATGTCAAAAAAATAAAGGAAAAAAATCGCCGCAATGACATGAAGCGCCACTTAAGTGGAAAAATCTGGCAACAGAACTGCTAAAGGAACAGAGATCTACAACCGGTTCTTATTATTACACCATGGGTTTCACAAATGCTCTGGTCAAGTGCATGTGGCTTAATCTATACAACCTTACTACCACCAATTAGTGATGTCAACTTTCTTTTAAAGAAATAAATTTAGAAAGGCGTTGCCAATATCCAAGGTTGGTAGAATTAACAGGTTGGCTCTTAACTAAGAACGGGGCGTGTACTAAATTTAGTTGCTAGGGATCGCATTCTCGATGACGAATCATCCCTAGCAACCAAATTTAGTACACGCCACATCTTTAGTAACGAACCAACCTGTTAATTCAACCAATCTTGGCCAATATCTACGACAACAACGCACCCCCCCCCCCCTCTTAATGTCACACCTTTTTTTAACATTACTGTAATTAGTAATATTAATATAATTATAAATAGAAAAATAATTATGCCAGCTTTTTAAAAATTAATTTATTCATTTTCGAAGCTGGAATAATTATTTTTCTTTTTATAATTTTGCAAATTTGACCTGTTGTATTAGGATTACTAATTATATGAATTTTATGGTCAAGAACTCATTATTGACCAACATTTTCCTTATTTTCTTTAACGTTTTCGTCTTATATATTCAAGTGTGTCAATTTAATATTGTTCAAATTTTCAATTGCTCAATTTTAAATTGTTCAAAGTAATAATAATATTAGGTTAGGATTTAGTTAAAAGTAGGGATGGGCCATTCGAATCCTCGAATCCATCGAATCCTGATAAAGATTCGAGATTCGAAAACTCGAATCTTTCCCGCTTTTTTCGTTTTCGAATTTTTAGAATCCTAACATAAAAAAAAATGTTAAAACTTGGGTGAAATTAGTTTGAACTCCATTGACGTCCAATAGAAGCGTTTACTAACAAAAAACGGCGATTGTTTCAATTTCGGTTGCAATTCCAGATAGCCAATATCACCTTGTGGCGACCCTGAGTGCCACGCCGTTTTTTATTATTTAATATTTATTTATTAACGAGGGCAAATGTACCTTTAGGGCAAGTGGTTTTAGGGCAAATGTCCCTTTATTGCAAATAGTTTTAGGGCAAATGTTCCTTTAGGGCAAGTATCTCACACCCATTTGTATCTTTTTAATGAATAATATAGGATTCTTATATGAGGGATTCGAGAACCTTTTAATACTCGGATTCGAGAAAATTTAGGATTCATCCCACCTCTAGTTAAAAGTTTTATGAAACGTCCAAAATCAGTTATGATTTATAAAAAAAACCGGTTAATTTTAACTAGTTTTTTCTTAGGAAAAAAAAGAATAGTATTCACTGATTTCATATATTTACTGTAACATTTTATATATACTAGACATGTACAATAATTCGGAGTATGCCAACCAACAATATACATAGTATATACTGTATATTGAATTCGCCATATTGTTATACAAACTAACAGACAAGAATCTATGATTCAACTGCAGCAAAAAGACGTCATATTACAGTTGCCATGACGACTGTGTACCTTTTTTCCTCTCTTTCTCTTCAAAGATTTAGACTTAGTAAAAAAAAAAATTGCTAAAAAAACACAAAATATGACTTTTTTCTAAAAAAAAAAATTAAGATAGTTTGCATCAGTTTTACAAGAAGAAGAAAAAAACGGTAAAATTATTTTAATTAACCCGTTTTTTTCCCCATTCTTCTAAAAGAATTTCTGTTTCAAATGATTTTCAAATAAAAGTCCCTATTTGATAACAAAATGTCGACTCTTCCATATACAGTAAGTATATGGATCCAAACATAAAAAAGAAGGTCTTTTATAGAACATTTACAAGATCAACCACCATATACAGTTTATAGCTTACATGTGTGTGTGTTTTTTGATAGAAGAGAATGAGAATGAAAAGAGGATTTCATTGACTTACAGTAGGTCCATACCCCCCTCCCTCTCCCCCCCCCCTGCAGGGTGGTCGTGTGTCCAGCATTAAATTTAATATCACGCGAAAGGGGTGACACATAATCGGCAAAAGGTCATCCGTCCTTGCGTCAACCAAACGCATTTTGAACGGTAAATTACAAGCACACCCATAGGGGAGATACGACATACACTATTAAGAAAGATGTAGGAAGACATTTCTGTCTCTTTTCCTCTTTTTTTTTTTAAGCTCAAAATATAAAAATCTTGTATATATCTAAAACAATATATACTAAAACCTACAAGATGCAAGTTCCGAATTTTTTGTTAAAATAGAAAATCCGGCCGCCATTCTACGGTTTCACTGGACAATTTGTAAAAACAACAAATTGATATTAAATCCAAACATAAAAAATTAATACGCATGCGTGGTCACTTAAGTATTCGGGGTTCATTACAGAAAACGTCATAAAATTGTGACAATCATACCTTATGATGTCACTGCTGCTTGTGTGCTATTATTTTATGACTTGTCATATTATTCTGTACACCCAGTCAATGGCAGTCACATAATAATATAAATAAATTTGTCATAATAACAATTTGTAATTTGTTTTTGTAACTGTTACAAAGTTATGACTTTATGAGCTACATATGACAATTTACTGTCATAGGACAGTCATATTCTCTCTCTGTAATGAGGCACCAGGTCTTGTAGTGTGATGGTTCAACTGGCCAAAATAAATACAAATGGTTTAAGTGAAAAGAATTGTTTTTTTTTATGAGAAGGAGCATCTTGCATTGCTAACGATTATTTGCTAACTATAGAACTCTAGCCTATAACAAAGTATTTTTAACCGGAAAAAAGGCCGATGCTTAGGGAGCGTAGCAGAGAAAGTCTCCACTTGTGGTACTGGCTTGTCCTGACTTGAATACTGGACTTGGGTATAGACTGATATACTTGTGAATTATCTGCAACTGGCTTGTGAAACGGTGTGTTTAATTGGATTTGTGACATGACCGACCAGGGCCCCATTTCTCAAAAATACAAGTCTTGTAATACAAGTGAATTCTACAGAACCCTGTAAGGAACACACGTCGCAAATTTACAATTTGTCATTGCAAATTGTTAATTCATAATAACAAATTGTGTATTTTCTAAGCGTGTCCTGATCAGGGCTCCGTAGAATTCACTTGTATTACAAGATTTGTATTTTTGAGAAACAGGGCACTGGTTGTGATTTAACTTGTATGACCTCGATGTTGAAAGGAACGTTAAATAAGTTACTAACAACTAGAGTAATGTACATGTAGCTTCCATAATTCTACTACAACAACGCCCTCTGTGCAGCTGGTTGCAAAAATATTCAATCTTATTGCTCCATCCTACATTATAATTCTGGTAAATTACGGTACACTACTAAGCCCGGTGGTAATTCACAAATTTACTACTAATATGGTGGTTATGCAAATTGCCTAATCAATTTGCAGAATGACATTTTCCACTTTGATAGTACTATAATATACCTTGTTGTTTTAAAATAAAATATAATGAACTTTTTATAAGTAAGTCACCCTGTATAAACAACTCCCCCCCCCCCCCCAAAAAAAATACAACTTGTAATATTGATTGGAACCACACAGATAAGAAGCACAAAAAATATATATAAAAACGTGGTTGAGTCAAAAGGTTTTTTTCATCAATTCTTTTTTTTGTTGTTGTTGGTTGTTATATTGTACAATACGTTGTACAATGTGTCTCTCCTATAGAAAGAATATACTAAAAAGATAGAATGTGGTGAAGCAAACACGATTGGGCCTCAAGCATGACGACACAAAGAATCCAAATAGAAGACAAGACACTGAAGAAGAAGAGGTAGAAGAGAAGATGGAAAAAAAAACTCCAACAACCTCTAAAAAATACCTAAAAACCAAGAACAGAAGAAGAAAATTGGTGAAACCTATTTCATCTTTGTATGTAGGCTACACATGTACAGTACATGTGTAGTAAACGTACAAGTAAAAACCTTAAGTAGGGAAAATAGAAAGAAGAAGGAAAAAAAAAAAAGAATAATAGAAGTGGCACCCATAAGAAAATGCTAATTCCTCCATAATTAGCATGTAGAATGTATATAAAAAGAGGTCCCCCATTAGACCATAAAGCTTACTAATTAGGTAATCAAAGCAGCTTTTTGATTTCTGCTTATTTTATTTCTTCGAAGTAAAAGAAAACATTTGGCAAAATTAATGTATTTTTTTTTTCTCTCTCTCTCTATGTTCAATATAATATCAAAACTATTGCAGTATAGCAATATTTCATCTATGGAACACTGAAATAAAAGTTTACATTATTTAGCAGTTTAGAAGCAACTGATTTTTAATTTCTTCATTAAAAAAATACTTTTTATGAATATTTATAAAAAAAAGACCAAATTTTCTTTTTAAAACTGTGATAACCACTGATAATTATAATATCAAATGATTTAAATTGTTTTAAATCACTAAAAAAAATTATGATTTAAACCACTTATATGCACATTTGGTACTTGCCTGATGCCTGAGTTGAAGGCAGGAAAACTTGTTACTGTGTTTACAGTACTCAACATGAAAGTAACAGACCACCTATCAATGCGCACAGTCACAGAGTTTCAAGATTTAAACTGATTATTTCATTATTTCTAGTTTATTCATTTCATTAAATTATTTATTTTATAAGTTAATGTTCAACTAGTCATGATTTAAATTCAATTCAATTCAATTAAATACACCTGCAATCAGCTCGAAAGCCATGTGGCAGGGAGGATTTAGGTCAAGGTCCTTAGTTAATTTAATACATAATAAATTACAATATAAGACAGCAAGATTTATTAAAGGTTAAATATCATGTATTCTGACAGGGTAACCCCTCATGCTAGATGAACTTCAATGAGAATCATTGGCAAACAGTTAAGTAGAACCAAGGCTTGCCCCATCTTGAACGATTGCTAGCTGCATGCAGTTAGCATTGCATTGTTAGATGGCATTCTTACTAGAAAATGTGTTTTAGGTGAATTTGTATATAAGTTGAATTAACAGCTAAAACTTATGCATATTTCTGGTCTTTCGTTCCAAATATATTTCGACCATGGAATTATCATCCTAGGGAAAGTACCATGTTAAGACGAATTTCAATTTGATGACCATTGTCTAAACGACAACCATTTATAAATGAGAATCTCCCCCATTGTTTTACGAATCTCGAGCTTATTACAGATATATGAAGTTCAATTGAAGTGAATTCAAGACGAGCCTGTAAACTTCAAACCTTGTTTGTTTTTCCATTTTATCTGTTGTTCTCCGTATGCTTCAAAATAAAAGATCAAAATAAAATATAGCTTACAGTAATAAATGCAATATCTACAATTTCTACATGTATCACTTCACACTGTATGACTACTACTTGCAAGCCAAAAACAACTTTTCGAAAATTTTCTTTAAACTCCCTTAGCTCTTTCTATTCTAACAAGCTTCTTTCTCTGCCAGTTCCACTAATATCAATGTCATTATTATGTACAGGTTTTGTCATAAATAACGAGATCTGTGCAAAATTCGTATCGATTACAAAAAAAAACTACAAATAATGTGTGTGTGTGTGGTCTAAAAAAAAAGCACATAAGAAGAACCTGCCACTACACATACAACACACTCAAGATAACTTGAATAATACCAACAAAAAAAAAGGCATCCAACTTCACGTCGTTAATAAAATTTCAGCTCTTGAGAATTCGTATAATAACAATAAAAATAGGACAATAACAGTTGGAAATGCTAAAACGGAAGTCAACTAAATTAGCTCGTTATTCTTGATAAAAGAAAGTATAAAAAAAAGAAAAATGTAGACAAAATCACATCATTTTATGGCTGTTTCTCTTAACCGTGAATATACATCATTGAAGTGAAAGAAGACAAAAAAAAAGAATGGATGGAAAAAAAATTGTTGCTCACAAGCCGATTTGTCACTCAAGTCTTAAAGTCAGCCTCCGATTCCATACTTCATTTTCTCAATAGTTTTAATATATATTTTTCTCTTTGTTATATGTATGACAGAAATTCACACTAGAATAATATTAATACAATATAAAGGAATAAACAACCAAAATGTCTGAATTTCTATTCACTACAAAGAAATATTAAGTTGAGAAACTCGCAACATCATCATCATATGATATCAGATATATTGCTTCATTTTTCACAAAAAAAAAATGAAAGCAATTATGATTTGAGAAAACCATGTTTTATTCTTTGCCTTTTTCTTATAAATAGTTCAGAATCCCTTCAAGTACAAACCTTAATAAGAATTGGAAAAAAGTTTTCCATTTTTCCCTACAAAAAAGCAGTTTCTTACTAAAATCCTTGTCAGTCAGACCACGTTTTGACTGCTTTTCCGACTGCAAAATGAAGTTGAGTTGTCGCTAAAAAAACCAATCACCTTGAATCTTTCCATAGAAAATATACTGTTGCAACCACAGCCCAACCACTTTCGACTTTCATTTTGTTGTCAAAAAGTGGTCCGTGTTTTCCAACCCTAAGTCACTTCAAAACAAGCCGGACTTTACTAGTAACATTAAATGGAAAAGTGTTCAACACGTAAACATGACAAGTCAACCAAAAGGTTTCTATTTTTTTTTTCAAAGACATTTAAAAAATTATTTGCTAGAAAAGGTTTTGTGACGATTTGTTATAACATTAACAAATGTTAAGGTGATTTTAAAGTGTAAACGTCCCTTAAACTCTCATTAATGTCTTTTAGGAGTAACATGAAGAGTAACTTGATGATGTTTTAAAAACTAGAATCACTTGAAGGTATTTTCATGTTGATAACCTTGTGTAAATGTAAAATAAGCTATTTATGTAAATTTTAAAATGACCGAACTTTAAACAGACGACATTTTTTAATTTTTGTCTATTAAAAGTTTATTTTGAAAGATATAAACATAAAAATGCAATTCAGTGATTGAGCTAACCGTTCTAGTTTCTAACACTTTCAATTTCTACCTAGTGTTGCCCTTAAAACTTAAAAGTAATCGAAAAGAAACAGCAATAAAATGCTTTCAGTGATTGCCTATGTCAGTTAATTTAAAAGTTAGAAAATATTTGTTAAGGTACCCCCTTGTACCTTAACAAATATTTTCTAACTTTTAAATTAACTGGAAATTTAGTTTATTTTGTGAATTCTTCTTAACTTTTAACAGAAGTTTATCACATGCTTTATCAAACGTGGCCCCCCAAAATGCATACACTCATTGGTTGTTAAATGGCAAATTAACTGGCAAATTTATTTTTTTAAATTTAATTAAAAGAGTAAAAAAGAGTTCATTTCAGTGCTTTTCAGGAACTGTTGGAATTGATGCATTCCCAGAAAAGTCTGGAATGCAGGGATGTTTTCATTTCCAGTGTGCAATGCACGTTTCAAAAGTTACACCAGTTCGAAGTGGGCGTCACTGAAGTGTCAATAGTTGCTCATGGATTTGTAACTTCGAAAATTTGAGCGATGTCTTCAATTCCACTGTGCACTGCACTCTTTAAAAGTTACGCCATCTGAGTACGCTGTACACGCCATAAACATGCGTACACGCGTGTACATGTGCGTACACATTGCGCGCATGCGTGCACATGTGCATATGCATGTAACAATGAAAGAAAATTTGTTGTTTGATATATGAAAGCATATATTAAAGCAATGGAGGTCTATAGGGTTCCTTGAATATCTTGTTTTAATAATAATATAGAGTATACCCACCCCGTCCCAATGTACGTATGTACAACTCAGGGCTTTTATAGTAATTGCAATAATTTATGCAATTCAACCTTTTGAGCGTTATGTTACAAATTTACAAACAAACAAGAAAACTATATATATTAAAATAATAATAATAAAATTAAATTTAAGAAAATAAACATGGCAGTTAATAACAACCAAAGTTTGTATACATTTACATGTATTTCTTGACACGCTGTATATTTATATACCATGAATCCATGATGATACAAACTAAAACTATACTGTTGCTCACTAGTTTTAGCATTGTCCAAAGAAAAAAAAAAATCTACAAGTTTGTCTGAATATTCACAATATTTGAATATTTTGTGTTTGTAATTAGTTTGTAAATAAAAAATATTTATTCTGGGCATCTTACGCTCGTATTATTCTATCACACAGTTAGCGCCAAACTACATTAACTCTTTATTTGGCCTAAAGACATTTTTTTTTAAAAAAAATAGAAGATTTACTGATGTCACTCGTTGAAGGAGAAGAGAAAAAAAAACATCTCAAAAAATATATATAATACGTCAAGACACAAGAGTTTTCTATTCGATTTGTGATGATTGCAGATTTTGAAACATCATTTCATTTTTAGATATATAATAATGTAAACGCCCTTTATTTATTTTCGAAATATATAATAAAAAAAACCAAAAGCTCGAGGTTATAATTTACAATAAAAGACTGTTGAGAAAAATAAAAAAAAGATTCTTATATATGATGAGCATTTAAGTCTTTTCAAAGTTTGAAATAATAAATTAAAGCTACAGGGAACCATTATTATTGAAAAATACGGAGAGAAAAAGAGAGAGAAAGAGAGAGAGAGAGAGAGAGAGAGAGAGAGAGAGAGATAGAGAGAAAGAGAGAGAAAAGCTTAAAAGAAAAATATAACCTAAGCATCGTTGTGTTTGGATCATAATTACAATTCTAGTAAATAGAAGAGAGAAAAAAAAATATGAGAAGATGTTGAGAAAATAATAATGGAATCTTAAGAAAGAAAAGTTAATCGTTTAAAGCTGGACACATATACTGTAATATTGGACAAGACAAGTGTGTTGTGGTCAAATTTCCATTAATAAAAATCGATCAATTCAAGTAAGACATAAAAAAATGTGGCCACAGAAAAACGTTTTTGAAATACCGGTAAAATACAAGAAATAAAAAACCGCAATGATATAATTATCGATACCATTAGATTTAGGATCTTTGGTGTAAATCTTACAAGTTTCATTATAGAGAGAAAAACTTCGTTAGAATAAAGTCGGCTACAGACGACCAATTTTTTCGCTTATCATTTCAGGCTTGTTAATCCTCGATTGTTCTTTCAAAATCACCCAAAAAACCGGTCAAACCGTTTTTGTTCTACAATGGAAAACCGTTTAACAATAAATGGAAGAGACCAGAATATTTTATCGTGTTAAAAGAAAATATTTTAATGCTATTCTAAAGAACCAGACCGAAAACATATTGTTTTATCCGAATTCTCGTGTTATTTCGTTTTAAGCTAAACGGTTTTTTCTCCGTAGTTTTTTCGGTTATCGCAGTATTTTTTTTCGTTTATCGCAGTATTTTTTTCGGTTATCGCAGTATTTTTTTCGGTTATCGCAGTATTTTTTTCGGTTATCTCAGTATTTTTTCGGTTATCGCAGTATTTTTTCGGTTATTTCAGTATTTTTTCGGTTTTCTTTTCAAATTGTACAATAATAAGAGAAAATATTTTTCTATTTTTAATTAATTACTCATGATTTTTCTAATCATACTATATGTTCCCACATTCCAAAGCTTGTCAAATCCATGCCAAACACCATCTAAGTTAACCATAACAATTTAAGTGAAAAACAGGCCGAGTAGAGATCATTCGAGACAATATTGAAGAGCAATAAAAAAATAAAGGCTAAATTAACAAAAATCCACCACATTCACAATCAATTATGGCATTTAAAAGCCAGGATGGACAAGCAAAGAAATCGATCGTGTGAACCCAGCCTAAGAAAAACTAAAGAGAGAGAGAGAGAGAGAGAGAGAGAGAGAGAGAGAGAAAGAAGGGGAGAAAAAAGTGCTAAATTAAATGAAAACTGTGATGTATGGATGGATGGACTGCATTTACACTAACACATTTTGAATGCGGTTTGCCAAAGTCGACTTTTAAGTTGATTGCTCTCCATTTTTTTCGTTTAAATCGTCACATACATACACACACACCCCCCTAAATCTAAGTCTCAAAATCCATCCATTTACTTCTAGGGGTGGATTTTCCAACAGTACTTTTCTTTTACTTCATATATTTCACTTTTTATTTTACTTTCTTTAAAATCGATTTTTTTTGGCTGATATAATAATGCTCATTGACAAAGAAAGTGGTGGACCTTTTTTACTTTCTTTAATCTTTTGCTTAACTATATCATTATTTATATTTTTTCTTCTTCTCATATTTTTACTTTTGAGTATTTTTGCTAAGCTTAAAGCTACACACGCTTTAAAAAAGAATTTCAATAGACATAAATAAAATGAAGCCTATCATCATTCATGGAATTACATTCCTTTTTTTAAAGCAAAGAAATGAAGAAGAGTTTCGTTTAAAGATTTAAATGGATTTCAATTAAGATTGGAAAATCTATTTTATTTTTTTCGTTTGACGATCTACTTAAATCAATATCGGAAAACATCACAGGTGAGAGATGTAGTAGAAAATACCTTAAAACTTATCATCTGCAATCTTGGTGTTCGTTGTAAATAATCAGAAAGTTGGCTAAATCCAAGAATACAATCTGCGAGATGAATTTAGTTAGCTTTTTATATTTTTTGATGCACTTATTATATTATGTGTAATGCAGTAATGACAAGTCATTTGCCAAAAGTAATGAATTACAGTAATTAATTTACTTTTTCGAGTAATTAATAACTTAGCATTTATTTTTTTTTAAACACGTCATTTGTAATTGCAATTATTTTTTGTTTGTTAGAAATCTAATTTACAATTACTTTAGTTTTTATAAAATACCTGATAAGTCAATGACTATTTGATCACTCAAGACATTATTTGGACTCTTCTGAAACAGAGATCTTGCATGGATAAGAAAACCATACATTTGTAAGAGGTTAAGAATGGCTATAACTAGGGAGGGATGGGCCAGTCGAATCCTCGAATCCCGCGAATCTTGAAAAATATTCGAGATTCGAAAACTCGAATCTTCGCACTTTTTTTCGTCTTTCGAATTTTTCGAATCCTAACCAATAGAAGCGTTCACTAACAAACAAAAAAAAAACCCGGCGATTGTTGCAATTTCGGTGGTACCCGGATCACCAATATCACCTTGTGGCGACCCTGAGAGCCACACTATTTTCAATTTTTTAATAATTTAATATTTAATATTATTTCATTTATTTGTATTTTCTTAATGAATAATATAGGATTCTTATGTATGAAGGATTTGAGAGATTCGAGGGATTTGAGAACCTTTTAGGATTCGGATTCGTCCCACCTCTAGCTATAACCATGGCTGTGGTTTTCTGCAGATAAGTCGTCTCCAACATTTGCCAGTTGGACACTTGTACGTTCGCAATTGACGAGCCGATCAGACTATGAGTCAAACATTGGATTGAGCATATTCGAACGTTGGAGGAACTTCCCTTTGACGCGGGAAAAGGTAACCGACACCTCCACCGAATGCCTTCCAATACGCTCTAATATCGAACGTTGGACACTTGGCATCCGTCTCACGGCCACACTGTGTGCCAAACCATCATTCATCGTACAATGTGTTCCAGGCATGAGACAGATGTCGAGTATTCGGATGTCAAGCGTCCAACGTTCGACATTAGAGGGTATTGAAAGGCATTCGGGCAGGTGTCGGTTTCATTGTCCCGCGTCAAAGTTTTCCAATGTTTGCCTCATCGTTGGAACCAATGTTGGACACATAGTGTGACCGGTTCATCAATTGCGAACGTACAAGTGTCCAACTGGCAAATATGGGTACAACGGTGGACACAGAGTGTGCCTCAGACTTTACACTCTGTTGATGTCAATAAACTTCAATATATTAAAAGCTTGAAAATTTCCTTCTAATGAGAATAATAACAAAAATGATAAAAACACACACCTAGGCCTAAATGTCAATTTGACAGTTTAAAGCCAAATTTTCTCATCAACATAATCAATTATTCATTGGACCACCAAATGTGTAAAAATCAACTAAACTCACAGCCATCTCTAATTAGCATATCTAATTAGGTCTATGTGGAGAGATGTTAATTAGAAAATGAGCTTCACAAAGAAGAGTAGATGATGAAGAAGAAGAAGGAAAAAAACCAATGGTGTCACACACGCAACAAACCACGTGATCCACTTAGAAGATCTACTTTTTATCAGGGAAGGTTATTTTATGTTCTTCTGAAAGCTCCTATTATTTATTAAGAAGATGAATAAGAAGAAAAAGAAAGAAAAAAATCATCAAAACTGAACATAGTTAAGTAATTAGCCATGAAGAAAATTGATTTTTAAAAAAATGAAATTTCAAAAAAATGTTTTATCCTTATCTATAGTGCACTCAAAAGAGAGTGAAATTCATCAATTATTTTCAATTCACAGCTTGATGAATTTGTTTCACGGTTGAAAATCGTTTTCATTTCACTGTTGTAAAATGTCGAATACAACGACGACCAAAAATACTGGAAACTAACTTATTTTTTTCTCTCTCTCTCTCTCTCTCCATCTCTCTTTCTATCGATACGTCAGTGTCACACAACATTAGCATACTTTTAGATTTTTTTATATGTTGCTTACGTAAGAAAAAAATAATAAATAGCTTGGTTTTTAAGATAAGACATCAATCTAATTATAAGCTTCCTCCTATATTTTTTCCCCCTCCGACAGAAATGGAAACGTACTTTTTGCAAGGCAGATATTAATTTACTAGTGGGGTAGCTCAGTCATAAATGACGGGAGCAACATTCTAGTTTAATTTTGTTACTAAAATTATTTAACTATTTTATAAACACCTTAATATTGTTTGGGTTCTTGGATCGGGAGAGCGAAATATAAATGTGGACCATAAGAAAAAAACAAGGGATTCAAGGAACCCTATAGACCTCCATTGCTTTCATATATGCTTTCATATATCAAATAACCAACTTTTTTTCATTGTTACATGTGTGCGCATGCGTACGCACATGAACACACGCGTGCGCATGCGTACGCACGCGTGCACACGCGTACGCACGCGTGCACACGCGTACGCACGCGTACGCACGTATGTACACGTGCGCGCACGTGTACACACGTGTGCACGCACGTGTACACACGTGTGCACGCACGTGTACACACGTGTGCACGCACGTGTACACACGTGTGCACGCACGTGTACGCACGTGTGCACGCACGTGTACGCACGTGTGCACGCACGTGCACGCACGTGTGCACGCACGTGTACACGCACGTGCACGCACGTGTACGCATGTGCATGCACGTGTACGCATGTGCACGCACGTGTACACACATGTGTGCACGCACGTGTACACTTGTGTGCACGCACGTGTACACTTGTGTGCACGCACGTGTACACACTTGTGCGCACGCACGTGTACACACTTGTGCGCACGTGTACACACTTGTGCGCATGTGTACACACATGTGTGCACGCACGTGTACACACATGTGTGCACGCACGTGTACACACTTGTGTGCACGTGTACACACTTGTGCACACGTGTACACACTTGTGCGCACGTGTACACACTTGTGCACACGTGTACACACTTGTGCGCACGTGTACACACTTGTGCGCACGTGCACGGACGTGTAGACACTTGTGCGCACGTGCACGGACGTGTACACACTTGTGCACACGTGCACGCACGTGTACACACTTGTGCGCACGTGCGCGGACGTGTACACACTTGTGCGCACGCGCGCACACGTGTACACACTTGTGCGCACGCGCGCACACGTGTACACACTTGTGCGCATGTGTAAATAGATAAACACTCATGTACATGACATAGTTACAATTCATTTGTAATAATATGGGTTTAAAATGAAAATACGTCACATGTATTCTAATATACAAAAATAATAACAGAACATAAAAAGGAACACCCCTCCTAAGTAATAGAAAAGTCCCCCCCTTTCGAATGCTACAACTGGAAAGAGGAAGAATCTCGATTTTTTGAAAAAAAATTACGATTTTGAAAAATCGAAATTTTATATATCAAATCGCTTTAAAATTTCAATTTTTTTCCAGTTTCATCGTCAGAATGTGTACATCATTTTAGGTCTGATGACATTTTATTGTAATTGTCCCCGTTTTTGAGTTGTTCGACCCACAAAATATTATGACCAAAAACTCAAAATTTGTTTCTAAAAAATTCATAAAAAAATAACCCCTGGGTAAAATTTTCTAATTTTTGACCTCCATTGCTCTAAAGAGCAATGGAGGTATATAGGATCATGCAAGAAAAGGGGAAAAAAGGATGTCTGTGTGTCTGTGTGTGTGTGTGTATGTGTGTGTGTCCGGAACCGATTTAGTTCCTCGAACAACTCAAGAACGGAATGAGATAAAGACATGCAGTATTTTTTATTTGATTCCGTGGGTCAATATGAAGCTCCTGACAAAAAATTAGAAAATTTTACCCAGGGGTTATTTTTTTATGATTTTTTTAGAAACAAATTTTGAGTTTTTGGTCATAATTTTTAGTGGGTCGAACAACTCGAAAACGGGGCCACCTACAATAAAATGTCATCAGACCTAAAATGATGTAAACATTCTGACGATGAAACTGGAAAAAAATTGGAATTTTAGAGCGATTCGATATATAAAATTTCGATTTTTCAAAATCGTAATTTTTTAAAAAAAAAATCTCGATTCTTCCTCTTTCCAGTTGTAGCATTCAAAAGGGGGACTTTTCTATTATTTAGGAGGGGTGTTCCTTTCTATGTTCTGTTATTATTTTTGTATATTAGAATACATGTGACGTATTTTCATTTTAAACCCATATTATTACAAATGAATGACGCATGCGCATCACATGTAACTATGTCATGTACAAGAGTACATACATGTGTGATTATCTATATACACATGCGCACACGTGTGTACATGTGCGTACACATGCGCACACGTGTGTACATGTGCATACACATGCGCACACGTGTGTACATGTGCGTACACATGCGCACAAGTGTGTACATGTGCGTACACATGCGCACAAGTGTGTACATGTGCGTACACATGCGCACAAGTGTGTACATGTGCGTACACATGCGCACAATGAAAAAAAGTTGGTTATTGATATATGAAAGCATATATTAAAGCAATGGAGGTCTATAGGGTTCCTTGAATCCCTTGTTTATCAGGAGCTTCATATTGATCCACGGAATCAAATAAAAAATACTGCATGTCTTTATCTCGTTTCGTTCTTGAGTTGTTCGAGGAACAAATCGGGGTTCCGGACACACACACACACACACACAGACATCCTTTTTTGCCCCTTTTCTTGCATGATCCTATATACCTCCATTGCTCTAAAGAGCAATGGAGGTCAAAAACGGTGATGGTGATGAATGTCAAGTGAAATTCGCTCCTCTACATGTTGGGCTTTCATTTAAAATTTCACAAATCTCGCTCCTCAAATGTAAATGCTACGGAGCCCTGTTGACGACATGAAAAAAAGTTTTTATCTCATTCGGACGACTTAGTATGTCGTGTATAAAAAAATCACTTGATTTGATTTAGAAAATGGTTTAAGTTGTTCCGCACTCATGTCAGTACAATGTTCATCAAATTCTATATGCATTCTGTTACAGGTTTTAGAGTTATCCCACAATGTTCATCTGTTCATCCTCACCGAACTTAGTATCTCGTCTGGACGAGATAAAAAATTTATTTAATGTCCGCAACAAGGCTACGTAAATGCTACAAGTGATACGTGTGATTTACTAATCAAAGGTTAGCAACTTCAAAATTTGCATTTTGTTCAACGTTTTTCGATAGGCATCATATTACCCATTTAAAAACGTTTTAAGCACATTCAGAAATCAATAAAAAAAACTAACCATGTGAGCTTACAGAAATTGCAAGAAGCCATTTTATTTAAAAATGAACGCTCTTTCTAAAAATAATTGAATTCCCAATGTATGTACTCAGAAGTATAACTAAAACTACAGGTTATTTCAGCTTAGTTAACTAACTTTATATAAATTTTAATTGACTAAAAGTTGCATGCTTTTAGCGCCACCTGTACTCCATAACTAACTATAAATCAGTATTATGAAAGCTCTTTAATTTTCTTAGAATGCATTATTTCAGCTGCACCAGAACAACATTGCAATAATTATTATTGGATTTACATCTTTTAGTTTTGACAATGTATTTCACATGCTACAATTGTACTTTTTGATCCTCTGCCACAGGCCTTCTTGTCTACTTGCAGAGTAATTTTTCAAATTCAAAACTTCATATTAAAAAAAGAGATCATTTTGAAGTTTACATCGATTACATAACATTTTTATTTTACATTCTGTTTGTAAATTTGGTGTATTTTTTTAGATCTCATTTTCTATTTTTAGCATACATATTATATTGTAAATGTTAAAGATTCAAAACAGAAGCAACAACAACAATAAAAAAAGCTTTTTTTTTAACAAATGTCGCTTCCCTCCCACTTTTCTCTCTCTCTCTCTCTCTACCATACACAAAAAAAACATACATCAGCTTCAAAAAAAGATGGCTCTTGGGAGTGTTGAACGATAGAACAAAATGGTATTATGGCCAAGTGACACAAAGTGATGTATTTTTTTAAAAAAAAAAGAGAGAATAAGAAAAGGAACAGAAATGTAAGACAAAAGAAACTATCTATCCATGTAGAAGAGAGAGTCTTGTAAGACTTGTGTGTCAGATGGTGTCGAAACACACAACAACAATTGTCACATACATGTACATGCAAACAAAAAAACTGTCACAGACACTTGAAAAGTAAAAATAAGTATCACAATATGCAAAATAATAGTTGAATAACAAAAAAAAGTTGCCCAACCAATACAAAATTCGTATATCTAATTAAACTAGTAAACCCGTCGTGCAACTTGCACAAAAAGAAAGGAAATATAACAAAAAGTGTATACTGGGAAATATGCAAAAACTACTATAGATAATATAGTATTTCTTGTTATACAAATATGGTAAATGCTTGTTGAAGGAAGTTACATTTTGAAGCAATTAAGTATATATAAATGGCGTCTAACACTAACACCTTCTGAAATATTTGAAAATAATCCACACTGCTAGAGATTGAACGCATGACCAACACATTAATACATTACCATGGGATGAGACTAACGACTCCATCAACAAGACAAGAGGGGATTAGATCTTGTTTTTTCTTACTTTTTAGACCCTTTTTTACGTCACAAAAACATGTATTTGTTTAATTTTCTTGTTTTTAATGAAAACCTATAAAGGAAGTTTTTTTTTTGTTTTACATTTTTATGACTTTTACTATTTTCCCAGGATTTTCAGGTAGATCAGTATAAAATTTATGTCTTAGCGATGTCACTCCTTGTATTTTGCGTCATATACGTCATAATAAAAACAAAAGTACCTATTTCAAATACGACAATTTCGTACGACATAAATTTGAACGAAATTTCGCTTAATCAAATCTCATTATTGATTTTTTTTTTAAAAATGTTTTCATAATTAATCTTGAATAAAAAAAAAGAGTGAAATGACCACTTGTTATTTGAATAAATATATGGCGATTGCTACAGCACATAAAAACCACAAAAAATACTAAAGTAATGGCAATCTGCAGCCAAAAAAAAATCCTAAAGAAAAGCAGAAAACTAGAAATGTGTACAGAGATACCCCTTACCCACAAGTATATTTCAGATGGAAACACACAATAGAAACAGATGAAAAGTTGCATTCTGGATTTAATTTACTGTGGTTAGCCCCTAGAGAAACACAGAGAAAACGCTTTCAAATACTCTTCTCTCTCTCATATCTCCATGGAAACCAAACTTTCTCTTAGATTAATGTTTTCCACTCGTAAAAAAAACAAGAAAGATTGCAGCAAAATCGACAATACCAGGGGTCAGGTGCAAAAATTAATGGCGCCAATACTGCCTTAACAATCACTCAAATAATAAGATTTCCAATTCCTTCATTCCCCCCCCCCCTTTTTTGTCTACTAAAAAGATGTAACATTTTAACACAAATATGTTCTATCAAAGCCCTTGTGTGTCACTTCAAGCCTTCAAAATAACACATTCTTTCAACTGAAAAACCTTTCACATATTTAGTTGTCAAACTGTAAAACAAATTTCAAAAAAAAAACTTAAACATTTCCTATACCTTTTTTATTAATGGGTTAAAATCTCAAAGGAGTCCTTTACAATATTAGCAATAGGCCCTACTTAGAATTTTTTCTTCTCTCTATAATAAGTCATTTAAATTACTTCAAAGACAATTTATAATTGTTAGATTTGATGTAATTATTCGATATTTCAGTTAAAATTATCAACTTGTTTTCCATCTTAAAATCTCAATCCATACATTAAATAATAGAATTCTAATAAAAATAAATAAGATCATGTCAATCAAACAAAATCAAATAATGAATAAATAATTCTTTTTAAAAGCATTTCAAATCAAATTATAATCAAAAGAAGAATTAGAAAATTACATTAAATAGTTAAATCTTTTCTTATTTTGATTGGGGGGGAGGAGAATTGCATATTTAATTTGAAAAGATGACAATTTTTTTTTAATGAAGATTAATTAAACAAGTAAAATTATTAGAAGGTCAGAAATGAGAAAAATGATCTCTGTGGATTTTAGCATTTGACGTCATCATCAAAAGATCACGGGTTCAAACAGAAAAATCACACTCGATATACATATGTATAATAGGCCTATATATCCCTATCCCTAGCCCTACCTAGGTTCTACCTTTGAAATAATAAAAAAGATACTCTTGAGAAGAACCGAAAAAGAAAAGTCACTCCTCTTAGTCTTTGACTTAAATTGACGTTAAGGCTAAATAAATCATTTTGACAACAGTCCTTTTCTGAAAAGTGAAGGAAGAAAAAGTAGCTATATGTCACAACACACCAGCAACAACCCCCCCCCCCCCCCCTCCCTCCCTCTACACCATTATACAGTATGGTACAAAAATCAGAAGAAAAATGTTTTCAATGTCTAATATGCTTGCGTCGCCCTTAAAAGAAGCTTGTGACGTCAGAGGGGTTTACGTAAAATTTAGAATTGTATCATTTTATTGCTGTTAAAAAGGGGTATCTCCAAACAAAATGAAAGAGTTCGTTTGTTTAAAGTCTAAATGAACCAAATAAAAATTGACTATTATTAATATTTTAAATTGAAATACTAAATCAATATTTTGTCAAATAGTTTATATATTTTATTCAAGTATTAACTCAATATTTTCAGATTATTATCTGAATAAATTGAATTCGATATGTTTGTTTGCCCTTCACAGGGCTCTGTAGAACACCGTTTATTATTTAATACATTTAAATTATCAGGTGTGTACTAGGTATAACCCATTATATTGAAAAAAATACAAATTTAATACATTTAAATAATAACTCTATAATTATAGAGATAATAATTATAGAGATATTGGCCTAAACAGGGCTCTGTAAAACGCTTTCGGCGATGATGAGGTATATTTAGATGGGTAATTTTAACTTGATATCTTTTAAAATGGGCTTTTAATTTGTAATTTTGAATTTTTGTCTACAAAAAGTTTATTTTGAAAGATAACATTTAAATACTAATAAGTCATTGAGCAGCTAACCCCGTTCTAGTTTCTAATACTTTTATCATGACATTGTGTTAACTGACTTTTGTGTCAAACTGTACATAATGGACGAAGACTTCAACTAAAAATCGCGTTTAAATATCTAAAAAAAAGAGGAAAATAAGACAGGGTTATTTATATGGTGAACAAAAGAGAGAGAAAGAGCGAGAGATCGATGATTGTGGTCACCAAACTAACATCGTAATTAAGATTACACAGTATAACGAATGTACCAAAAATAGGCGAAAAGGTAAACAATATGAGAGAGAAAGTGTGTTGTGTGTCAATAACAGAGAGAGAGATAGTTTTAGATGTTAAGAGATCCTTCCACATTTGGTCCCTACTTAAAAAGTTATAATAAACCGTCTCTCTCTCCTGTCTTATCCTATATAAACGATAACCTCCTCCCCATATATATATATAGAGAGATGAGGTGGTTTTTCTTAGTTGGTTACAAATATGTTAAGTCACTTGCACCACCACCACCACCATCTTTATTTCTCATCAACAAACCTTTGATATTTACATACATTTA
Organism: Brachycybe producta; assembly: GCA_036925085.1. Lineage (NCBI taxonomy): Eukaryota > Metazoa > Arthropoda > Diplopoda > Playtdesmida > Andrognathidae > Brachycybe > Brachycybe producta. The sequence goes on along the minus strand of JAUPFP010000015.1, from coordinate 2,922,262 downwards.
ACACGAATACAAAAAAGATAAAACCCTTTTCTGTACATTCAACCATATATATATATATAATGTAAATGGTAATGAGGTTTCACGTAGACCATGCGTGATGAGCAAATTTAATTGATGAAAGTCGAAAAGTGTAAGAATGAAGGGAAAAATCTTGGAAGGTTTTTATTAAGAAAAATAAAAAGAGTTCATCCAATGTTAAAACTCTTCTTAATTATTCCTAATTATGCCCCTCTTTTCATTAAGCATATACTTCATTTTTTTTGTTGACAAACGTCAATGACACATAAATCGACCTAAACAGAATAACCAAAAAATGGAAGGAACCAGAATGTTTTTTTCATGTTAACCGATATTTTCGTGTGTCTAGGTTGCGCGTCTTAAACGAATTTACATATTCTAGATTTTTTCTTCACTTTTTCGAGTTTTTCGAATTCATGGGCTTTTCGGGTCCTTGGGCCGTTTAGGTGCTTTTTTAGGGCATCTAGAAGATTTTTCATTTTTGACGTTTTCTTTTTAGTTGTTTCTCTTTGTAAAACAAAAGGTCATTTGTGTTTTTTTTTTGCTACTTCAAAGCAGTAATTGAGTGTCCAATGGTCACTCAACCATAGTCACCACCACCACCACCACCAGTGGACAATGTGTGAAACGTATTGGGTTATATATAATAGCTCTATGTAAGTAGGAAGTGATGCCATTTAAATGACGCCATCTTTTTTACATTAGGAACTATGCCAAGGATACCAAAAAAAAAACAATGGCCCTTTTTGAGGAGGGAATTAATCACACTCATGAAAACTAAATTCATTTATCCAAGGACAATATGTTTCATGTTCTCTGTAAATAATTAAACTCACGTCAGACTTAATTAAAAACATGTAATAAACATTTATAACGTGTTTTGACCAAAAGGTTTCAACAAAATACTAATAAATTTTAGCAACAAAAAATAATTAACTTTTGACGTTAAAAAAATCCACTTTTTCATCCTCTCACAGTTTGAAATTTTCGGATGTTAGAAATCAGCTCCTTTTTCTTAAAAAAAAGTCGATTCATATGAGTGTCTCAGAGGTAAACTGTGTTAAGTCACATAAAAACACGATTTTTTTGTACATATTATGAATTATCTTATTAAGGATGGTGGTATACCATGTAAACTTCTATTTCCTTCAACTTTTTTCATCATTTTTTTAAATTACGAAGGTATAAGTTAGTTTTAGTTTGCATTAATTAGTTTTAGTTAGGTTCGGTTTTGTTACATTAAGCTTGTTGCAGGGGGTCTGGAGGGTCTGAGGGTTTACCCAGTTTTTAAATAATTACTTTATTTAATATTATAAATAAGTTATTTAATTGACTATTTTTAAATATTTTGTAATTGACTTAAAATTATTTAAATATAAAACAAAAGGTAAAGCGCAGTACAAGAATCGCACCCGGGCTCCTTGCATAGAAGGCGGCGATGTTACCAGATAGGCAATTAGAAATTGGGACAAACAGAAGTTGGCTCCGCCCTTTTTATGACGAACGCAACTTCTAATTGGTTGGTTATGTAGTCTGACGTCACATGCTCCGCCCTTTTCAACGTCGAACCACACAACAAACCAATCAGAAGTTGCCGGTCGTCATAAAAAGGGCGGAGCCAACTTCTGTTTGTCCCGATATCTAATTGCCTGTTGTTACCAGTTGTTCTACTAATTTGTCATATTTGAAGCTGCATCCCCTAACGCAAGCGCTATACGAAAGCGTCCTTCTCCTCCCCCCCCCCCCGATAAATTAGAAGTATTTCTCGAAATTTATATAAATAAAAATAATTCAAAATAACCCGATGTTTATGTCTTTATTTTTAGCACAACAAACTCTTGTTTGTCTATTACGCATGCGCCATTAAAGATTTCTTTGTAATATGAATCAGTAGTTGTATTTTTGTTCGCCTTTCAAGGGTTTGTAACGCCCTCTGCTGATCAATTTCTAAATAATAAAAAAGGCCCATATAAATGGGACAATGGCGTGTGTATGTGTTTAAGACTATATAATCAAAAGAAAATATAAAATTCACAAAATTGTATCCACACCCTGGAAATTAAGCCAATACGAACGGTGTTGAGTCGTTTACAATGTACATGTTAAGAAAAATCGAACAATAAAAAACGAAACCCGGGAAAAATTACTTCAGATAAGATAGCAGTGATTGCGTGCTGTAAGGGGGACAGCACACAACAATTGAGAGCAAATTAAAACCTTTTATTGTTTTTGTTTTTTCTACTTTCTATTTTTTTTGACAAAAAACCTTACCAGAAATAAAAAATTAGAAAACTCTAAAATGTGAAGCTGTATGTTAACTGATTTTTTTTTGCGTGCGTAATAATTCTTTTATAATTATAAAAATAACACTAATGGAATGGAAGGTAAAAAAAAATTCAAAAGAGAAAATTAGTTGTTTTTTTGCGTGCAAAATTCTAATTATCCAACTGAATTTCAGTATCAACACGTTTTTACGCCGTTTAGATTTTCTGTTTATATTTGGATTATTCTTTTTTATTACACAAAGGATAAGAAATAATGAGGGAAAACGTAAAACCATCATCATCAGTATATCATCATCACCATTCTCTCTGTTACCAATGACACTATGGTAATATATGATTAAGAATTTATGTATTGATTAAATATAATCTCGCTCTGAATTTACTCCCAATTTGTATAGTTATAATTATGAAAACTTGTTAAATGTCAAATTGGCCAATTTTTGTTGTTGTTGTTGTTGCAAATAACTATGACATATCATTTCAGGTTTTATTTTTACATCGATGCCACACAGTTTCTAAAAATATAAATATGCACCACTTTTTGTCGCACCACATAAAGTGGCCCTTTTTATGCGGACTTTTCATTAAGCAAATGTTTCTCAATCTGTGGCCCAAAGAGCCAATTGTGAAATAACAATCTCGTTTAGATCAACCAACAATTATGATTTTACTAATTAAAAACAACAGTTAGAGACCAGAACTGTAAACGACACACAATTGCAGTTGCTCTAATGATGGTGATGATAATGATTACTTCAACAATTGGCCCTTTAGCCACAAAAATGAGACATTTGATTAATATTGAATACAAATCCGAGCCTTATTCGTTACATATTTTATATACTAATACATGTTAATGTAAAAAAAAAATTAAAACGCAACAAACTTTTCAAACAAAACTGAACTTCCTATTTTTTTTACTGATAAAAGTGCAAACACCATACATAAACCACTGTTTTTTTTGTGCACTACAATGGCGAGTCCGGCCACAAGTCGCGACTACTGCCTGTTTGTCAGTGATGATAAAAGTCATGCTCGTGGCCCACACTGACACAGCATATTCCATTGTTTTCAATGGTGGTTCCGTGTAGAAGTAGGACCTAGAGCAATGACGTCACCACTAAGATTTTATGGAGTCTCTAATTTACATTTTATCTCCTCATTTGCAGTGAGTACATAATTTATTATGCTTGATATCTGATAAACGAGGATTTTGCGTTCTTTTTTTTGTGTGTGTGTTTTGGATGTGTGTGTGTGTATGTATATGCATTATATGTATGTGTAGGCCTATCCCCCCCCCCTCTTGAACAAAAACCGAATAGAAGAAGAAGATAATCTCATCCGTTTAATTCTAATAAATGTCTTCAATTGCATTTATGCAAATAAGATGAGAATTGAGACGAAGAACGGAATATAATCGGGTTCGATAAAGAAGAATAAGGATGAAGAAAGAAAATACTTTCTATAAAAGTTGTTTCTAGTTTTTTTTTTATTGTATAAAGAGATCAAGAAGACTCCTCTTTTTCGTCATTTATTAAAAAAAAGACATTTCTTCTTACATAATAGAAAATAAATTACTTGTTTTAAGATTGAATGTGAATGAAGTTTTAAAGGTATTTGTAATAAACTTAATAATAAAAGAGAACAACTTCGTCCAATATATTTGGACAAGTGTGTGTGTGTTGTGTTCGTTTGTTCCTTTTAGAACGTCCAATCGAATTGACGATTTAATTCTTCAAGTGTCCTCTTAAGACGTAATCCAACAAGATTACAAAATTTCTATGTTTTGGTTGTGTCATGAGTAACAGATTTGATTATACCCTTCTCTCTCTATCTCTCTCCCACTCTTTCCATTTCTCATTCTCTCTTTCACCCTCTCTCTCTCTCTCTCTCTGTCTATCCCCCACTCTTTCCCTCTCATTATCTCTTTCACTCTATATTTACCTTTCCCACTCTTTCCTTTTCTCATTCTCTCTTTCGCCCTCTCTTTCTCTCCCCTAATCTTTCCCTCTCTCATTCTCTCTTTCATCCTATCTCTCTTTCACTCTTTCCCTTTCTCATTTTCTTTCACCCTCCCTCACTCTGTCTCCTCTACTCTTTCCCTCTTTCATTCTCTCTTTTTACCCTATCTCTCCCCCCACACACTTTCTCTCTTTTTACAAAAAGTAAAAGTTAGAAACTCACTCTAAAAATCAAACATAAAAATCTTCCAAAATGACAAAGAAAAAGTCTCCAAACAAAATAATAAACATTGAATTTTTTTTAAGTTTCTTTTCAAAATTCTGAATTATGTATGTCTTAACTCAAAATTGTCATATGTAAATTATGTTTTTTTCACTCTCTTTTCCATCTGTAAGAATGATGTGTACTAAGCAATTAAAGGTAAAAAAAAGATGGATGTGTCACTCACTCACTCATGAAATGACAGATGGATAATGAAACATCCCACCCTCCAAAAACAAGAAAAAGAAAAATCAAAATACAATTTCCAATTCGAAGCACAAACTTATTGAAATTCTAAAAACGTTTTCATAGTCGTCGTCTTTACTTCTCTTAGAAGAGAAAGAGAGAGAAAGAGAGAGAGAAAAGCAAAACTTCACACGGTACTTTTTCTTATTAGCATTTATTCCATTGCATTTCGTAAAGGAAAACATAAATTGACATTCAATGCACATGGTACCGAAAAACACACATCAAAATGGATAGATGAATGGTGAAGGAGGAGCAGGAAGACATTTCTCCATCTCTCTCTCTCTCTCTTTCTACCTATATCAAACCTTTATGTCTCTCCATCCCTCCATCTTTCTATCTATCTCCACATTCTTGTACCAAATAATGTCAATAGAATATCAAAAAAGTGAAAGAAAAATTAAGACCATAAAAGAGAGCGTGTGTTTCCTCTAAAGTCTAAAAAAAGTCTTCCGAAAGACACTTGAAATCTCAGGCTTGTGATGATTCTCAGGTTCGTTTATAGTTCCTCTTACAATCTAACTTATGTCTCTTATTTTCTTACAGGTATCATTAGTAAGTCTTTTTTCTTCTATTCTTTGTTTGTGTCAAATTGTTGCTTGAATTTGTCAAATCAAGCATTTCTTTGAAGTAAATAAGGGCAGAATGGTTTGAGGTTATTAAGTTTTTGGAGGAATACCAAAGATTTCCATGTTTGTAGGAAAAGAATTTTCCGGATTTAAAAAACAGAGTTAAGAGAGACCTACTATCACTGTCATGACAGAACTATCACGTTACTTCAAGACATATAGACAGTTGCTAGATCGTGAGAGTGAACTATCGCAACTTTCACGACAGCTACTTTCAAAAAAGAACTGTCGTCGTGAAAACGAGGCTTAACACTCCAATTCCAGACGACATTTAAACTTCAAGTTAAAGACGGGTTCACACGGAGTCGTGAATTGGACGAGAACACGCCCAGTAATGCACATGTCACACTACTTGCTTATTCCACACCAAAGTTCACGACCCGTTCCAGCTTCAGATGAAGTCCTCAAACGACCATACATTGCCGTTGCCAAACGTACAATTCAACAAACTTCAACATTTATGCACTATTATTCATTTTGTACAACGACATTTTCACTTGCCGAATTCACGACTGAAGCGGGTCGTTGTCACTCCGGTAGGTTGGAGCGAGGACGACCCCACTTTTCAAGGTCGTGTACGACCGCCCACTTCCACGACCACTTGTTCACATAAGGTAGTGACTACATACTGTTAGTAGCGCTCTCGCCAAATTCACAACTCACTGTGAACCTGACTTAAAACTCACACACAAAAATAAAACTTCCCTTCAACAATGGACTCTACACCCCTCCTCCCCTCCCTAAAAAAATTAAAACAATAATCTTATTTCAAATCGACAATCAGTAAATTCTTCTCTACTGATGTGTTTAAATGAATTCAAGTCACACAAAAAATAAAAAGGAAAAAGATTTCTTCTTAAAATTTCCCTATTTGAGATTTGTTGCTAAGTGTCTACTAAATATACAGTATATATATATTCTTTAATTTGAATGTCGCATACTTTTGCATCTATTAAAAGAGAAAAAAAGGCGAAAATTAGATTTTGCCTTACTATACATGTATATACATATGTCTATAGGAAATATATATAGTTTTTTATCAATTGTGTGTTATGTATGTGAATGTATATATATCTGTCTGTATGTAGGCCTACTGTATGTATGTGTGACATGTGTGGTGAGATAAGAGTAGATCAAATTAGTACAAGTACGAGACTGGAAAAGAGAAAATAAATGGCACCCACCAAATAAAAAAGGGGAAGAAAACACAAAGATATACCCATAGACTTTCGCACGCACACACTTCTCGTTCCCAACCGATAAAGTTCATTAAGAACGCCCTAATAATACAACTAACGTCTACAGAAGAAGAAAAAAAATTTCTTCCACTCAAAATAGAAGAACTCGGGAGTTTTTTTTTATCTATCGATTTTAAATGGAACAAATGAGATTTTTTTTCTTCTTCTCAACCCTCTCAACTCTTGTTTCCAAAGTCAGATTCTTAAAGGATCTAATTCAAGTGTAGGATAAAGAACGAAAAGGCATCATAATCATTGAGTAGAACTACACCTTTTTATCTATTAATACAATTACGTAATACAGGAGGATGGACAACGAAGAGAGAACGCGCCATAGTCAAAAGGAATCCACTGGACCTCAAATTACTGAATATATATATATTTTCAGTAATTTGAGGTCTAAATTTAAGTATATGCAAATACTGTACTAATATAATAATACGGAACATTCTTCAAGTAATGCTTACTGCAATTTAACATGGATCACCAGATTTGGTGGCTCTGGATTTTTTTTTTACTATGAGGCCACCATAAGGAGCAGATATATGCAAATAAGTCCAATTCTGTTTCACCAACTAAGAGCCAACAAAATTGAAGAAATCAGGCAAACGACTGCCAAAATGATTTAAGTTATGCAAAATGCCTAATAAGAGCATAGATTTGCAAACGAAGTGGAGGCAGCCATTTGTTATACCTAGTAGGCCTACACACCTGATAATTTAAATGCATTTAAATAATAAATCTTTTCTACAGAGCCCTGTGAAGGGCAAACAAACAATATGTCGAATTCAATTTATTCAGTTAATAATCTGAAAATATTGAGTTAATACATAAATATAATATAGAAACTATTGACAAAATATTGATTTAGTATTTCAATTTAAAATATTAATAATAAAGTCAATTTTTATTTGGGTTCATGTCCTTAACTGGATTCCGTATAATTCACCTAAACACATTTAATTTGAATTCATTTAACTCATGTGTGTATAAGGTATTAAGCCTGTTATACACCATCAATTCATTCTTAAATTTATAAATTAATTTATAAATGTGACATTGCATGTGTATAACGACGTGAATGTTAAATTATTTATTCAAGGTTGCATTAATTTAGAAGATGTTCTATTTTTCTGAAATGAAAATGTGCTTTTTCAGGATCAGCAGCATCATTCTTATGTAATTTACAAAGCTATGTACGATGCGCTGTGCAACATATTGAGCACACCTCTCCCCAATTCTCTTGTCTAGAAAGTCACAAGGTTAGATATATGATAAACTGTCACACTACGCACTGTTCTGCGCACGTTTTTTTTTTAGGTAAAAATGTTCGAATACATTTACAAGTGTACAACCACTGATTGATACTTATTAATTTATACATTTTATGTACCAAAGTGATGTAAAGAAAATCTAAGAATTAAACTTTTATTTTCAATTTTTATAATTTATTTGATTATACAGAATTCAACTGCAGTTTTTCGCTTTTTTATTAGATTAATTAATAGTCAAAACAATTAATTTGACCATACCCTTCTTCTAATGGTTAACAAATGTTGAAATTTATCCTTGTGTTTCACCTGTAAAAAGTTATAACATTTCATTTTCTGTACATGATCACTGATCAGTCTGTATAGATGTCATTTTGTTTCGCCATCATATCAAACCACTAGGCGGCGCTGCAAATGACGGTAACCACTTTGCCCAATTTTTTTTTTTTTTTTGTTTTCTGATGTTTCATTTTAAAGTTATCTTAATTTTTTTTTTAATTTAAGTTGTTTCAGTCTGTTCAATCCCTATCCTTACAGAATTTTTTGCTGTAACTTTTTTTTTCTGACGTAATTATGTATACAGAGTGTAGTTGGCCACCACAGCAATAGACATGTAACATATTGACTTCATTACTGAACAGTGAAGAGTTTCAAGTTTTTTGTTTAAATTAAATTGACGTCACATTTTTTTCTTCTTCTGATTTACCAAATGTTGTTTCAAATTAGAATGTCGCAGATTCTGTTTTTTTTTTCCTTCATCATCTTCTTTTTCATTGGTAAATTCCTTAGTGAGATTCCAATGACGGTTCTCATATAATTAAAGTGTATAGTACACTATATATATGTATTAATATATATATAGAGAGAAACAAGACTAACAAAACTCAGGGGAAAAACACAAAAACGACAAAAAGGAAAAAGAAGAACAAAATGGTTGTAGGAGAGAAAACATTCTTTGTTTTTTTGGAGGGTCTGTCTTATAACAAATGACGGACATCCGGAAATTGGAGCTCCTTACATTTTCGGTTATTCCCAACTCGATTTTACCGTTTTCTTCCTTATAGAAAAAACTCAGCACAAATATCATCTATCTATTTATGTTCAATGTATATAAAACTCAAATGTGTTTTTTTTTTGTTGGGCGCTTTTTTTCTCTCTTTAGAGATGGCGGATACAACACTTTATCATCTGACTCATAATAACGTATTTCTGTTGTGTGACATATTTCGACGTTTGTACCTACCATCGGCGTCCATGTTCCAACAACATACATTATATAAATGAAGAAAAAACCCTTGTATTATTATTACACATCTTGTTTCTAACTTCTATAATAATAATAAAAAAATCACAACACAACTTTTTTTCTTTCTTTTCTCAGAAGATCTCTTGAGACCTTCGAGAATTCAAGATGACTTTTTTTTTCTTTTCATCTCTTGGAACAAAACAATATAACCATTAATTTTATCATTAGTCATCGCTATACTTGTATTTGTCTACTTAAGATTACTGGGTTCGTTTATTTAAATGAGCCACATCATGTAGCACCTCGGCGGCTTGAAGAGTGGTACACAACTCAAAAAAAGACTTTTTGGGTTGAAAATGAGTTTAAAGTTAAGAGAAGATCCATGGCATATATTGCTGAGCTTTTGAAGTGCAAAAACCGTTTTAACTATTCACAATATCCGTTTATTTGGCTCCCCTACAATAGATTGTGATAGAAAAAATGCAACTTTAAACTTATTTTTCCTAAAACAGTGTTTTTTGACTCGTGCCACTCTTCTTCCTGAGGTGCGATGTGTTCTGGCATCAGAAGACATTGCAATTGTTATTGGGTTTATATCTTTGGGTTTTGACAATGCGTTTCACATCCTGCACTTATTGTTCCTCTGTTGCAGGCTTTCTTGGCTGCTTGCAGAGTATTTTTTTTCAAATTCAAGTTCAAACATCACTCTTTTTCGTCTTCAAATAGTTATTGAGCACCAAATTCTTTTCGTAGATATAACCTTTTTCCATTGGACCTACTTTATAAGTCCCCACAGTGTAAATTGAAGGTTGTGACGTCGTTAGGGTTTACAATGAAAATTTAGGCTTGTGTCATTTTGTTTGATAAAAAGAAAATAACACGTTTTCCACAAAAACAACTTTTGTTTTAAACTGTTGAGAACTTTTGCTATCATCCATTTTCTATAATGTAAAAAGCCTACATTTTTTATTTATCCCTCTGACGTCACAAGCTTCACGTTACAGTGTCGCAACTGTAGAAACATGAATTAAAATAAAATCTGCCGGAAACAGACTCCTTATTTACATAACCTAACTAATCACACACAGAAAAGCCATCTATTACAGATGGCGCTCTCTTAAAAAAGAAAGTCAATAACTGTCCACTTGATACAACAATCAAGTTTAAAATACTTTCATTCAAAATCACTGCAATTCTAATCAACTTTAGACATGCATTACATGGCGCGCCCTCTAGTTATGTTACTTATTCCCTTTTTACCAGCTTATTCAATAATGATAATAGTAATACACTGCAATAGCTAGAGGGCGCTAGATGAGACAATTTCTCGATAATCAGAAGTTAACAGACAGTTTGTAAATGTTGATGAGAGTTTAGTTTTTGCAACACAGAAAACTGTCAAAAAAGACTTGACACAAAGTAAATTATACCACTGTTTTATTTTTTTATCTTTTGTATCCATTTGAATCGAAAGGTAGGCTTAGTGATCAATGGCCCGTAATAGAAGTTCAGCTTAAAAAAAAAACTTAACTGTTTTTGTATTGCATCGCTTCCAATTAAAAACAGTCCTCTCTGAACTTGGGCTATAATTAACAATGGATTTAAAAGGCTTTACTGGTAACGACTCTCTCTGGTTCTCTCTTTCAATCTTCAATTCATTACTTTCCACCCCCACGCCCCTATTATATTATAACCCCCTCTCCTTTATTTTCTTTAAAAAGTAGAAGAAAGAACAGGCATCTGTAGACAGCTTCAGGATTTCTTTGGCTCCGCCCTTTTATGAGCGTCATCAATTTCTAACTGGTTTATTACTGAGTCTGATGTCACATGCCCCGCCCTTTTTATTTCTAATTGGTTGATATTTGGTCTGACGCTCATAAAAGGGCGGAGCCAAAGAAATTCTGAAGCTGTCTACAGATGCCTTGTAAAGAAAGAAGATGAGGTTCAGTGGAATTTCCTTCAAACTGAAAAAAAAGAGAAAAAGATTTAACTGAATTTCGATGTACCAACAACTGTGACTTTGATAAACTAAACAACCATCATTAATATAAAAAAAAGAATCAAGACCCGACACCCGTTCCGACTTCTATTTTTCCGCCATAAATTCACACACAAGTACTTTTACCAATTTCAATTCAAAAGACAATTTTGATAGTAAGTATATAGAGAGAGCCTTCCACCATTTAAAGAGAATATTCATCAAACCTCTCCCCCCCCCCTATTTCTGATGAGATTACAATTGAAATTGTCACCTTTTTTGTTTTTGTTTTTTTGGGGGGTTTTCTCCTTATTTTCATTTGAAAACAATAATTGATTTCACTACTACTACTGTTCATTTCCATGAATTGTTGTAAACAATCAAGTTGACGAAAATCATTTCTCTTCATTGGCGTCAATTAATTAAGGTAGGATTAAAGCAGAAGAACAAAAAAAAATACTTGATTTATGGAGACTATTTAAAGTCACCCTTCCTACAAGTAGTCGTGTGTACCTTTCAAAAACGTCTCTTAAAAACAGGAAATTAACTAATTCCATCCTGAAAGTAGGCAATCACACACAGCTTATACTTAACTGAGACAATTCGCCTATTTTAGAATGCAAGTAAATCATTTCTTTTGTCCCTGTATAGCGTTAGATGGCGCCACTAGTCCTCCTTCCATAGAAATGTACTAAACACTCTTCAACTTGTATTATGTTCTAAGTTTGTCACGTGCTGATGGTTAAGGTTGTTTGAACGCTTTTACAGCTAAAAGGTTGCATTCGTTTTCAACTAATTGGCACGTATGTAGTCTGCCAACTATGGAGGTTGCAGGCGCCATATACCTTGCATTTACACAAGTATTTTTTTCTATGAAGCCCCTCTTATGTTGCGTTATATTAATCTTATTCCTGAATCCCACACATCATATAAAAAGAAGCAAAAATATACTTTTTTATACATCGTTATCAGGTGAGGTTAACTTCATGCAGGGGGTCTGCGCCCCACATAATGTAATAATTAGAGCTTGGATTTTTATGCAATTTATCAAGCAAATGTTTCTCAATTTGTGGCCCAAGTGCTAATTTTGAAGTAACAATCATCATTAGAGCAAGTGCAATTATGCTTTTGTTTAAATCAAAAAGGCTGGTTAGAGGCTAGATGTCTTGTTTACTAGCAGTTGTCAACTACAGTTTTCTAGCCTCTATCCAATGTTTTTGATTGAAAAAATCCTAACTGTTTGTTGATCATAATGGGAAATTGTTACTTCACAATTGGTTCTTTGGGCGACAGATTGAGAAAGAGTTGCTTCAAAAAGGCATAAAAATCCGAGCCCTGGTAATAAATTAATTCGATTTAAAACATGATTTGTGTGTTCTGCACCCATATTAATAGTGTCTATCCCCAAGGTTTTTGCGTTCATCTAATTCCATATGCATTCTGTTTTAGGTTTTAGTATTACCCACAATGTTCATCCTTTCATCCTGACCTCAGACAGTAACAACTTCATCCTTATTGTCTGCCATCATCTTTTTTTCTTCTGCATATTGAATCTTAGCATTATTCTAATTAATCTATTTTCTGTGTTCAATTTTCAATTTAACTTTATATTCCAGAATAGAATTCCGTTTGAAACAAATCCCGTCAACCACTTTGTGGTGCCACAAAGTGGTCTGTGTGAAATCATCCTTAACCTTGTATGTATGTGCGTGTGTATGTGTCTGTGAGATATTTAACAAAGAAGATGGCTGATTTTATGATTAATTAGAATATATTCATCCTTCTTTCTTTTAGCTCTAAGAATACAATATAAGACTAAATTTCTTCTCAACTATGATATTGGTTGTCCTACACCTGCAGTATGAACACACTCCACACATATAACCACACGTAGACATTCTCACCCTCACCCTCCCAACTTCAAAGTACCTAAATCCCCGTTCTAATCTTCAATTAATCAACATCCATTTTCTTAGCTGTCAATATTTAATGTAAGCTCCACATTTTTTTTTAAAGAATTCTTCTTTTTCGTCGTCGTCATTTCGTGACTCTACATTTTGATATTATCTCTCCATAACTCCCCTCCCCCCATTTCTAACCCCATCCAATATTTTTTTTTCCTTTGTCACAAAAGGCGGGGGGGGGGGGGGGGGGAGGAGAGAATAAACAACTGCATTTTTGAACAACAATTACTGTTAGTAACGTTAAATATTATATAAATTGAAGATGTTTTTATATCATTCCGTAGAAGAAAAATTACAAAAATAAATAAATAAAACTCCATTGTATGATGACGATGATCTTCCTCCCTTTCCTCCCCGTTTCTAAATAATAACAAACTTAATTGCAAATTGGAATTCATTATTTTTGCTACAAAAAATATTCCAATTTCATTTATTATGGCGTTAAAAAACCGCCACTATGAAGAAAAGAAAAGAAAAATTACCATAAAAGAAGAAGAAATAACGAAAACATTCTCTAAAATTCAAACCTCATAACTAAAGCAAAAAAGAATTATGCTTTTTGTACTAAAAAAATAGGCTTGTTCGAGGCTAGAGTTCTTCTAGAATTTAAATAATACAGCTCAATTAGTTGTAGGTTGACTCTAGCCTCTAAAAAAACCCCTTCTACATTGCAAAAAGGATTAATTTTTTGCCTTGCTTACAAATGTTACACACGGGTCACTTTAATGACCTTCTGCAAGGTCATCCTTGCAATATTTTTGCTACAATTTTCCTGTAAAACGGCGTAAAATCAAACTTCTCTGTGTAATTCTAGTCTTTAAATTCAACTCACAAAGTTTTTAATAAAATAAAACGAATAAATCTAAATTTGACAATATGAAAGTGCATTTAAAAATGACGTCACTAAAGAAGGATCACAAAAGTGGACAAAAGTGATCACAAAATTTTGTCTTATGACAAAGTTCCTAAATAAGAGAGGTAAAAAGATAACCTTTGGTCTATGAAAAGTAACGCTATAGAAGCCGTAAACACGAGCGCCACCGTCGCAAAATACTTTACGAATTCCTCCCGCCCCAACTTCTGCCTCCCTGTCCCACCCACACCCTCAAAACAGCATTAAAAAAAGACATTCGTAAATCAATAAAACCAAATTTCATACTTAATTCAGCTTGCACCTCTTCTTAACGTCGAAATGTTGCACAATAAAAATTAAAACTTTACGCGATTAAAAATAAGACACACGACGATACAGCGACCAAGGTTGCCGCAAGATGGCGACACCAGCATCAAAATGTAGTCTAGAAGAACACCTAAAACATCAAAAAAACAAACAAAATAAACATTAACATGAGTAAATTACATCGTCTATAGGCAATCTGAACTATTAACTTCATAATCCTTAATAAAATATCAATTATAAATGCCATTTTTTTGTATAAAATTGAAAAAAACTAACAAACCGGCAAAAGTTTCCACTTCACGATTCACGCGCCAAAACACATAGGGACATGACGTCATAAATACTACTAGTCGCTAATAGTCGGCTGATCGTTTGAGCAAGACAATGTGACCAATGAACAACGTACAATTTTCGCTGCAATAGGGATTTATTCAAATACCGTTTGCTCATTCGCATTTATAGTAATAAACAGAACATTAAATGCTAATCGACATTTTCTAAACATTCAGTTAGCATCATTAGAATAGAATAACCAATCCATATGAATTATTTTTACTTATATTAATATATACATACATTTAAAATAATAATTAAAGGGAGGACTAGTGTTTACTAAGACGAACGACAAGCAAAAAATTCTTATGCACTTGTTCAAGTTGTTTAATTTTAATATACGATATACAGATGCAGTGGCGCCATCTATTTTTTAAGTTGTCGTTACTAAGACGAACGACAGACAAGAAAATCTTATATACTTGTCTATCTAATTTTAATTTACGATATACAGATGCGATGGCGCCATCTATTGTTTATATTAACATTACTAAGACGAACGCTATACAAGAAAATCTTACATAACTTGTTTAACTAATACATTAATATATACGATATACCAAGGAGATTAGAATAAGCTCCTAACCTCACAGGCGTCTGTGCCCAGCACTAAAAATTTTGTTTGTACCGCCCTTTTATGACATCAGACCAGGTAACAAACCAATTAGAAATTGATGCCGCTTATAAAAGGGCAGGGCAGACAAAATTTTAGTGCTGGGCTGAACTGCCTCTTCTAAAAGAACTCCTTCTAACCAAAGGGGGCCGATATTGAAGAAAATCATGTACGAGATTCACTAAGATTCATAGCAGATTGTGTATTGTGGAAAAATATTTTACTTTTTTTTGCGTTTTACAGGATATCCAGAATAAAATCGAAACGTAAAAATTCAGTAAAACTTGCATAAAAAGTGAAATGACATGAAATACCGTACGAGATTCACCCCCCAATGTCCGCCCCAATTTTCAAACGTCCATGGTGAAACAGGCATCTGTAGACAGCTTCAGAATTTCCCTTTTATGAGCGTCATCAATTTCTAATTGGTTTTTTTACTAGGTCTAATGTCACATTTATTTCATTTATTTATCACATTTATTTCTAATTGGTTGATATTTAGTCTGACGCTCATAAAAGGGCGGAGCCAAAGAAATTCTGAAGCTGTCTACAGATGCCTGGCTTGGTGAAATGTAGTCTTACAGCACTGTATTCGAACAGATGTCAATTTCAACCAATCAGAAGCCGATTACGTCACGACGGTTACCTATTTAAACTACAAAAGGGAAAATTTAAACTGGTTTTTATAACGTTTTTCTTATTCCTTTATATATTTTTAACGTGTTTTCTCTGTTTTACATCAGTTTTATCGAGCGGAGTTACTTTTTCATATAATAGAAACTATATTTGTTTATTTAACAGACGACATGAGTCTACAAAGTATCCCCGTTTTAGTTGCCATTCGTTGCCGACCTTTAGCAACGAAAGAAACACGTGAAGGATGCAGAGTAAGTAGCCGCCAACACCGTCACAAGGAATAAACGTGAGATCCGCCTGAACCCCCTTCCTTACACGACCTTTCTCTTCGTCTCCTTTTTACGCTCGATGATGCGGAAACATGAATTCGTTAAAAAAGATTATTTTGAACCTCTATTTTCACTCCACAGCTAGCTGGAAGCTAGCGGATCCTAATCGAAAGTAAAGTTCATTAAAAAAAATACTTCATTCTTATAGACATGCGTGGAATTTATCAAAGATGAACCTCAGGTTGTTCTTGGACTAAACAAGGCGTTTACATACGATTTCACTTATTCGCCGGACTCAACGCAGTCGCAAATTTATGCTCAAAGCATTAAGCCACTTGTACAAAACATCTTTAAAGGTATTATTAGTAATGTCGGAGGATTCAGTAAAAAACTAACGAATCGAAATTTACTAATCAGTTTTCAATCTCTTAAGGTTATAATGCAACGATCCTTGCGTACGGACAAACCGGATCGGGAAAAACTTACACGATGGGAACGGTTTTTACCGAGGCTGATGGGTTTGAAGAAGATTATGATGATCATCTCGGAATCATTCCGAGAACCATCACGGATCTCTTTTGTGAAATCGCAGACAGAAAGGAAACCGAATTCTTTGTCAAAGTCTCGTTCTTAGAGGTTTTTTTATCTCATAATGAAAAGTCTTTTTGATTTTGAATGTTAGTTCGTGTAGTAAATGCGAATTTCGTTAACTTTCTCTCTTCAGATTTACAACGAAGATATCATTGATCTTCTTCATCCGTCTGGACGTCGAGATGAAGTCGTTATACGTGAAGATTATAACGGAGGCGTCAAAGTAAAATTCTTTTTGTTTTGCTTTTGAAATGAAATTATTTGTTAACGATTCATATATATTTTTTCTCTGACCGTTTTTTATGAAGGTAACGGGTCTTTACGAGATTCCAGTTACCGGATGTCGTGAGGCTTTAAAGTGTCTGGAACGTGGCTCCATGTCTAGAACCACGGCCGCCACTGCGATGAATGCACAATCTAGTAGATCGCACGCCATTTTTACGGTTTCAATTGAATCAAGAGACAAAGAAGGGTCAGAACCTCCTTGATCAACTTATAAAGTCCTTTTTATGAGCAGCAATTAGCTAATGCAAGAGTAGAACTCAATTATTCTGTGTTTTAGAAGCAACCTTTAAGAACAGAAAGTTAAGAGAAAATTGAAAGTGTTTTAGAAACTAGAATGGTAATAATATCTTTAAAAGTAAACTTTTTATAGACAGAAATTTAAAAAAATAAGTCATTTCCAACCTCGACTCAATCTTGAAAGATAACATGAAAATATTTTTATGTGATTGAGCTACCCTTCTAGTTTCTAAAACACATTCAAGTGCACTTCATTTTGCACCTCAAAGAAAGAAAAAAGAATATGCTTTTAGTTACTAAAACAGAACATGAGTTCTTATCTGAAAGATTATTTTTAATTATTTTTTATCGTTCAACTTTTACTTTTTTCTAATAGAACGACTACGTTGTCCAAGTTTCATTTCGTGGACCTCGCAGGGTCTGAACGAGCGAAGAAGACGAGAGCTCAAGGCGATCGCTTTAAAGAAGGCTTGTTACTTTTCAGCGTGAATCGATTCTTTGAAAAATACAACTAACGGGTTTGCTTTTATTTTCTTTTATTAGGTGTCAATATCAATTTAGGACTTCTCGCACTCGGTAACGTCATAAGTGCCCTTTCGGAAGGTGGCACTCGAAGCCACGTTCCATACAGAGAAGCGAAATTAACTCGACTTCTTCAAGGTATTCAATGAAAAGTTTTATCTGTTTTATAAAATATGAAGAGAAAAAACGTTCTTAAAAAATAAACTTTATTGGGTAAAACAGATTCTCTTGGCGGCAATAGTCATACAGTGATGATTGCTTGCATTAGTCCAGCCGATTCCAACATGGAGGAGACTCTAAATACGCTTCGTTATGCTCACAGAGCGAGAAAGATAAAAAATAAACCGATTGTGAATAGAGATCCTCAAGCAGCTGAAGTTGCTCGGCTTAAACAAATGGTTCGTTCGCATTCTTTAACAAACATTATCGAATTGCGATCAAAACTTCAACTTGTTTCTGATATTTATAGATACAACAGTTACAATTCCAACTGCTAAATAATCAGGTGGTTGGAGGAGGTGACGCTGAAAACGATTCTGAAACCGTTTCGAGTGAGGCAAAGGATACTATTAAGCTTTTGCAGACAAAAAATCAGAGTCTCGAGACAGAAATCGATAAATTATCTCGAGAATTACAAAATGCGATAGATCAAACGACTGGACTTTACGAAAAAGCGTTTATGGTAACTAATAAAAGTTCTAATTACATTTTTATTTTACTTACAATGAGAACGTTTGTCGTTTAATCTTCATCAGGCCGAAATCGCTAGAGATAAAATGAAACAAAAGTTAGAAGAATTGAGACAAAAAACCGGAATGACAATCGAATCGTTCCATCAGACCCTGGATGCGAGTGGTTTGGCTCATTTCAAGGAACACGTAGATATGTTCAAAGGCCTCGAAGATAAAATCGTAGAGATTCAGAGCGAACATAGAGATGAAGAAACGACAATTGCTAAATGTGAGTTGGAACAACACGGACAAACGGACGAAATCGTCGCAATGACCAACGAACAAAAGACTGAAATCACTCTCAGACAAGCTAAGATGAATCGAGAACTGCAAGAAATAAACAAAATGTTGGCATTAAAAGAGGAATTGGCCGGACGTCTGACGATGAGCGACGATAAGATTAATTCCATCAAACATAACTATGAAGTCGGTTTTAAAACGAAGGATTAACTGAAAAATTCGAAAGTTTTTAAACGAATCACATTTTTTGTCATTCTTTTCATCTAGTCTACAATGAGAGACCTTGAAGCTGAAGTCTTGACGCTTCAGAAAGAGAAAGAAGATCTTAATCGTGCTTTACACGCTGCTCAAGTGAACACTGCAAGCAGCAAGTAAGAGCTTCGTAGAAATTGAGATGTTTAATGAACAATTGCTGATTTTTGAACTCTTCATTATTCTAACTTTTAAAATTCACGTTCATGTTTTAAAAAATATAGAATGAGCGAACAGAGACGAAAGCGACTTCAAGAGCTAGAAGCTCAGATCGTGGAACTTCGTAAGAAGATCGTCGACTATTCGAAGATGTCCAAGATGAAGGAACAGAGCGACCTTCAAGTTAAGAACCTCAACAGAGAGATTCAAGACTTAAAGCAGGCCAGAGTCCGTCTCGTTAGACAAATGAAGAAAGAAGCGGAACACCTGCGACAGTGGAAACTAGAAAAGGAAAAGGAAGTCTGTCAATTGAAGCAGCAAGATCGCAAGCGACAATGCGAACTGATACGAAAGGAACAGCAGTTTACAAAACAGCAAAATGTAATGAGAATCAAAATGGAGGAAGCTGTTTCAGTGAACAAGAGACTAAAGGTTTTTTTAAGACATTTTTTAAAGATAGTCTTAAAGATGTACTCAAAACATTCTTGTTTTAAACAGGAAGTTCTTACGAAACAGAAACAAACGGGTGAACAACGCAAACAAGAACGTGCAAGATTAGCAATTCAAAAAGCAAAACAAACCGTAAATCCCGATCAAGTCAAACAAAACGTGACTGAATGGATCTCGCAAGAGTTCGATTTGGTCGTCAGTATGCGAGAAGCGAAATATCATCTTCAATCGCTTCTTGACGACAGAAAGTTGATCTCGGAACAACTGATAAGCTTGCAGCAACTAGCGAAAGAGGATGGCTCTTCTATGGACACCGACAATTCCGAAACCACTAACGAAGACGATGAAAGTAGTGTCTATGAAAAGATACAAACACTTAGTAACGATCTTGAACTTCGTAACATACAAATAGCCGATCTACAACAAAAACTTCTGGATGCAGATCAGGGTATGTACCTTTAAAATGAAAAAAAGGTGTGCAAGTTGTAATCGTGTTTACATCTTTTTTACAATGTTACAGAAGAAAAAGGCAAAACGAGATTCGACACATTGCAGAGTATGTTCGAGGCAAAAGTTGCTCTTCGTTGGATGTTTCAGACGGTTATTCCCTAGCAGCTATTGGAAGCGGCCGAACGAATTTTAAACATTTTTTTCTTTTCT
Source organism: Brachycybe producta (assembly GCA_036925085.1). Lineage (NCBI taxonomy): Eukaryota > Metazoa > Arthropoda > Diplopoda > Playtdesmida > Andrognathidae > Brachycybe > Brachycybe producta. Next base: position 2,902,006 of record JAUPFP010000015.1, on the reverse strand, counting down.
GTTTTAACGAAAAGGCGGTGACGAATAAATTAGACGTTGCTCTGAAAAACAGGGAAATACAAGAAACAAAAAATAACTTTCAAGAATCGATGAAAACCGTAGATGAGCTACAAAAAAATCTGCAAGAAATAAAATCTGAATATAATGAACAGATTGTTGAGATTCAAAAGACCTGCGAAGATAAAGTACAGACATTTTTATATAAAAAAATACTTGAAGCTGAATAGTTCGGCTAGGATTTTAACGAAACTTAATCGTTTATTTCATTAGGTTCTGTTTCTATTAAACAAAATCGAAACCAGACAATCTTCCAATTCCAAACAATCTGACGAAGATGATGTGAAAGAGACGTTGAAATTACAAGAGGAACAAATTAAAATGCTGACGAGTGTCAAAGAGGAGCTCGACATGAAAAACAAAGAAAATCGAACCTTACGTCAAGTACTGAAACTTATAAAATTTACCTGCAGTATTCTTAAACGTTGCTTAATATGAAGCTAAACTTAAATAAAGACTGGCAAAATGTTCTATAGCCAGAATTTAAGCGTTGCTTTGTCTTAAGGTGATTTTAAAGTGTAAACGCATCTCGATCTCTTGATTATTCTGTCTTTCAGAATAGCAAAATGAAGAGGAATTTAAATGTGTTTTAGATACAACCAAGGGTAGCTCGAATCAGTGAAGCATATTTTCTTATCTTTCAAAATAAGTTTCTTATGCCAGTTTGAAACGATGTTGTTCATAAAAAGTTCAATGTGAAAAGACAGCCAACATGAATATATACCCCCCTTAAGGAATTGAGCTACCCTTCTAGTTTCGAAAACACATTAGTTTTTCTTAAGTTTTGCTCTTCTGAAAGACAGAAATAATCAAAACTTCAAAAATCAGCTATAGAAATATGGCCATTCGTTTTTATATAAGGTTTTCATAAAACTATTAATTTTCTGATTTTATCTTTTAGAAAGTGGCAGAATTACAGTTTTTGGGTCCAAAAAGTATCATTCCAAAGAAAGCTGTTAAAAAGAAGAAACTACTCAAGAAATCGTTTGCTCAAACTGTAAGTAAAAAAACAAGAATTTTGTAAATTAAAAGAAACATTTCTGAAATAATCGTAAAAAAAAATCTGCCCGTTTTCTTTCTCAGTTCGAAAACAGTGACGACGACGATGATGATGATGTTGCTGCTGCCTGTGCTATGCGAGACAGACTTTCTAATTTCACAACGAAAATATCGTATGTGGAATCACCTGTCGACGGCTACGAATCACATTCTGATAAAGATCCGGATTGGACACACACTCCGTTTATGAAACGCATACAACAAATGAAGGTTTGCTCAAGAACTTTTTAATAGTAATATATTTGTAACAAATAGGCAACTAAAATACAAATATTTCCATCGTATCATTGTCGAACATTTAGTAAATTAATTTTGTTTCTTCATAGTCGCAGCAGTTTGGCATCACAAATGTGAACATTAGTTCTGACAGTGAAAGTGACGAGCCAAAACCAAAAAAGGTAAACTTAACAATCGTGGAATTGATAGTGAAACTACAAAATTAACGTTTTTTTTTTCTGTTTCTTGTTTTAAGCGTTCATCTGAAATTCCTCGTTGCACTTGCTCTAAGTCAAACTGCAGCACAAAAATGTGCAGCTGTAAGAAATCCGGTCGAAACTGTTCCGAGAATTGTGGCTGCACTCCTGCATGCCAAAACAAATTTGCGGCATCTCTCGAATTAACGACCGCATAAACTTTGATTGTAGTTTTCATTTTTATATTTTTTACCAGCACAATTCATTATTTCATGTATTGTTTTTTTTGTGTGTTTTTAACATAGAATAAAATGCATTTCAATATTAATTTTTAGAAAATAAAAGCTGATTACTTAAATGATTAAATATAACAAGTTCTTATTTGCAAAAATATATTTTTTTTAAATGATATAAAAAAACCTAAGTATATTTGCGTCAGACCCTTAGAAGAAGCTTGTGACATCAGAAGAACTGACAACAAATTTAGGATTGCCATCTATGTCCAATAAGAAAGGGTAATAACTAGGGCTCGGATTTTTATGCAAATTATCAAGCAAATGTTTCAATCTGTGTCCCAAGAGCCAATTGTGAAGTAATCATCATCATTAGAGCAACTGTAATATTATGCTTTATGCTTATGCTTTATGCTTATGTTTTCTAATCAAAAAGGCCTGTTAGAGGCTAGACGTCTAGTAACTATCAGTTTCAACTAGATTTCTAGCCTCTAGCTATTCAGTGTTTTTTATTAGAAAAAAAAAATCATAATTGTTGGTTGATCTACTTCACAATTGGCTCTTGGGCCACAGATTGAGAAACATTTGCTTGATATTGCATAAAAATCCGAGCCCTGGTAATAACAAAAATAATGCAAGAACCATTTTGATTAAATTGCTAAAAAAAAAAAAATATTACCCATTTTTTTTATCAGAAAAAAAAACCACAATCATAAATTTTTCTTTAATCCATCTGACGTCACAAGCTTCATCTAAGGGCGACCGTCACAAGCATACTGTAGCTATAGTTTTTTCCAGTTGGCAACACTGGAATTCTGACAGGAACAGGAACGGTAAAAAGAGGAATTCTGCTTCAAAAATTCACTCATAAAACCCACCGAGAGACCAGTGTTGCCAACTACATAAAAAAACTTAATTCAAATTCACGTAAAAACATGATTAAAAAATATAATAAAATGATTTACAACCGATTAAATTACGAAAATCAATCGCACTAAATAAGACTAGTTGATTTTAAGCCATTGCCTATTGTTTTAAAATATTAAAACAATTTACAAATATTAATTATGCTGAGGGGAGAAAAAACCGCATCATATTGTTAAATCACAAATTTAATTAATTACTCAACCGCTTGTTTTCTCTTTTCTTCTGAGCAGCCACATTTTGTAGCTTCCATAAAAGTTGAAGATGAGCCGGTTCGCAATCCGATTGACATTCTAACCACAAAAGACATTTTGTAAAACAAGAATAAGCTTCGACATCACTAGGAACAGAAACGGAACTTTGTTCGCCACCACCTCCTCCTCCTTTCTTTTGATTTTTACGTTTTGTTTTAACCGTATTTTCAAATCCTTCATCTTCCGATTCGGATCCGACAACCTCAAATCTAACCGTTTCGATTATATCTCTATCGGATAACGAAATTCCGTTTCTGGCATCTTCACCGTCCATCGACAACCAATTAGCCACGTCCTCTTCGGACACGTTCTTCTCGTAATCTTTCAATAACTCGGTAATTTTAAACGAATCCTCGACAAGAGAACACATCGAGTCACCGTTATTATAACTTAAACCGTTATCGTCGACCTTCTTTAGAAGTTCGTCAACGACCACGGCCTGTTCGTCGACAGCAGCGCCGAGACAATACAAAGTATCCTTCCACAACCTTCGTATCGTTTCGGATTGTACCATACTCCAAGCTTCGCTCAACATGTAACCCACGTCTTTCAACGTAACATATTTACCGATATCGATCGTACTTAACGATACCTTCCTTCCGATCGGAACGACCGAAAGCACTCTAGAAACCAACTTCTTACGATAAACACGTTTCATCGTATCGAATACCTTACCGTTAATCGGATGCGTCACGAAAGAAGTCGCACTCGTGACACCGATACAACGTATCGCACCGTCTTCGCTCTGTAACAGCGTTTCGTTACCGTTATCACCATACGGTAGTGGAACGCTATCGTCTACCAATAAGAGAGCACGTGCCGGTAATCCGGCACCACGATAATACGATCTTACCGAACTTACGAACTCTTTGTGAAACCATTCGGCAAAAATTTCGGCATCCATTTTACCGTTATCTTTAGCGTGAAACTGAAACGGCATCTTATTAACGTTTACGTTTTCGAATAAGAATGTCGAATCGGAATGTCCGATTACAGCGAGACGTAATTTATGCGTTCCAGTTGCATTAACGCATCCAACCACCTGAATACAATCTTTAGAAGATCCGTTCGTAGCCTCCGAAGAGGTCGTTTTGAACGGTAAAGCTCTCCAGTGAAGTCTCGTCTTATTGGCCGTGTAAATCTGTTCGGGTCCGATACAGTTATCGTGAATGAATCGTCTTAGAGTTTCTAATTGTATCTGAAGGTTCGTCTCGTCCGTCGTCGTATCGAGCGTCTTTCTTTTCGCCGACATCGTTTTCTGATGTCTGATACCGTTTCGTACTTTGAAACGATGTAACCATCCGGTACTCGCTTTGAATTTATCGTCATCTTCGCCATAAAGTTGTTTATGAAATGATTTTGCTTTTTCCATCAGAAGTGGACCGGAGATATGAGTTCCTTTGTTCCGTTCTCTCGAGATCCACATGTGGAGAGCTTTTTCGATACGTTCGTCGTTCGGACGTCGCATCGTCTTGCGTTTCGTACCACCAGTCGACGCCGACATCTTCGATACAAAAGCTGTGATCTTGTCTTCTTTTCTTTTCAGATCCGATACGGTCGCTTTACCGACACCGTATTCAACAGCCAACTTCGTAATCTTCTCTCCCTCCTTAAGAAGGAAATCGTTTAAAGTTAATGAGGCCGAAAAAAAAAAGTACAGAAACTTTTTTTTAAAAGCGAATTTTAACAGAAGTTTCGAACACCACTGGTTATTCTGTATTTCACGCACTAAATGAAAGAAACTTGAAAGTATTTTAAAAACTAGAAGGGTGGCTAAATCACTTAATGGTATTTTCATGTTTGAAATCTTTCAAAATAAGCTTTTTATGTAAATACTTTGAAAATGAACCAACATTACGCCGACATATTTTTAATTTTTGTCTTTAAAAAGTTGAAAGATATCGACATGAAAATATCCTCATGTGATTGAGCTACCCTTCTAGTTTCTAAAACACATTCTAGATTCTCTCCATTTTGCTATTGAAAGACAAAATAATCAAGAGTTCGAAAATCAGCTGTTCATAAACCATCCTTATTGTAAATTTTAAATTATATATTTTATTCCGCGTGGATAACAACACTAGATCGAATCGGAACGAAATCAAAATATTTTGGTAACAAGCATTTCAGTGGAGCCCCTCCGACGTGGCATTTCCGATCCTATCCAAGTTAGTGTGCAGGGGCTCCATTGAAATACTTGTTACCAAAATATTTTGATTTCGTTCCGATTCGATGTAGTGTTGTGCTACACGCAGGCTGGTTTACGAACGGCTGGTTTACGAAAATCTGATTTTCGATTAGGAGACGTTAGCCTCCAAGCTATGGGTGCGATTGTGCAAAGAGCACCAAGTTTTAGCCTGGCCCTTTCTAGTTTCTAAAAAACTTTGAACTCCTTTCTAAAAATTGCTTCTAAAAAAAAGTTCATGCCAATATTATGAGAGCCACCTTAATGCGTTTAATGATTTCTAGTTTCTGTTCCAATGTCAATACACTACGACGTCGCTTCGGAATCGCTTGTGATTCGACTTGAGTCGCTCGCGATGAATCGCTTCGTGGTAACTGCGGTATCGCGTCGCTTTCCTCCTGATCCTCCTCCACTTCCTCCTCGTTTAATGACGACGTTATGACGTCCGCATGCATCTCGATCTCTACCAAATTCATCGCATGATGATGATGATGATGCGGATGCGGAGGAGCTATCATAACTAGTGATGAAGATGTCGTATCGACCAGTGACGTCATCGCATCCGATTCAACTAACATGGCCGCCTCCATTGTCAGCCGTTTCAGTCCAACATAAAACTCGATATTTTAAAGCAATATGAGCCAATTTTTTAGCCCCTCTCAATTGTTAAACTAGAAAAATCTTATATACTCACCGATATTTAGAGAATAATAATAATAAATAAATTCTGACAAGAAATAACCGTCGGTTCTACACCATTAAAATGGGAAAATACAATAAAACTAATAATAATAATCACAGTTTTATATTCTGATATTCTTATCTGATTAAAGGGAGACGACATAAATGAAAATCATATAAGAAAATCACTAAGGTTTATCATTGTATGCATTACAAGACGTTTTTATTTTAACCGCAATTTATGGGATACACAGAATAAAATGTAATTCTCGCAATTCTGTAAAAACCGCAGAAAACAAAAATCATAAAACGGGTTGCCATACCGTACGCGATTCACCTCACGTGTCGTCTCCCTTGATCTACTTTGAGTTTTAGCGGCTAAATCTCTGTGATAGCCGCAATTAACAGCATCGGCGATTGCAAGCCGCCATAAACTTAGAATTTCATTTTCTTTTAATTAAATACAATTTATTACAATTTTTATATTTAATATAATTTAGTTTTTAATTATGTAATATAAATTATAAAGTTTTTATGCTGTTAAACAAACTCATGTCAATTTTACCAGTTCGCTGTTGTGGCTTAAATTAGCTGATAGCGACAACAGTTAGCAGCTGGTTTAATATCGATAACTGAAATGTAAAATAATCGATATAAAATACCGTTATTGTATTTTTTCATATTATCTCTTCAATACTAACACGTCAATACTAACACGTCAACAAGACGGACCTGTGGCGCAACGGATAACGCGTCTGACTACGGATCAGAAGATTCCAGGTTCGAATCCTGGCAGGTTCGGTTTTTTTTTTTTTTTCATTTGTTAGTTTGTATTTAATTTGCGGAGATTTTAATGATTTGTTTCAGTTTATTATTTAATTTTATTATTTTTCGTTGCGCGTTATTTTATTTTGCTATTTTACTTTACTATTTTATTTTGCTATTTTATTTTACTGTTTTATTTTGTTTAATTTTTATTATAATTTGAATTTTTTACTAGAAATTTAAATTTATCCCGTGGGGGTAGTTGGTCCCCTATCGGGTGCCTCCCCAGGTGGCGGATAGGGGAATGCCCGCCAGATATGGAGGGTACTGAGGGCATAAAATACTCAGGGCAGACCAAAACCAAACCACGCCATTGCCGGTCCCCCAGCCCGGGTGCAAAAGTGGAGGGTCGACGTCAGGTTGGCAGCCAGTTGTAAAGATTTGCCAAAACATATGATGTTGGTTCGAAATAGTATTCCGAATATGGCTAGGGCGTCCCCCGCCATAAGCGACGCGCAGCTGCAACGCCCGGTGGCTGTGACAAATTGGCAAGGGCTACCCCACAGTGGACGGGTGGGGCTAAAGAAGCGAGTCCAGCACCAACAACAAGGAGGTCTTGGAAGTAGTGGTAGAAGTGGAGGTACTAAACTTAGGTTTGGCACCTGGAATATAGGGAGTTTGACAGGGAAGACTAGGGAGTTATCTAGTGTTCTAAAGGCTAGGAGGGTAAATGTTGCATGTCTGCAGGAGACAAGATGGAAAGGGGATAAATCCAGGGACATTGGGGATGGGTATAAATTAATTTATGCAAGTAGTGAGGAGGGTAGAAATGGAGTGGGAATTGTCCTAGATCAGGAACTCAGACATAGTGTGGTTGAGGTTAGGCGGATAAATAGTAGGCTGTTAGTAGTAAAGGTAGTTTGGGGTGGCATTGTTATAAATGTAGTTAGTGCATATGGCCCCCAGGTTGGATTAGATACAGCCAGGAAGCTAGCATTCTGGGAACAGTTTGATGACCTAATGTTGGGCATGAGTAGGAAGGAACGGGTCATAATTGGTGGGGACTTTAATGGACATGTAGGTAGAAATAGGGAAGGGTATGAAGAGGTACATGGTGGGTGGGGCTATGGAGAGCGAAATAAAGAAGGGGAGAGTATCCTGGAGGCAGCAGTGGCACATAAGTTAATTTTAGCAAACACACTATTCCAGAAGCGAGAGGAACATTTGATTACTTTTAAGAGCAGGGCAGGAGAATCCCAGATTGATCTCTTCATGATTCGGAGTGAGGATAGAAACGAGTGCAAGGATTGTAAAGTGATACCGAGTGAAAACTTAGCGGGACAACATAGGCTAGTAGTGTTAGACCTAAAACCTAGGGGTGCAAAACAGGTGGTCAGACATAGAGGACAGACAGCAATTAGGTGGTGGGCATTACCAGACAAGGTGGAAGAGTTTAAGAAAATGGCAGGTAAGATAGCATGGGATTTAGATGGCACTGCAGGAGAGCTGTGGACAAGGGTAGCACAACAGATCCGTGATTGTGGAAACGAGGTACTAGGGACAGTACGAGTAGGGGGGTCTCGATTAGACAGAGAAACTTGGTGGTGGGATGAGGAGGTACAGATGGCAGTTAAAAAGAAGAAAGATGCTTTCAAGACTTGGTGGCACGATGGAAGCAGGGAGGCCCAGATAGAATACAAGCGTGCCAAGATAGAGGCCAAACAGCAGGTAGCCTTAGCAAAGCATAAGAAATATGCGGACATGTATGCCAAGTTAGGTACCAGAGCAGGAGAAATGGCAGTATATAGAATAGCTAGGGCTCGGGAGAATAAAGGCAGAGATATTGAAAAGGTGGTGAGTGTTAAGGATAATGGGGGCAAAGTATTGTGGGGTAGGGAGCCAGTACGGAACAGGTGGGGGGAATATTTTAGTAAGCTTATGAATGAGGGGGTAGAGCAGGAGCCTTCCACTGGAAGAAATAATGATAGAGAAGAAGTGGAGCAGGTTAGGGCTGAGGAAATTGTTCAGGCATTGCGAAAAATGAAGCTAGGGAAGGCTTTAGGGCCAGATGGGATACCAGTAGAGGTGTGGAAGGTCTTGGGTAATGTTGCCATTTCCTGGCTCACAAAGTTATTCAATAGATTGGCTATGGGGGATAGAATGCCAGGTGCATGGCGGGACAGCTGGTTAGTGCCTATTTTCAAAGGGAAGGGTGACGTTCAGGAATGTGGGAACTATAGAGGTATTAAATTGATGAGTCATACGGTGAAGCTTTGGGAGAGAGTAATTGAAGCTCGACTACGGGGTAAAACTGCAATTGGGGGAAGTCAGTTTGGGTTTATGCCAGGAAAATCCACAATGCACCCTATTTTTGCCGTAAGGCAAGTTATTGAGAAGTTTCGGGCTGCCAAGAAAGAGTTACACATGGTATTTATAGATCTAGAGAAAGCCTATGACAGAGTACCACGGACGTTATTGTGGGAGGTCTTACAGAAGAAGGGGGTGGGTGAGAGTTATATAGATATGGTGAGGGACATGTATAGGGATGCACGGACAAGCGTTAAGACTGCCTGGGGGTTCTCTGACAGTTTTCGTGTTAGGATGGGTGTGCACCAGGGCTCAGCACTTAGTCCATATCTATTTATTTTGGTCCTGGATGAGTTACTGGCAGGGGTGAGGCAGGAGGTCCCCTGGTGTATGCTGTTTGCAGATGACATAGTCTTAGTTGGGGAATCCAAATTAGAACTCGAGATAAGGTTAGAGGAGACTAGGAATGCCTTGGAATCAAAGGGGTTGAAAATAAGTAGGGCAAAAACGGAGTACATGAAATTCCAGTGGGATGGGAAAGAACAGTTGAATGAGGGAATTAGACTTGGGGACAGTTTAATGCAGCAGGTGCATGACTTCAAATATTTAGGATCTGTGCTGCAAGATGATGGGAGCTTAGACTTAGACATCACAAACCGGATAAAAGCAGGTTGGCATAGGTGGAGGCAGGCTAGTGGGGTTTTATGTGACAGGAAGTTACCTATAAAATTGAAGGGAAAGTTTTATAGAACAGTAGTCAGACCAGCTATGTTGTATGGGTCAGAATGTTGGGCAATCAAGAAGGTGCATGAAGATAGAATGCAGGTAGCTGAGATGAGAATGCTAAGGTTTATGAGTGGGGTGACCAGAAGGGATAGGATCAGAAATGATTTTATTAGGGGTAGTGTAGGGGTAACAAATATAGTAGAAAAGATGCAGGAAAATAGGCTGCGGTGGTTTGGGCATGTCCTCAGGAGTGGAGAAGATGGGCTGCTGAGACAGGCAATGAACTTAGACCTGGGAATAAAACGGGGTAGAGGAAGACCCAAGCAAACCTGGGATGTGGTAGTAAAACGGGATATGGTGGCATGTGGGGTCACTGGGGGCTTGGTGCAAAATCGGAACGAGTGGAGAGTTAGAACCAGCAAGGCCGTCCCTGCTGCTTGCGGGATAAGGTACAGGAAATGATGATGATGATGATGACTAGAAATTTAAATTTAAGAAAAATTCATAAACAGCTGATTTTTGAACTCTTGATTACTCTGTCTTATAAAAGCAAAATTAAAAGAAACTAGAACATATTTTAAAAACTAGAAGGGCAGTTCAATGACTTAAGAATATTTTCATGTTGATACCTTTCAAAATTAACTTTTTATAGAGAAAAATTAAAAAAAAAAGTATTGTCAGCTTAAAGTTGGGTCATTTTCCAACTGATAAAAAAGCTAATTTTGAAATATATCGTCAACATGAAAATCCCCTTGCGTGATTGAGCTACCCTTCTAGTTTCTAAAACAAATTCAATTTTCTCCCTATTTTGTTCCTGAAAGACAGAATAATCCGATTTCGAGAGGTGTTTACACTTTAAAACCAGCTTTTTGTTTTAAATTGGGTTTTATTTGTCCCTATTCTGGGGAAACTCAGTCAAAAGCTGTATTTCAATTCTCCCCCCCCCCACGAAAAACTTACTATATAGAAAAAGAACGCTTCTAGCAATGAACGAATATGTAGGAAGTTTACATTTGAAAAGAAATATGCATTATATCTGTATACAGTATGTATGACAACCCCTTTCATATCCATAATAAAATGACTTGGGTTTATAAATACTAATTAATTTTCTCTCCATTGTTATATATTGCAGTTATCTACAGAGTGAATAAAAAAAGAAATTTGCTTTTGTCTGTAATGGCTATTATTTTGAGTAATAACCTCAACAACATTAAAATTCATGACAGTCATTAACACGTAAAAATAATATTTCATCTTACCTACAAAACAAAAATAAAATTTTCTCCCGTGACTTTTATGTGCAAATCTTGGACAAAAGAGAAAGAAAAAGAGATGCCATATAAATAATCCTTTTGTGTTATTCATTTTTATGTATAAATAAAAAAGGCCTCAAAGATCATATGATAAAAGACAAAAAAAATTGTATAAAATAAAAATTAATACTTATGAATGAATGGACTGAATGAATCACATATTCAACAATAGACATTAATATGAAAATAAAAGATAATTTTAATCATATAAGGTCATCTAAATATTTCATATTTCAAAAAGGTTTTATTAGGTTTTTAACAGAATTAAAATTGTAAAAAAGAATTTCTTTTTAATTTATTAGCCTAATTATTATTATTAATGTTTAAGTTCACTTGTTTCATTAAAATTAGCTCTAATTTATTAAGGACATTTAAACTTAGCTTCATATAAACAATTTTATACAAGGAGTATCAAAATTACTTTAAAATATGACATTTTAAACAAAATAAAATTAAAATTGAAAATTAATTTGCAACACTCTGTAATTGTATGTCCTGTTTGCTACAAATTAGGCTGAAGTAATGTGATATTTCAGCAAGATAAAAATTTATTTCCTCAGCAAACCAAAAAAAAAATGAATTTTCCACAAATAGGTACACAATTTGGTGTTTTATCAACACACAAAAAAATAGCCTATATTTCTCAATGAGGCAGTAGTTAGATTAATCAGTCTATCAGTAAGGTCCTAGCACCTTAACTGATTTGAAATGACGTTTGGTTCGATTTAGAGATAATTATTAACGACAGTTGCGTGACAAACAAAGAGCACTTTCAATATTATTAAAGAGGACAGACGTCAATAATCAAGTGAAATTAGCAACTCGACACATAAAGAGAAGAAGAAGAAGAAAAAAAAAAAATAATCCTACTTAAATAAGAGCAAACTTGTACAATAAAAAAGGAAACAATGCATAAAAAAATACTTCAATAGAGAAACTATTGCCTAGTGAAGAGCAGTTGCAAAAGTTAAAACCTATTGTTTGCGTTTGTCATCATCAGAAACAAAACAACAAACAATACCATAATATACCGGTAGGAAAAATAAAGGAACAAACCTGAAGCACTCCAATTTTAATTCAAGCACACCACACACACTCTTGTTCACTATTTTTATGTATCCTTGTCAATTACAAATATTAAACAAAAGAGAAGTCCAACAATTGCAAACATATTTGTGTTCATACCAAAAGCAAGAGAAGTTACAACTCAAATTAAATTTACGTAAAAAAAATGAAGCTCAACCCACAAAACCGAACAATGAGCCTAGTATACCAAGGCCATAAGGCCTACAAAACCCTCATGGGCTGAGCTTTTTTAAAAGTCAACCAGGCTCAATAAGGCCACAAGGCTTTGGATATTCTCAAATAACCTCAACCTCAATGTATACTAAACTAGAACGAATTAAAACTCCATTTTACATACTGTAAATATTGATGCAGCAAGTATTTGCAATTACTAACGTATAATAAATTCTTAAGTTGGTTCAATGTTTTTTAGACTATAAAAGTGATTAAATAAATAAATAAATACAACAAACATACTTCTGTGAAGATTTTTTTTTAACAATTTCAATATTTGAAAAGTTTTTTGTGAAAAAAAATACCAATTTTCGCACTAGTCTAAAAAGTTCATTTTTAATTATATCATCAAGACAACAGATAATTTCTAGTTTCTCTTCATTTGCTCTTCTGAAAGACACAATAATAAGACTTTAAAAATCAGCTGTTCATAAAATATTTTAACTAGTGTTGTAAAATTTTCGGGGAATTTATTTTTGAAGAATATTTCTCTGGAAATATCCCAATTTTTTTATTTTTCTGTGGAAATGTTTTTGTTGTATAATAGATTTCAGACTTAGGATTGCATTTTCAATGAATGCTTACTCTGAGCTAGTAATTCAATAGATATGTTATGTAAATTTTTGATTTTAACTCAGGTTACACATTTCTGTGTATTTGAAACAATAGTTTACATGTGTTGTGTGGTAAAATGATTAAAAAATAATGATGATCAGTATCATACTGATCATCATTATTTTTTAATCATTTTAATATTAATTCCATTATAATATAGTTCTTGTTGTTATTGCAATATATTTGTACGTCTTTTTATATTTTTTAAAGAAAAAGCCAGCCTGATGTATTTTATTGAAGTTATCGAATTTTATTGAATCAATTTTGTTTGTTTTCTCTCATTTTTGTGTTTGTATTAATTAATTTTTGTGATGCTTTAATGGATATTTTGTCTCTTGTCAGTTGTGAATTTGTAATTTCACCTTAGTGACAAATAAAATAAATTATTATTAATTATTATTATTAAAATTTATATAAATTCCCCCTAAAAAAACTGGGAAGACATTGATTTGGGAGAATATTCCCCACAAATTTCTTTCCTTGGAAAAATTCCCACTGGGAATATTCCACACTCACAACACTTGTGTTAAATATATTCTTATTAATCTATGATTTTCTACAAGTAGATAAAAACACTCTACATGTTAAAGTATCATCTTAAGATATTTGTAATATATGCATACATCTTATAAAATACACGAGAAAGAGAAAGAGAGAGAGGAAAAGAGAGTACACCTATATAATGTATATATATGTTACTGTCAATCTAAGAAATCATGCAATCTGCAAAACAACCAACCTGCTAGTGAATCTGCAAAATTCAATACATTTTATGATTTTAGCTATTGCATTTTGAAGATTCACTAGCAGGTTGGTTGTTTTGCACATTCCCTAGGCAATATACAGATTGACTGATTCCGCAGATTCACAGTGACATACTGTATATAAACTAGTAGTGTAGCCCATCCTAGTATATAAATACGTGTGCGGGGGGGAAAAAAAATCCACGTTTCAGTTAGTCAATCATTTAGAATATAGTCAGCTGGAGAAGAGATCATTTGCAACCGCTAAGAGAGCGCGAAGGCTCAAATTTGGTTGACGGAACAAATGATGCCATACAGCCGCAGAAAAAAACTTAAACATCTTTGTCTCTTCATTGGTCCATTCGTCGTCGATGACGAACATCCAACCAACTAAACAGTGAATGAATTTTCCCCTCTCACACTATACAACAGAGATCTACATTCGAATAGAAGCGCCACATTTTATTATTAGGAGAGTAGAAGAGTGAAGAGGCAAAACAGCACTTCACAACACACTCAAGGTGTGCGCCACTCTTATCACAAACATACATAAGCAACCAAAAAAAATGATGTTGACCCGCCCACTGAGTTGCACTCAACATCAACTTTGCACCTATATCAAGGATTAATATTTCATTTGTTTATTAAAATCATCATATTTACATCATATTTACATCATATTTTTTGTGTTAAAATCATAATAATAACATACTACTACAAAAATGTGTAACATGGATGTGATATTCTTACAAAGAAAAATGTTAAATTCAAATTGCAAGAGGACAACAACAAGCACCTGTAGTCGAGTATTGCAGTGAAACAAAACCAAAAAACCCATTCGTGTTAAGGGGGAACTTTGTGTGTATGTCTTATCATTAACTACACGATGCCACCGATTACATCAGCCGCATACGAATTGTTAAACGGCCGTAGATGTCAGTTGGATTCACGGCACGCAGCTCTCACAGGAGCCGTTTATACATTGGTAAGTTTAAACTTTCTCATGTTTATTAATCATGTACAATACAGATTTGTTTCATTTTTGTTTTAAAAATGCGCTCATTTTAAAAAGTTTTTCTACTGTTTTTTTTAACTCGTTATCTACTTTTTAATAAAGGTTTTTTTTTTTAAAAAAAAAAGCTTGACATTTAAAATAATCATCCAATTTTTTTATTTGTCAATAAAATATTTCCGTATGTTCTCAACTAATTGTTTGGTTAATGCAATTATAAATATTTAAACTAGAGAGAGAGAGATTGAGAGGAGTGAGAGAAAGAGCTGACCGAATTCCACCATAATGAGCATTAATTTCGTCCCTATTTTAGGGTACATGGGCTAATTATAAGTTGGTTTACAGTTTATAGTATTTTATATTAGGCATATAAAAGCTTTTATCATGTGTATTTATCTTGTATGTAAACAATGATATTTGTTTGTCATTTATATTTTTTTCCTACTTAGGTGGTTAGACGGTGATTTACAATTAAGATTAAAAATTTGAAACTGATAAATGGAAATTGGGATTATTTTTTACATACAGTAATCAAACTATCTTTCTAATGATATTCAAGCCTAAAAAGCAATGCACACGCAGGTGCTACAAAGACAAACACACAGGTTCAACACAGATGAACATTCTCACAGGTTCAAACACACGCACACGAATACACACACACTCTCTTTCTTGTACAAACTGCAGGCACGCACGCACGCACGCACACAGGATCAAAGCAAACACAAAACAAACAGAGATTCAAACACATTGTATACAGGCTCAAAGCATAAATACACACACAGGTTCGAAAACATGCACAATCACATAAGCATAGATTCTAACACACCTGTTAGAAAAACAAACACTCACATGCATGCTCCAAGCAGGCATATAAACACAAGTTCGAAACACACACACACACAACAGAAACAGATTACATACAAATATCCAGGCTCAAATAAATACGCACAGGTCGCACAGGTCGCGCACACACACACACACACCCACACAAAGGTTGCACAAACACACACACACACATACACAAAGGTTGCACAAACACATACGGGACAGGTTGCACTAACACATACGCACACACAGTGGCGTAGCTAGGCTTAGTTGCGCCCCCCCCCCCCGCCGCGTAAAACTTTGCGCCCCCCCCCCCGGGCTGCTTAAAACGTTGCGCTCCCTTTAAGTCCCCCTCCACTTAGCCTCATACTGGGGGGAGGTGCTATTTTGATGAACGGCGGATCAGTAAGAACAGTCGGAAGGTTAGGTTTAGTAAAATGAAGCTTGTTGCAGGGGGCCTGGGGGGCGCAGCCCCCCATTTTTTTAGCGTTATTAAATCAAATTTGTCCATTTTTCCGACCATTCCTCCCATTGAACAAATTACAGAACAGTCGGAACAATGGACTAATTTGATTTAATAATTCTTTAAAAAAAAGTCGGGGTCTGCGCCCCCCAGACCCCCTGCAACAACTTAATTTTACTAAACCAAACCTTCGGACTGCTCCTACTATTTTTCCGACTGTTCGTACCATTGTTCGGACCTTTCCGCTGTTCATCAAAATAGTACCCCCTATAAAAATTTCTAAGCACAATAAACGAAATGAAAGTCGATTTATATTTGAAAATAACTGAATAAATTAAGCGAGTGATTCGGAATCACTAGCTTAATTTATTCAATTATTTTTGAAAATACATCGACTTCCATTTTGTTTTTTGCGCCCCCAAACTTCCTGCGCCCCCCCCCCCCCGCAGTTGCGGGTCTGGTGGGTTCCTAGCTACGCCACTGCCCGCCCCTCCCATAAATATTTACTAGTGCAACTATGTAGTTTTTAAAAGTAAATATTAAATGAAAGTCGATTTATTTTCGAAAATAAATCGACTTTCATTTTGTTTTTTGCGCCCCCAAACCTGCTGCGCCCCCCCCCCCGCAGTTGCGGGTCCTGCGGGTGCCTAGCTACGCCAGTGCGCACACAGGTTGCAAAAACATATAGGCTCAAAACACACGACGATATACATTGTATACTGCATATATGTAGGTGCTAAGTGGCAACCCTAGTAGCATTCATCAGCAGATATTTAAATCGTTGATGTCAACTTTGATGTATTACTTTATGTAGGCTTAACGTCAGTAGACGTTTAGGACTGTCAACTAATCTTTATAGGACTAAAAGCCACGGCGTCGTATAATAAATATCAAGCATATCACATTGCTCTCCTTCAATTTATCTATTATATATATAGCTCATATAAGAGCTCGTATACAGTATAAAAGCAGAAATTCACATTAAACGTTGCAGGCTTCGCGAGAAACGTCTAAATTACAGTACACTCAACTTCAGGGTTTTCATTTCAATCGTAGGTTGATGTCCATTATGTCTAAATCATCACTAATTCATTAGAGGGTGTGGCATAATATACTGTATAATGTACAGTCAAAATGTGTCCAGGAACAAACACACTTATTTTTATATAATGCATGTGTCAACAACTTAAATTTGCAAGGGACTAATAAACATTGAAAACCATGCATATACATTAAGTTATCCAAGGTTTAACATTCAACAATAATATGCTACTGAGGCACTCGGGAGGCTAGAAAGTCCTATATACAGTATGTGTGTGCCTGTGTCCTGAGGGACCTATATGTGGGTCCTCACACTCAAGACTAGAAAGAAAAAAAATTATATAAATTGAAACTGGATTAAGTGTCCACAGAGGAGCAATAAAGACTTCGCTTAAAGGACTCATATATATACCTGGATATATCGAAAAAAAAAATTAGTTATAAAATGGTAAAAACAAATCGATAATAAAACTATATATGAATGTCATCATAAATATAAGAAACGAGGTAACAAGATAATTTCATTTTCAAGGCTAATAGAAAACCAATGTTAATGTTCTGCTTACAACATTATAGGTTTATATACTTGTAATGTAAGAGATTTCAAAAGCTTATTAATGTAATGTAATGAAAGAATGTTACGAAAGAAAGAAATCATCTTAAAAGACTAAGGTTCAAATTCAAGAAAGAAACTTGGCTAATCGAACTTTTAATTTGAACCTTTTGAACTACAAAAAAAATCTTGTTCAATTAATTAAGAGGTAATTCGACAGGGTTATTGTAGATTGATTCGACAATGGAATTTACTTTCAGAGGAGGTTGCACATAGAGAACGTTGATGATTTAGGAAATTTCTAGGGGTGCTATTGAACAAGGAATTATACTAATGATACCATTCAACTAAATATCATATAGTCACTCTGGGTTGCTTGCAGAGTAATTATTTAAAATTCCAAAAATATCTTTGAACACAGTTTCTAAGTTTTGGACACATTGCTCTGAGTTGGCATTCAAAGTGCCAAGTTTTCTGTTTGAATTTCGGCCTGATTGAACGAACTACAACGATTAATGCAATTTAATGTGAAATGGTCAGTGTAATCGGGTTAATTGGTTTCTGATATATCTCTGTGCGAAGTTGACCACCTGATTTTTGATAAGAATTAGCTGATTTCTAAAAAAAAAAGAAATATTTTAAAAGCAGCATCACAATTATTTCCAAAAATGTTTTAATTAATGTAACCCTAATTAAACATTATACTAAAACATAAATTAATAAATTTTAACAGATCACAACACTTTAACAAAAAAAAAATATTGAAATGGTTTTTTTTTTCTAGAATAGTTAAAAACTACAAATTTGGATTTGTTCTTGTTCCAACCATGCTGTTAATGTAAGGTCAACTCTATACTGCACCTGTGCAGAATGCAATATCACTGAAGTATCATCTGCTTCTGTTGATGCAATTAAAACATTGCACATGCGCAGTATAGAGCAACCTTACCTTAAAATAAACTAACATATTCTGTATCAGCTCTTATATGCAAATTTCAATTTAATTATAACAAAACAGGTTCTGTTTTCCGTTTCAGAATGCTGATTTAATTTCTAATGAAAAACCACTTTGGAAAATTAACGAAATGGGTTAAAAAAGGTGTTTATTAAATTCTGCTTTATAAATAGAAGAGAGAGAAAGGGAGGAAAAAAAAATAAAAATGTCAATATAAAATGTCTCAATTTCGTTCGTCTCAAGAACCAACCGTCAATGTTGACCATTCAAAGATAGGATGTCATTTGTATGAATGCAGTTATATATTCTGTCTATATGGATGTGACCTTTCAAACTAACTCATCCCTTATCATTCCCTCTTTTTAACACATTCATTTTCACACCGACTTCTACATATAAAAATCATCTCTTCCAACATCAAATCAAGTCCAATAGCAGCCATATGTAGAGGGGCTTTGATGCCATATAGACACTCTTTCCCTCGCTCGCTCTCTCTCTCTCTCTCTCTCTCTCGCCTACACATCATAAAACGTCAAGTCAAAATGAAGATCAACTGTAGAAATCGATAATATTGACTCTTGATCATGAGACTTAAGCTTTTTCACTCAAGTTGACCATATATATTATGGGTACAATATATGATTGTGTTAGAAAAACTTGGAATGATAATAAAACTTGCCTTTAAAAACAACCAAAATAAATGTGTTAAATTTGTTGATAAACATAGAAGAATTCTTAATAAAATGCTTGATATGAAAAGAATGGCACTTTTAAACAAAACTGCATGTTTGCTTCCTGCAGCTTTAAAGCTACTTGCCGATTTCTTTAGCAGCCAAATTTAAAGCAAAAATTTGCGTCAAAATCTAACCTCTTACATGCTAAAAAAAAGTGATTATGTAGCTGCTACAACATAATCAGCTGACCTGACTTTTGATTTTTTTTATGAGATCTTATTGGTTAATTAGTATTTCAATGCTATATGATTTGCTGCAAATAGCAAACCGAACTGAAGCTTCAAAGCAGTAGCAGTTTGCTTTTTAAAGATGCATTTTTAAAACTCAAATACGTAGTAACATGAAAATTCTACAAAAAGCAATGCAAAACTTAACTTTAAAGCTGCAGAAAGGAAACATACAATCTGACTTTTAATACGTTGCATAAAGCAAAAGCTAAGCTTAAAGTTAAATTGAAAAACTCTACATCAACTCACTACAGGCAGTTTAAGCTTTGTTTTATTTTAATAAGAATTGTTTACAAATACAGTACAGGGAGGGCTTTGTTGCCTAGCGAACATAATACTATTAAAAAATATATTTACTTTTTTCTCTTCCTATTAATCATGCCTATAATGTCTTGAAATTTACTGACTTGAATAAACATTTTTAAATTACTCGATATTCCAATATATTAGATGAAATTCTTACTAAAAACCGTATAAGTAGACGACTATGGAATTATCTTCCTGGACAAAGTTCTGTTTAGGACAAATTTACTTTGACCGATGACATGTCTCCCCTTCTGCCACATGTCCCTCGAGCTGATTGTAAGGGTACTGAGTAATATTGAATTGAATATTGGAATGCGGAATTAATAATTTTAAATTGGGCACAGATTGTCAATTCTAGCTTGTTCATCCTATGTTTTTATTTTATATATATTAAGCTTTGTCTGTCTGTGTATAACGCTGTACAAACAAGGACAAAAACGTTTAAGCACGTCGGAATTTATCTCAATTTGAATGAACCGGTTTTTTCTCTTGGTCAACTTTATGTTGCGCTCTCCTGATCCAAGAACCCATACAATATTACGGTGCTTGAATAAAATGAAGTATTTGAATAAAATAGTTAAATAATTTCAGTAGCAAAATTAAACTAGAATTTTGCTCCCGTTATTTATGACGGATTACCCCACTAGTTTTAAATCTTTATGCAGGTAGCGCCTATAATTTATTTCTTTTTAACTAATTTCTTTTTCCCTAATAACTTTTTCTCTCATTGCAAAGCATTACGATTTGAAGAAGGATTGATAAGCCAGAATTTACTATCTGTACATCCAACAGCCTTAAAATGCTTGAGATAGCATTTCACAGAATTAAAGTACATGACCTCAAGATTTTTAAATAATATTTATTTAGTCATACAACCTGTGGACTAAGCTACAACAATGGACACTGCCCATTATATTTGTCAAATTGTGTTACTCTTTTTTTTTTTTGAAGCACCTTGAGGAATTTGCAATGTATGAGCAGTCGTTCACGTGAAATATTTATCAAATGCAAACATTATTTGAATTGGAATAATTTAATAATTGCTCTGCAAAGAGCACAGATGGTCTTATTTGGAGAGGGATCATTCAGTCCAAAAATCAGCATAGAAGTGCATTGTCCGAATAAACCTCTATCATCTACTATGACGATTCCCCATGCCCTAAACTCCCCTACATTCCCTACTTCCTCATGTTATAACAAATACGGCAATTCTTTTACATGAAAGGTGTTTTTATTATATATGGCAAACTGCTCAAGCTGTTTCAAAAAGTTGAGTAACTGAACGCGCCTTATATTTGTTTAAAGAAATTGAAAACACCTGATTGAAAACTCATAGACATAATTTAGAGAAGAAGAAGAAAAAAAGGATAACAGCAAATCTTGAAATATATTTTTAAGTAAAAGAAAAACACAAATGACATGAAGAGAGAGAGAGAGAGAGAAAAATGACTGCACAAGAAGGATAACAAGAGACACACATCGTCATTATGTCGCTTGGCAACCCTAACGACCATATGATTTTGGAGAGGCTAAAACGACAAAAAAAATCTCCAACATAAGGCTTATACAATATAAACTTGGGTGAATATCACCAAGATATGAACACTTTTATGCCCACTTCTTTTCTACCACCACCACCACTACTACTACTACTACTACTACTACTACTACTACTACTGAATATTTGCCTGTTCATTTACAGTGAAAGTGCAGTATGTGTATATATGTTGGTGATTCAAGGGGAAACGTTTATGCATAGCATGTGGGCACTTTTATCTTTCTACTGATAACCTCAATGTATATAACTATATATATATATAGTACATATACATACATACATATATAAGTAAAAACTAGAAAACAATTCACGGGTAGTAAGACCCTATGACTGTGCCAAGACCGCACATTGTGCAGCTCATTTCATTCATTGCAACCAATTTTAGAAAGAAAGAAAGAAAGAAAGAGAAAAAAACACCCCAGAAAGTGGATAAAATAGGAGAATTATATGGGTTCTATGGACACCTAATAAGAACAAAGTCAATTATAGAGTGATCATCATCATCATCATCATCATTGCAGACCAAAAGCTATATATAAAATATACACGGTATTGTAGGGTATTTGGATGGACACAAATGTCAAAACCGATTTCATTGTCTTAAGTAAATTTAATGAATGAAAGAAAAGAATACAATAGATAACAGCACTTAAGTAAATTGAAAACGAAAAAAAAAAACATTTACCTGACATACACAATGTTACAAAAAGGAATTAATTGATTTCGAAGTCTCCATAATTTTTTTTATAGAGAATTCTCTTTTTACAATTATTGATTTTATTGAAAAAAACAAAATGAAGCTAACAGTGATTGCCGTTCTAAAGGGGCACAATTTCTGTACACATATTCAATTTTCTTTTATTTCAAGCTCGAAGTTTATAAAAAAAACCTCATATGAAGTTAGTAGAAAAGCAAATGTTATTTTCATCAGGTAGTAAAACAGTTTTTATTACCCTTTTAACCCATAAATAATTTATAATATGCAAATAAGTTTTGCATCTATTTTTCTTTCCCCCCCCCCCCCCCCCTCCTATATAAAAATCAAAATTAAACTCAGCCAAAACAAAAGTCAAATATTGCGTACTTTATTTTAGATAAGTTTTTGAAAAAAAAAATGATGACATAATTTAATTAGAAAGACATAAATTAATATTTAATGTACCTAATTGTATAATGTTGTGTTGTTCAGCAATTGGTTTAACATCTGCTAAAAATCATTAATCCTAAATTGGCTTTCTTTTTACGAGATGAACAACACCAATTTACTATAAGTAAAGTACTTTACTGTGTTTGTGTGTGTATTTTTTTCTTCTCTATATGAAAGTAAACTAGAATATCCACAATGAACATTTTTCTGTAAACAAATCATAGCCTGAAGAAAACTCGAAGTTTCAAATGTGATGTCCATCTAAAAGAAAACACCAAATTTTATGAGAAAGATACCGAAAACAACTGGACATCCAGATTTATTGAACATTTTTTCCATTATGATTTTTTTCTTCTTCTTCTTCTTCTTATTCTAGACATCCGTCAGATGAAAATAAATATGCGGATATTTCTTCAGAAGGAGAGAAATAGCTTTTCACTTGAATTTCACTGCTCGGAAGCTTATTTTTCTCAACAAATAACACATTTTTTCATTTTTTTTTAAAGTTGGATTCATACAGAAAAAGAGAAGAAGAGAGAGAAAGAGAGAGAGAGAGAAAGAAAGCGAAAGAGAGAGAGAGAGAAAGAGAGAGAAAGAAAGAGTGAAATCTGTAAGCCTCCCTATAATACATTTTCAAAATTGGAATTCCAAATATTTTACATTGTAAAAAGTTTCAACAGAGTATCAATCACTACTTAATGACCCTAGTAACAACTCTCACAAACCATGGTCCAATAAAAAACAAACAAAATATATGCGTATTTTTAACCCAAGAAAAAAAAACTCTTTTTTGGTATTGATTGACTTCAATTCGATTTTTTTTTTCAGTCTCTTTAAAAAAAAATTCGTGTCTAAAGTTTTATTTGTAAAAACGATTTTCGTCTTTTTTTTACCAATCTATTCAATCACGAATAAAAGTTTTTTTTTGGCTTAAAAAGTCTTTCAAAAGTCATTCTTTTATTCAGTAGAGCGTTAATACATTTCTTGATAGTTAGGTTTATTCAAGCATGCAAATGTATGCTAAGGTCCCTATATATACCCATACATAAAAGCTCACAAGTTTAGAATGAGTTTAAAAATGAATACTTGGGATCCATCTATTTTTTTTGTTGTTGTTGTTGTATGTGAAATAGATCTGACAGAAACCATAGGTGGTTCTGTGTTCAGTGTGTGTTCAGTGTGTGTTCAGTGTGTGTGGTTTATAAAAAAAAAATTTACCCTTTATTCCTTGGAATTTTATTGTATTTCATTTGAAAAAAAAATTCGTTTTTATGTATAATAAAAACAGTTTAACATGAAAAATCGACAGTCACATATTAGTCCGGATGGCAAATGCCGCCTGCGCCGGCCCTATTCTAGGCGCTGATGCGACAAACGTTTACTTTAAGCGCTGTTGAGGGGTGCAAGTAACGTGCGCTTTGTTTAAGGATACGCATTTCAAAAACTATAACACACTTTTGTAATTTAAGCTAGTTGTTAACAACGTCATAAAATATACGTGTACAAAATTTGAACTATTTTAGTTGAAAACTAAAAAAAGTTAGTGGATAAACAAGCCTACAGGAGTCTCGCGCAATTGTGAAGATGCCGGAATGTTCCAAAAAACCGCGAGGCTCCTAGAAGCTTCTCTGAACTGGAAGGCCCCAGGAGCCGTTCGAAACTGTGTTGACCCTGGAGAATGTCAAAACTAAGAAGTTTCTATAAGCATGTAGAAACTGTGAAGCCTCTGGGAACTTCTCAAAATATAAATTTACGTTTACCAAAATTTAACAGAGCTACTTAAATTTAAAACGTGTCTGCATGTTTGGTACTGCGTGTATAAATGTATTACAAAAATGTATCTAATTTCTGTGGCTTGTTTCGTTCCCTACTAACCGAACCGTAGAATTTTGTAGCAAGAATGCGTCTGCATAAAATATACGAGGGTGAGTCAAAAATTATCCGCACTCCGGTTTTCAGGGATTCTCAAGGGCCAGTATTGAAACACTATCAGGAAAAAGGTTCAACAATCGACCGTGCTCGTTAAAATGAGATGCTCACTGAAGAACTGAAGTCCTAAACTTCGGATTAAATGCAGAGGACTGCTATCCAAGGGCGTTGTGATCTTGCAATGACAATGCACGTCTGCACACCTCTGCCCACACTGTTTACACTCTGCGAAACCGTCGTTTTGAGGTGTTAAAGCATCCTCCTCCCTATACTCCTGATCTTGGTTCATCGGACTTTCACCTGTTTGGTCTCCTGAAAACAGCCCTTCGAGGACGAAGATTCACCTCTGATGAAGAAGTGAAGACAGCGGTGCATTCGTGGCTCGCAAGCTCAGCCTAAAACATTTTTTTAATAAGGGAATACGAATATTTGTTGACAGATGGACAAAGTGTATTGAAAAGCAAAGAGATTATTTCGAAAAATAATATATTTGGCTTTTCTAAAAGTTGATTAAAATAAATTCTACAGCCAGAGAGTTCGGTTAATTTTTAACTCACCCTCGTACTTTCGGTCCGGTTCGTTTGGATTGGTTTTTTTCTTTCTTCTGTATACAACGGAAACCGAAGAACACGAATTTGAAAGGGCCGAAATATTTTTTCGTGTTAAAATAATCTCGTTACAAAGAAAGAATTTGCCTCTTCATAAAGTGTTGTGTTTACATAATTCAGCGTGTTCCAACAAAAGCCAGAACACGCTGAATTATGTAAATATTTTTTTCGAATCAAAAAATATTTACATAATTCAGAATGTTCTGGCTTTTGTGACATTGTGAAGTCTCCCAAATGCAGCACATTTTTGATAATAAGTTTAAAATAAATTGGACTTGACCATTTTGGATTGAATGTTACTGATTGTCATTTTCTTATATATGTTAGTGCCAATCTGGGGAAAATCAGTCAATCAAATCAATCAATCATCAAATTGCTAGTGAATCTGCAAAATTCAATACATTTTAGGGATTGTATTTTGCAGACTCACTAGCAGATTGGTTGTTTTGCATATTCCCTAGCCAATATGCAGATTGACTGATTATGCACATTGTTACTTAGTTGTGTTTATTTTTAAATAATTTTTCATGTAATATTAAACAAATACCTATGTAAGCAGTGAACAGTCCCCTTAAGGTTTAATAAGGTTTACATTATTTTTAATAATATTATAAAATGCATTTTTAAAGTTCTTTTAACACGAAATTCGTTAAAAAAACGAGAAAAAAAACTATTGTAGACCCTTTTCGTATTACTTTTTTCTATTGCATTTTTCTACAAGAAACTTGAGAGAGAGAGAAAAAAAAAACCAAAAACTAAAAATATATGACGAGGAGAAAAAGCTCTCCATGTCAACGAATAAATTTCACTCATGAAAATTTACGGCCCTTGTACTCTCGTAAATATATATAGCTAAAAATATTACATGTTGACGATGTAAAACATAATAAGGTTATGGCCTCTTTACATACTGTATATACGAGCATATATATATATGCTTTTTGTTTGTTGACAGTTGCATTAAAAAGCAACGTTATATTACTAAAAGTAGGTCCTTTTCTCGTCCAAAAGCAAAAGTCAACATTAATATTGATTAAAAAAAATATTTCTAAATTCTCATGAAAAAAACTTGTTTTTTTTTTTGTAAATGCATCAGACAGGAAATGAAAATATATTATTCATTTCACTCTCTATGAAATACACTTTTAATCTTCGTTTGGAGACATTTTTTTTTGTTTTGTTTGTAAGAGATCTAAATTTTTTTTTGTTCAAACCGTTAACTTTTGTAAAGAATAAAACTTTTACATCAAAGTAATGGTTGAAAGTAGTATTTTTTTGTTGAAAAAACAAATTTTTAAGAGCAAAAAAAGATGCTGAACAAATATTAAGAGAAAATATTCTACAAAAAGCAATTCTTTTTCTACAAAAAAAAAACATATCTAAATATTTTTGTAGAAAAAGAATTGCTTTTTACACTGAAAATATTTTCTTGTTCAAATATTTAATTTCTTTAAACACCAAATGGATAACTCAAAGATATTAGTTAAAATAGTTTATGAACAGCTGATTTCTCAAACTCATTATTATGACTTTCGGGAGCAAAATTAAGAAAAACTAGAAAGTATTCAAGAAACTAGAAGGGTAACTTAATGTTGATATCTTTCGAAATGCAATTTTTTAAAACAAAAATGTCGTCTACGAAGCGACAAACTGACATAAAAATTTAATTTTGAAAGATATCAACATTAAATTACCCTTAAATTATTGAACTACTCTTCTAGTTTCTAAAATACATTCAAGTTCCTCTTCATTTTGCACCTGTAAGACAGAATCAGAATTTCATAAGTAAATTACTGTAAAACAACCTTTGAACATGAAAAATCTTTTCAGTTCCAATAATACGAATTTACCTTATTTTTTTTCTAAAACAAACTAAAGGGTCTGAGAATATATTTAAATTTGCTTTCAGATATTATCTTCGTAAAAAAACATTTTCAAACATGAAAAAACACTCAAATCAATCAGTGGCCGGATTTATTGAATTTGCTTATTTTATGGACTTATAAACTTATAACTGATTTAAAAAAAGTAGGCGAAGTCAAAATGTAAGTTTTAAGTAATAAAAAAAAGGTTTCCATTATACCCTAGTATATGTTTTGTATTTTTCTTGTCATTTTTACCTTTACTGCAATATACTGTTCCATGAATGCATTATAAAATACATTTTTCAATTTTTTTTTCTTTTAACACGAAAAAAAATACTCTGGTTCCTCTCAACTCGTGTTAAGGTGGTTCCATAGTTGAATCTCACTCGCGGTCTGGAGAAATATTTTTCAGGAGAAAGATAACAAGTGTTTTTTTAGAAACTTCAATTGTTATCATGAAGTTATGCTAAAAGTATTTTCATGACGACATCTTTAAAAATAAGCAATTTTACGCTCGTATGACTTGTTTTAAAAAGGTGAAAATAGTTTTCTATGAAAGGTTAATGAAAAAAAGCCTAAAAACGGGTCATTGTCAAACTGTTAAATAAAATGTTTATTTTTTAAGATATAGTCATGAAAAAACTTTTAGCATAATCTTTTACCATTCTAGTTTTGAAAGCAATGTGAAGTTTTTCCTAATGTTGTTTCTAAAAGAAGTTTGCTTGACGTTTTTTGCGTCCAAAATATCTATGGAGCCACTGGTTTCATTTTCACTGTGAATTTTGAATCCAAGTTTACTTTCATTAAAAATTCATTTTTTAACACAACGTCTACAAATCTTAATCTATAAAAAATGTAATTATGAACTAAATTAAAATTTATCTTGATTCACATACTAATGAAACACTAAGTAAATATAGCCTACTTTCAAAAGTTACACTTAAAAAAAAGTTATACAAGATATAAAATTTTCATCACATCAATAAAAAAAATATGCACAACTAAATGATAAGAACAAAATTCAAATAAAAAAAACAGGTTGAATATGTACATTAATACATAATTAATAAACTGTATTCGCATTATATATTTATAACAAAATATTTGTTACAAAAAGAAATGGAAAAAAAAAAATCAGGGGACTCGAAATTTCGATTAAAATCCAACCTTTATGAAATAATGTGAGGCGACTACAAAGGTAGAACAAACCACTGAGTGTTATTAATAATACCCACTCACAATAACAATAATAAAAAGAATAATAATTATAATTATTATTATTATTATTATTATTATTATTATTATTATTATTATTATTATTATTATTATTATTATTATCATCATCATTACTAGAAGCATGCCCGTCTTCAGATGGAGATTTTGAAATATAGGAACCTATTCAAATAGGGAATGTTGCCTGTCCTAGGCAGTAAAAGATGTATATGTATTATATGACATAAACGTATAATGGTTACCACTGAAAAAACGTCAGAGCGTTCCAAAGAAAGAGGAGAGAGAGATGTGGGTGCTTACAATAATTATTATTATTACTTTCTTATTAGTACTTATTATTATTAATAATTTATTTAAATCAGAGTTCTGAAAGTTTCAATTAAAACCCAACCTTTATGAAATATTGTTAGAATGTTAGGTGACCACAAAGGCAAAACCAAACGCTGTGTTATTATTATTTTTATTATTAATATTAATATTAATATTAATATTAATATTAATATTATTATTATTATTAATATTATTAATATTATTATTATTATTATTATTATTATTATTATTAATTATTATTTATATTATTATTATTATTATTATTATTATTATTATTATTATTATTATTATTATTATTATTATTATTATTACTATTATTATTATTATTATTACTATTATTATTATCTATATTAGTATGAAGACGCTTTCTTTCGTTTACACCTTCTTGCCTCTATGATGGAAGAGTTTCATTTGTTACGCCCGAGCAAAAATGCTTTTTGGCTCTCCTTCCTTTTTCTATCATCAACAACCAAGAAGAAAATTAGACTCATTTTTTTCTTTCTTTCTACAAACGCCTATATAATATAGAGATATATATATAATGTATCTTGTACATGTATATACATAGGATGATGCACATTATAATCTAATTCAACGATGCTCACCAAATTCACGCCAGTGTCGTCATGCTATATTCATTAGCCACTTAAATTATATTCCTTTCATTTTAAGATTAAAACAAAAAGTTTCAATAATTAACCAGTAAAGTAACTTTTACAAGACAAAAAAGCTTTTGTACATAATATAAACGTGAAAATATATAATAAGTAAGTAATGCAGAAAATGCGGAAATCTTCTCTTTATATAGTCAATTATACTAACAATTGTGTAGAGCTCATTATATTATTTTAACTATCTATTTAACTACATGTATATATGAGCAAGTACATTCTGTTAACACATTAATGTATATTTACATGTAGATTCTTTCAAATGTAAAAACATAAGAATTTTTTTGTAACAGAGTTTATGCAAAAATGTTTTTTTTACTTTAAAATAAATTCAAAATTAATTTGGAATTAGAAGATAAATAAATTTAATGATATTTAGTATTATTTACAATAACACTATTTTAAAAATAAATTGTTTATAATAGTTTAAAAAAACACAATTTCTATAATTTACTTTAAGCCGCATTTAAAAAATTTATTTAACATTTAAAAATATCGCATTATCAAAATGATATTGCTGCCATTTGTTTAGTTTTCTAGTTTCAAAATAAACATTTAATCTAGTCTGAAATGTTGGTTTTTTTTAAAGCTAATTACCTTAAATTTCTATAAAAGTCTGTTCAAGCATATGGAAGCAAATAATATATTCTAAAGCTACACAATTTTTTTTTTCGTTTGTTCGTCTATTTTTAAGTATTTTTCTAAATGTGTCCCACTGAGATAGATTATGTTAATTAATTTAATTACTGCTATAAAGTATGAAAAAGAAAATAAAGATTGGTGCTACCCATAATAAGTCTAAAATGTAAAGACAATTTCAATGGCATTTAATGAAGTTGTGTGTTTATAAAAAAAAAGTGAAAACTCAATGGACGTTTTTTCCATCATTAATTAAAATTTGCTTTTAAACGAGGGGGTTTTTAGCCTTAAAATGTTTTTCATGTTTCGTTAGTAAAAGCTAAACCAATTGTAGATATATACACACAGTTTTGTACTGAATGTTTGTGAATCAGCAGTCATTCAATGCATGAGTTTTAACGGTAGGAATAAGATTGAGGGCAAGCTTTATTTTTAACTGTAAGACAAATGTCTTAATTAAAAAGTTCATAAAACAGATGATCTTTTTTTTTAAATAAAACGAAATTTCCTTTAGTAATATAATGCCAACACATTCATTTTATTTTGTCTTAAACAATTTTCAGTTCTATTACCTCCATCATCAAATTTTTGCTTCTACCTCTTCTTTTTTAATATAAGGTGTGCATAAAGTCCTTGTGCATTTCTAGTTTTTAATAATTTCGCTTCTATATAATATACAGTATGAAAAATCTCTAAAATGCAACTGAAAATGACAAAACCTTATACCTTGTACACACAGGAGTTAAATGAATTCAAATTAAATGTGTTTAGGTCAATTATACGGAATCCAGTTAAGGACATGAACCAAATAAAAATTGACTTTATTATTAATATTTTAAATTGAAATACTAAATCAATATTTTGTCAATAGTTTATATATTATATTAAAGTATTAACTGAATATTTTCAGATTATTAACTGACTAAATTGAGTTCGACATAATGTTCGTTTGCCTTTCACAGGACTTTATAGAACACATTTATTATTTAAATGCATTTAAATTATCAGGTATGTGTACTGTATAGTATTCTCTACTAAACTATCTTTAGGAGATCTCATAAGACTCACGCGGGACACAGGAGCGGGAGCGGTAGTGGGAAGGTCACAGGACATCCAACATATAGCGGGATGACCATTGGGTGGATATGTCAAAAGTCAACATTTCTATAATTAAATATTATGCTAAATTTTTAAAAAAAATCCCTTTCAGTTGCATTTTACAAATTATTTTTTTATATTAAACAGAAGTAAAGTTATTAAAAATGTAAACTGCAAATAAGTTTTATTTATGGACAGCCTGTATATATATAAAATTGTATAGGCCTATGCATATACCACTATTTTAGAAAATTAAATTGCTTCTTAAGAAATTTCATTAAGACACACTCTTCTTTAGAACATAGGATGCACTTAACTTGTACTTTTACCCAGTAGTTTTTTTTTCTTCTTATTTTCTAGTTAGAAAGAATTTTCTTAGGTGCATTAGATAAAGACAAATCAGTGTCTCTTCATTGTCATTTCCAAAGAAATATCCATTATAAAGTCCATTAAAGGCTAAGGTGCTAAAAATTCTATCCTAACGACAAATTTCAAATTCAATGTAGAGAAGAAAAAAAAAAACGAAAACCTCGTCTTAAAGTTGTTTGAATTCTAGAATTACATTTTCCTTAAATAACATTAACTAGTAGAGAAAAAAAAAGTATATAAGGAAAGAACAAACTTAAACAAATTCCATATGCATTAAAGAAAATATAGAACAAGATAATGACTTTTTTTTAAAATTAAGTTTGTATCCCATAAAACCACATCATAAATTTTCACACTTAATATTACCAATCTACATTACTATTGCGGTTGAAAATTAAACTAACTTTAATATGAGAAAAAAAATTATATTCCAGATTCTTGTTATAATTTAGACCTGATCCGTTAATCTCCAAAAAATTGTTATTCAAATAACAAATTTAGTCTACTAACGATTATTATCGAGTAATTTCCTGTTTTGTTTTGAATTAGGAGGACCCACCCACCCATAAAATGGGAAATTATTAATGAACCACAATGATGAATAGTAGAAGAAAACAGAAAAATTAATAACATGCTCAAATGCATATTTAGAAAAAATAGGGTATTAAATTAAGTCGCTCTCTCTGAATTTCCGTTAGATGAAAAGGGCTTTTTGTTGTGATGAAATAATAACCTGTCCTATACAATTTAAATCATGCTTAATCAAATTAATGGATTTACAGAAATACTCATTATTTTTCGTTTCTCAGAGATGAAGAAAACTCATTAGAAGACATTTCATACAAAAGTAAAATTTAATAAGAACAATTCTAAATAATGTTCTGATTAAGCAAATTAGTAACTGCATTCTTTCGTATTTTCAACATACTCTCAAATATTTATGCCTTATTTTTGTCTAAAAACGTAATGTTTTACTTTTACAATGCCTAAACACCCTAAAGTTGCACATGTTATGAAATGTGGTCAATTTTGTAGTTCCAAAATTTTTTTTAAATGGTTCCACAGCAACCGAACTGTAGTTCGGAAAGTTATAATAACATCTTAAAGCTGAAAGATGTTTCTAAAGAACCGACAAGATGGCTAGCAAATTGGACCATTTTAAGGGTCATGGGTCAAGCAAATTCACATAAACAAAATTGTATAAAAGAAAAACCCCTTTAAATATTGCAGCCAATAGGATATTAATACCTAACCACAACATTCAAAAAGAGATTTCATCTTTGATTATCGTTAAAAATTCAGTTTAAGGTACTAAAGGTAACTAGAATCGAAACAAGGTTTTTGGAAACATCAAATTGCATTTAACACAGCATCTATGGCGTGTGTCGTGCAGCACGTGCAACTTTCAAGTGTCTGTAGGCTATTGACTGCAACATAAGCATCATCATCATCATCCTCCTCATTGAGAAAATCAATGGCAAACAGTTAAAAACTTGAAAGTGCTAGTTATCCTATATACAATATGAAGTTCAAAGTAGGATGTATTCTCTCTTCTATAGGGATTTCAATTGATTAATGAGACTAAGTATGTCTGAATTCATATCCCACTAGAGATTAAAATTACTTTTTTTTATCTGGCAATTCCTATAGTATATGAAATCTTATTTCTAATTTGTGAAAGCCAAGTGAGGGCACATGAGGGGGTAATCCCTTTAAAAAAATTTTCATATCCTATAATAAGCAAGCACAAAAAAAAGCGAAATGCTTGAATATTTATGTAAACCAATTTTCAAAAAAACAGCAAGTAGGCTATTCAGACAAATAAAATAGTCTGCAGAAAATAAAAAAAATATATATATTGCCTATGAGAGCCATATAGAGTAGGCCCCAATTTGTCACCATTCTACTCTGAAAAAAAAAGTTCCAATATCAGACAATATATTCCCTAAGTTCACGCAATAATAAAAAGAGGTCTAATGTCCCTAAAGAAATAGTATCCAATCTGTGAACAATACTAAACTATATCTAATATTGCTACAAACAATGAAAAACCACAAATAGCTATTGTTAGAATATAAAATGTATGCCTGTAAGTTTGCAGAGTCTACATTATGCCTGCATCTTTAAAATCAATATTGGTTTTGTCAAAAGCAAACACAAATCACTGACCAATAAAATGCTATACAAACTTCATGAGAAATTTAAATTCATTGTAGAAAATTTAGGAACTTAAAAAAGTGAGTTATAATATAGATTTTTAGATTATAACCTAGCCTAAAGGCCTTATTTGAACAAAAGCTTGTTTTAAGGTTGTAGTTACTATTTGTAATGTAAGATGCGGTAAGTGTGACACATACTGTAAATTGAAAAGTTATAAACTTTTGAATGATGTACAGCTCTGAAATAAGCAACTACAGTAGGAACATGGCTAATAAGAGTTTTGAAGCTTCACATTTCCATTCATATTGAATACACTATGCATCTTCTTCGGACTTTTGATATGTTGTTTTAAATAACTATTTTTAGATAGCCTTAGTGGGGAAAGTGCAAACCTAGTGTACGGTTGTCATAAACTTATTTCAACCAACAATTGGGGACAGGGCAGAAAAATCTGTTACACTTCTTAAAATTGCAAAAGGTTAAGTGACTATTTACTTTTATATGGCGCTTAGTCGTACTCTTAAACGAACAAAACTCAAATTAAACAATTAACATTTTATAATTTAGCAGAAGAGTGAAAATTGTCAAGTAAAACTTATTAAATTATTGCCAATTGCTGCACTTGCCCCAACTATATTAAATAAAATATAATCTATACATACATTTCGTCTTTATTTCTATTTAAGACAATTGTCATTGTTACAAATGTTGTTACTCGCCAAAGATTAATTAATTAATTAGTACAGTCAACAATACTTTTAAATAAATAATAAAAGAACCAAATTGAAAGTAAATTTTTCAATGGGGTCTCTTCAGACCTTGTATGTTTAAGTACCGCTGCAAATTAAATAAATGAACAGTTACAGCAAGAAACCATTGTGTAAACTAAAATCAGAATATAAGACTTTTTCTCTTCACATTCTCTTGTTTATATAGGCCCTAACTATATTCTCTCCTACCCCTACGACCCTCCTCCCCCCCGCCCAAAAAAAAAATTCCATCAATTAGGTTACAAAAATTACTGAACTGTATTCTAAGAGATCTCAATTCTCTTTAATGGCTATAAATACAGATTATATACAGTAAACAGCATCTTTATTATTTACTAATAATATGTAATGTATACAATAATTGCTTTATTTCTGGTGTTTTTTTTTTGTTGAAAGCTCGGTAAGTTCAATAAGTGGACCTAAACTTAACTTCACTTTCGAAAAAAAAAAGTCTCCAGAATGTCCCAAAAAAAATGTATACACACGCATTGGTTGTTAATAACTTTAATTTTATAATTTTATAATTAAAAGTAAATATTACAATAAAGATTAGAGATTTAACAGCATTGCATGTTTTATTTTTAAATGATGCATTTTCTCAACTTTTCAAAATATCATCCATTCACAATGCTGACATTTGTAAGAGACTGATCTGCAAACATCAATAATAATTACTACTCGGTAACACTATCTCTTGCAATTGTGCGACAATTCTCTTTGGTATCTTACCGTTTATCGAAAATAATTGTCGCAAAATTCCAAAAGATATATTAATTGATATATTTGCAGATCAGATTTGTTTTTCTGATGTTAGCATTGCCGTGCTGAGAATGGACGACATTTCGAAAATTTGAGATAATGCCTCATTTAAACATAAAACATGCAATGCTGTTATATCTAATCTTTATTGTAACATTTACTTTTAATTCTAAAATTCTAAAATTAAATTTAAGAAAATGTAAACATGATAGTTATTAACAACCAAAATGTGCATATATTTTACTATATACATGTATATCAATAACTGAACTTTTAACCTTCATGTCTGACTTCATTCTTTTCATATCAACAAATGAAAGCCCAACATTCATTTGTAAAAATATTATGCTGTTTATAAAAAAATCTAAATTTGATACTTTATAATGTCAGCATTTGCTAACTGTATTCAAAATAACGATCAATAATAATAATAATAATAATAATAATAATAATATTTCACTACAAACATAGTCCCCTATATTAAGGTTGTATTGAATATTTTTTCTCTTAATCCTATAAAGTCCAAACAATCTGCACGTACACATCATAAACACCATTGTGTATATATATAATAAACAGTTTTAATAAATATTTTTTAGCCAAAAATCCAAAAACGAGACGCATTTTTAGAGACAGAATAGACAATTTATAAGCAAACATGCTAGATATACACATACTGTATATACTGCATATATGCAAAGATTAGTCAACTAGAATATGTTGTAGCTGTATTTATATTAGAATTTTTAGCTTTTAGAATATATATATATATAGCCTGTAGGTCTATTTGTATAGAAACATAGAGAAATTGTGTCTCTCTCAGATATTATTGCAGAATTGCTCATAAAGTAGATACAAAGAAAAGCAAGACTAGAAAAAAAAATGGCCACTACAAAAATTTGACCAATTATTTCTGATCTAATAGAACCTGAATCCGGAGCATTTCAACAATTTGAGCAATCTGCAAGACAACAATAGCGAAAAAGCAATCTATTCTTTAATTGGGCTTATCA
The DNA here is from genome assembly GCA_036925085.1 of Brachycybe producta. Lineage (NCBI taxonomy): Eukaryota > Metazoa > Arthropoda > Diplopoda > Playtdesmida > Andrognathidae > Brachycybe > Brachycybe producta. The sequence goes on along the minus strand of JAUPFP010000015.1, from coordinate 2,866,161 downwards.
AAGCAAAACAAACAATTGAAATTTGTGGCTACATTCAGATGGAATTTAATTAACTTTGCAAGATTGTTGTTTAATCTTTAAACCAAATAGCAAAACTAACAAAAAAGAAATTCTGAACGAATAAATAAGTTTAGAATCGTTTTTTGTTGTTGTTGTTGTTGTTTTTTGAAAAAAAAATTCAATTCTATTGTTTTTTTAATTTGTGTATGTTGTTTTTATCTAATTAATGTAAGAAGGAAAAAAATTAAATTTCTTTTTTTTTGTTGGAAAAACAAATTACCTTAAAGACAAGAATATAATTTGTTTCAAACATCTTTCAGATTATTTCGAGAATATTATTTTCAAAACACAATTATCAATTTGTTATGCAAATTCGTTTTAGCTTGGGAATATTGCCTATTATTGGCAAATATATATAGTAAATATAAATATATTGGGTTGTTCCATAAGTTCTTGCCAGTGCCTGTTAGAGGTTTAGACAGCGTACAGAAAGCCTTTTTTTTGGGGGGGGGGGGCACAAAAAGTTTGTTTTTTCAGAATTTTTTTTTTATCTGAAAATTTTAAAAACGAGAAAAATTAAATTTTGTAGCACTATTTGTACAACTGTTTTATTTTTTACCATTTTTATTTTCTGTTATTTGTTTCTTGTCTCGCTTCATTAGCCATAAATTTATAAACAAGAGAATTCAGCTGCGATCACGCTGGGCATTTTTCCTCGCAGGATTCCGTGCAATAAACGGACTTAAAGAAAATTGAAACGACCATTCATTTTTAAGAAAAGATAAAAATGTAAAATGTTGAAAAACATGCTCGCTTTGCTTGCATTGCAATGGGGGGAAGTTGTGAAAGTTTTCCAAGCATTTAAGAAATTTTTTTTATGGATCTTCTCTGAAATTTTTATACTCTGCTACTGAATATAATTTTGTTTATGTGTTGAAAGGTAGCAAAATTATATTTTGCCTATACATGAAAAACCTCTTCAACTGGCCCTGCTTCTGGCACTTCCACCCTTCATAGTTTTTGCACATAGAAAATTTGTTTATTTAAGCCTAAATGAACCCATAACATTTCCAAAAGGTTCTCAAGGAGGAAGAAAAATGCCACAAAAGGTTATGTAAATATCACACCATAGGCAAACCCTTGTCTACATATATTCAACATTAAAACAATGTGTGTGTGCCAGAACTTATTGGACAACCCGAAAGATACTTGTACATATAAAACCACTTTTCTAGTAGACTTTAATTGCAAAATTGTTAGTTGCATAAATTGATATGATGTTTGAACTACTAATTTGTACTTAGGTTTATAGCTTAAACCCATTATAAAGCATATTGTAAGATACATTTTGCACAATATATATTCTGAAAATCTAAAAAAATGAAGTAATTCTTATCTAACCATTCAAAATAGGCCCCATAGGCAAAAAAAAAAACATTAAACTTAATCATTAATATTTCCTAAATAGGAAAAGGGCCTATATATGTAAATGTAAAATAACGTGCACTTGTGTATAAGTTTGTAGAAAAAAAACTCAACACATCAGATAACCAACACAACATCAGCAATATTATGAATGACACTAAAAGTAGGCTGACGTCATCATCATAATATATTTGGAGAAAAAAAATCTCATTCCTGTAGTGTCATTTTTAGAAACCATTCATAACACTTTTAGTTTCCTATTGACATTAAATATATTAAAACACATTTTATTCATGTGTGTTTTTTTTTACTTTTGCCGCAAACCGTTGAGAACTGACAGCTGACAAAATAGGAAGTGTCAACAATGTTACAGTCTAAAGACATGTGTGTACTTTAGTCAGAAAAAGTAGCAATAAAAAGTGATAGCTTCAGGTCCATAGACACAACCTACATGTTATCAAATCGAGAATAAAATCTGTTGATCTACTTGAAGTTAGATCTACAACTGATTAGAAGAAAAAAAGAACGGCTCGGGGAAAAATTATTTACAGGTCCTCAAGAATAAGAAACTCCAAAAAACGCCAAGAACGTCACCCAAAATTTCCCTTGGTTATAGTTTCATTTTTGCCTACAATTATTTTGTATTATAATGAGTTGAGTAATTGACTATTAAAAGTAATTAATATAAAAATATACTTTTTACTAAAGTCTAAAATTATTTCAAGATTCAATAAAAAGTTTTTCTTAATCAGGAATATATAAAAAACCATAAATTTTGGATTTAATAAATTCTTTAATCATTGTTGATTAACGTTTATTAAAATTGTTGGCTAACGTTTTCGACTGTAAAAAACGTTAGGCAGTAAAATTGTAGAATAAAACAAACATAAATTTTCAAAAGATATCCAGCATTAAAGCTGTTGACAAAAGAACATCAACAATGAAATTATATTTCAGCGAGCTTAGCGTGCACATGTTTTTTTTTATTAAAAAAAATGCCTAAAATCAGCAAAATATTTTTAAAATCCCGCTGTCCTTTTTTTACAAAAAAAATTGTCTCAATACATTCTTTGTATTGTTTATTATTTAAAAAAAAACATCATAGCTCTCTTTCTATTCTTTTTCTTCGGGGGGAAAATGTCAGGTTGCTCTATAGGCTTACGACTCAATGACAACATATTAATTTATTATGATTGTTACAAAAATTATACTTTTTATTATAAATTTCAATATAGTAAAACATGGTTCTTGTTATTTTCAACGATGAGTAACTTTCATTTTGAGAGTATTTTTCAAGAAATCTTTTTCGACCAATAAATTTTGAATTCAAATATGTTGTTGTAACATATTATGGAGGTATTCCCTATTCAATATACATTCATATCCATTAAATTCTCCAGAGAAAAGACAAGAAAAACTAACTACAACAGTAAAACCAATCTGGAGAAGAAGAAAAAACACACTAGAGTGATTGAACATTTGAAAGCACCAAAATGAATGTGTGGGAAAAATAAATCCCAACTTGAATTTATCTAATAAATCCACATGAGATAAAATATAAAGTAAAATCATGTTTCAGGCTATTTTTTTTCCTTTCTTCTCGTGTTTTTGTTAGGTCAAAACAGTTTCTCATTTCAATCACAACACCCTAAACCTAGAATAAATCCATAAACCATAAAAAATTCAAATAAATCAATGGTAGCCAAGAAACAAATCTTATAAACTTCTTCTGTATTTAAATTCATGATCCAAACCAGCTTTCACATACTTAAAACCAGAAAGATCTTTATGTTTCTGAATATTGCAACCGGTTAACCATAAATTTTTAAGAGGTTAGGAATGGTTTACAACCTTGGTTGTGTGGTTTTCTGCAGTAATGGGTGTTCAAATGGTTAAGGTTATATAAATATTACATAGTACATAGGTACATAATGTACATAGAAAATGGATTTAGACAGCATCCAATTCTCTTTTGGAATGAAACAATATAAATTTTGCATATCGATCTAAAATGTGATCGATATTATTAGAGGGGGAAATTACTTCACACCTAAATGCGAAAAACATGCTTGAATAATTCCCCCCCCCCCCAAACATTTCAAGCTAGTGAGGTAATCAACACGGTGGGAGAAGTGTCTCAGAATATATTGATTTGCACTGTCTGAGACTCTTTTGAGTCGTGATGTTGACCAAAATGCAATAAATTTATTTTTATTCTAAAGCAGTAATTATATGCATTAACTACATTTTACATCAAGATTCACTGCAAAAAATATGGGACAAATTTTGCTAAATGAAATTTTAAAAATAAAAAGATCTGCTCAAAGCGATTGTGTAAAGCAGCAATCATATTGGCAATATTAATGGAAAAATCATTCCTGGCTATGCATCTTTGAATAAATTACAATTGCCAATGTAATATAACTTTTTGCTATTAGTTTATTGTTAACAAAAAACGCGGATCTTCAGTGGAAATTACACTGGCTATTTTTAAGCAAGATTTAGATATAAAAAAATGAATTAAAATGAATTAATGTAAATTTTGCACCAATATCTTGCAAAAAAACGAAGATTGGCTTTTTCTGTAAACGAATGTACTTGAAACCACTTAAAATCTTGCAAAAGTATTCATATTAGCAATTGTAATTCATTCAAGAACGCATAGCATCATTAAATCTTACTGAATATATTGAAAATAATTCCGTTTTTTTTTTGCATTGCAAAACATTGTTCAAACTTTACAGCAATATTTGTTAATGTTATTGCAGTGTGATTGCCTCTCAAGAAATTCCATGAAACTTATACATGTTTATTATCATATTCGTAAATCGCAATTTATTGCATAAAATATAACAAGTGAATCTTGCTGTTAAGTACATAGTCAGTGTAATTACCATTCAACATTTCCTAATTCAGACACACCCAACTAAAGAAAACTCATTTGCCAAAAAAATATATATATATATATATATATATATATATATATATATATATCAAATATTGTTTTACTGCACATTATTAAGACTTATATTCATAGTTGCATACTAGAAGACATTTACATATACCCTATATATATTATCTTTAATAAAGTTTGCTGCTGTTGCAACAACTTTTTATTTAAAAAAAAAACCGTATTGAAGACGCTTGTGCACACTCTCATAAATAATAAACGCAAAAAAAAAATGAAAATCGAAAATAAATGCAAATGAGAATGCAATAAACTGAGATTTTGCGAGTGACACAAACTTAAAAAGCTTCATTTTCTTTATGACATGTACAAAAATGTCGAAGGAAAAAAAAAGACCTTCCCCTCTCTCTCTATTTTAATGCCGAGAGAGAGAGAGAGAGATATGCAATTCAGTGTTAATGTCGTCAATGTTAATTTAAAGAAACCCAAATGCAACGCAACAGATTTTTAATAGGACGTTTAATAAGTATGGATTTTCTTATCAACAATATTTTGTGTGTGGCACACATATATACTGTAAATACATACAACATAACGAACTTGACAATGTATATAGTCAGTTGACTCATTTGCATAAAGCCATTTGGCAAAAAGATAAGACGTCAGAGCTTGGGCTTAATCCATTCTTATGAGTTAGGTTAGGGTACCCCCCCCCAAAAAAAAATAAATAAATAACAACACTTCCGGTGAACATACCGGAAAATCGTAATTTTAAATTTAACACAATATTAAATTTATATACTTGGTTATAAAGTATTTTTATATAAAAAAATATATATATATATAATTTTTCATATTTTAATTTTCATTTCAGAGTATTGCCATTCTAGTAATATTATTATACAGCTGGAGAATAGGAGTAAATACAAGAAATAATAATTTAGAAGAAGTCTATTATGGTAAGTTTAATATGTTTTTGTAAAATTCTAATCATTTTAACTTTTTTTAATTGTTGTTTTTTCCACTTTTTCTCTCTCGAAGGAGTTCAAATTGCACTTTTTGCCATCATTGGAATGCAATTTGGACTTATTTTTCTTAGCATTTTACTTTTATTTGGAATAGCTCAGGTAATTACACGGAATTTTTTTTTAATTAAATATATTATTCTAATTATGTTAATCAATCAAAATTAAAATAATTTTGTTTTCCTATTTAGGAAAAAGCTCATTTGGTGGCACCATGGATAATAGGTTTTATTTTATTCATCGCTTTAGAAGCAGTTTGTATTGTTTATGCCAATATTTTACGTGAACATGTAAACAAGGTTCGGAAAATTGGTTTTCCTATATTTTGTTTTTGGCATGTTTCAGTTTGAATTTGAATAATTAGATGTCATTTGACAAATGACCTATTTAGTCTATGGGTTGGAATACACAGACCACGTTTTGATCACTTTTCGAATGCAACATGAAGTCATAGATGGTTGGGTTGTGGTTTCAATGTGGTTGCAACGTATTTTCTATGGAAAGACTCACAGTGGCCTGTTTTGGCAACAACCCGACTTCATTTTGCAGTCTAAAAGTGGTCATAAAAAGCGACATGTGTGCCAAAAGCCTAAAAAGCAGGCTAAAAATTCATTGTAAAATAACCTAGTGTCACCTATAATAACAATTTCCTCATGCAAAAATCAGGTAAATTGCCAAATTGCCAAATGCAATACGTTTCAATAAATTGCAGTTCATTTTATGGATCAATTTGTATTAGTAATAAAGACAATCAATTGTCAATTATGTTATTAATTTCGACTATTTAAGCAAAACAATATTTTAGAAAAAAAATTTAAATGAAAAATACTTTCACAATGATATATATATTTAAAAGTAAATATTTTATCAGAATGTCATTGTTAAATTTCATTTTTTGTGTGCTCAAAATTGTTTCAAATTACTATACAAGTTTATTTTTGAATTAAGACATATTTGTGTGATAATTTATTTATTCTTTAATTTGACTCTTCTAGCTTCTAATAAAATTGAAACTTTTTTTCTTAACTTTTTGCTTTAAAAAATTGTTTTTAATAAAAACTCTTAACATTGAAATTATTATTTATTAGTAATTACTAATGACTATTATTCCAACTAAATGGAGGAGTTTGACATTTTTTCAAGTTTGTATTAAATGAATTGAAATTGTTCTAATGATTATTTATCATTATTTTAGCATTTCGACGCCATTTTTAAGGCGGAAGTGGCCTTTTTCTTATCAAGATTAATACTCAATGTAAGCTTAATTTTGCTATTTATATACAGCTTTATAGTCTTAATAATAATACGAAGATATTTTTTTATCTGTGGTTTAATTTCAATACAGACAACTTGAAATAATTCAAAGATAATAAAATATCGTTTTATACGTGGGTCTAACCAACACTCCAAAGTTAAATCTCATTTAATCTATGCAGTTAATCAAATAGGATTAAGCGTTAATTATATATTTCCTATTTACCCCATACAAGTTAAATAAAATCAAAGTAATTTCCTTTAATGGATTAAGACAGAAAATAAAAAAACAGAGTCGGTTCACTTTTAATTAAACTCTTAATGTTAGAATAGAAAGTGTATTTGGAATAAAATGGGTATTTCTAAATTACATTTAAGTTTAAGGTATTCTTTGCACGATCAACAAAAGAATTACTGAAAAGCTGCAGATAAATATCCGAAATTTGTTTTTAAATCACGTTTAGCAAATTTCAAATTTTTTTTTTTGTATCCGGCTTTTTTTATTGGTAAAAACCCTTAAAACCACAGCTCAATTATTGTTTATTTTCTTCTATATATTTTCGTTCACAAACAAAAACATCATTTATAGTTAGTTTTAACTTCAACTCAAAATAACTTTAAAGATAATTACTAGGACTCGGATTTATATGCAATATCAAGCAAATGTTTCTCAATCTGTGGCCCCCAAAAGCCAATTGAAAAATAACAATCCCCATTTTTCGGTCAGCCAACATTATTTTTTTATCAAAAACTGTAGTTGACAACTTGAGTAACTAGACAAGTAACTAGTAACTAGACATCTATCCTCTAACCAGGTTTTTTCATTAGAAAAAAGCATATCTATAGAGCAACTTAATATTACTGATGATCACTTCACAATTGTGGCACTTGAGCCACAAATTGAGAAACATTTGCCAAGCCGTTTTTTTGCTGAAAAATTTAATTTGCTAACTTAAAGGTTTATTTACCAGTGCACTTAAAAACTTCAATCTTTTTATGCAATTACTTCTTAAATTAAGATTTACAATTTTTGTTTTTATTGTTTGCTCCTAAGACAGTCTATACGAGAACGAAATGTCAGCAAAAAATTCTTTTATATCATTTTTTTTACAATAAATTAGGAAATAACTATGTGCTTTTAATTTGGCTTGTTGCCTTTTACTATTTAAGCTTCATTATTTATCTTATAATTTAAATTATAGCCAATAACCAAAAACTTAATCTTAATAATTACAATTCTTTTCTTGTATTATAATTGAAGAAAAAAAATTGAATTTATCTTCAAGAAGAAGAATTTCCACCTAATGTCCATCATGTCTTTTTTTATTATAAAAAGAAGTAAACTTTAATGAGACCTACGTATGTTTGACGTGTTTCTTCATTTTAAAATATTGAATTAGAAGTGAACCATCATTTTTATAAAAAAAAAATATTGATACATCTACCATCATGAAGTTTAAATTGTGTATACAAACTTCACATATGCTGCTGCTGTTGCTGCTATTTTATTGATAACCTCTTTTTTTCTGAAATTTATCGTGTAAGTTACAAGGACCCATATATTTTATTCAATTTGCACCACTTTTATTCAATTTTATTATATAGCTTCAATTTTTTTTTATCTTTCATCTTTCTATATTTTTTATCCATTGTAAAGTTTTCTTTGAACATCTATATTAAATTCTAACAAGAATAAATTGAGATCAAATGTCAAGTGAATTTAAGTTTTGAAACTTAGTTTTAAAAAAAGGCTTAAAAGTTTAAAAACATAATAGGATTACTGTTAACCAATAGATAAGCAGGTAAAAGGGTTATTATTTATCTTTTAGCGCATTTGTTAAGATGTTTTATAAATAGCTGATTTTCGAATTCTGGTTATTCTGCATTTCAGAAGAGGAACTTCACTATATGAAGACCAGACTGATTGTAGTTATTTTGCTTTCTGTAGATTTAAAACGACTGCTTGATGCTGATTTCTTTAGCAGCACAATTTAAAGCAAAGAAGCATATTTGCTTCAAGATCTAATTTCTAGCCTGCTCATAAAGATGTTATGCTGGTATGGTGGTAACATCACAATCACCTGACCTGAGTTTTCATTTTTCATGGGATCTGAGATTGCTTAGTTGATATTATAATGCTATGATGACCTGCTACAAATATCACAGCAAATGGAAGCTTAACAAAGCAAGCCAGCAAGAATTTGCTTTTTAAAGATGCATTAAAACGCAAATATGGAGGAATATGAAAATCTGCAAAAAAAAGCAATGCGAAGCTTAGCTTTTTAAAGCTGCAGAAAGCAAATATGCAGGCTGACTTTAAAAATAAATTGAAAGTTTTAGAACAATAATGAGTACCTAGCTGAACCACTTAATAGTATTTTCATGTTTGATGTAATATTTTAAATAAACTTTTTATAGAAAAAAAAATTAAAATATACAACTAAGACACATAATGATACAACTATGGTATTAGCCTACCCTTCTAGATTCTAAAACACTTCTTAAAAGTTGGGTCATTTTCAAAATGACATAAAAACTTATTTTAAAATATATCAAATATGAAAATACAAATACAAAGCTAACCTACGCTTTCTATAGAAGTTTTTAAAAACTAAAATACAGTTTTGAAATTTTATTTTTATTTAGGCGTTATCAATAGTAGGAGTTGTGAACTATTATCAAGCTGTTCGGACAGGAATTTCATGGAAAGAACCAGAAGCCATTGAAGTGTGAAGCAACAAGATCAAGAAGGAATTTCTTTTAAAAAAACAAGTTTTCAAAATACAAAATTGTTCAAGAGCTTCCAACACTTGACGCCTAATTTGCAACAACAACAACAAAAATATCTAAATTTATATAATATATAAAATAAATCTAAATTATGATATTACCATGTAAATACAATCATTTCAATTTATTTGTTTATAAAATGAAAAAAAAATTAATATGTATATATAATATATTTCAAGAATGGTAAATTAGAAATCCCATTGAATAATGTCATCAAAAAAGCACAAAAATCATAATTTTATGCTCATATCAATATGGTGAACCATCATTAACTTAAGATTAATTTAACTCCCTTCTCATATCATCTAAAAGGGGGCGTAAATATTGTGTCGGTTATTTATTTTAACTGATACTAAATTGTGTAATATTTTGTGATGCCCTTATCGAATAAAAATTATCTACTATTCTAACCAAAGGCATCAACATTTATCTTCAGTTCTCTTGTATAAAAATTATTAGGGCTCGATTTTTTATGCAATATCAAGCAAATGTTTCTCAATTTATGGCCCCAGTGCCAATTATGATGCACATTATAATCATCATCATTAGAGCAACTGCATTTATGCTTTTTCTAATCAAAAAGTCTGGTTAAAGGCTAAATGTCTGGTTACTAAAAATTGTCAACTAAGAGTTCTAGCCTCTAACCAGTGCTTTTTATTGAAAAAAAAAACAATTGTTGGTTGCTGTAAAAGTGATTGCTACTTCACAATTGGCCCTTGGGCCAAAGAAACAGTTGCTTGATATTGCATAAAAATCCGAGCCCTAATAATTATGGTTTGCGTGTCATGGTAAAGCATGTCATTATTATGTACATAGATAAATGTAATTGTATGTGAATTACTTACTCATGGTAACTTATACCTAGATTCAAATTCAAAAAGAACTGAGACTTGAGACTTGAAACATAAATCTTGAAGCTGCTGAAAAAAATGTTTCAAAATTGAAAACCCCTGTCTTAAATTACTATCTTTAAACAGGATATTTTCAATGTTTCAAGTTGTAATCCAGCATAGAGGGTTTGAGTTGAATTTAAAAAAACATGTACTAAGTTTCAATCTTGAATTTGGACCTAAGTCAAGTCATTGACAAAATTTTTTATATATTTAAAAAATATACATGTATACATAACCGCAAAATACAACAGCTGCAATGAAATGTCACATTTTTTTTTAACAAAAATTATGCCGTGCAGTAAACCAATTAACGTTCACTTACTATATAAACAGAAAATCATGATCTAGTCTAAAAGAATGTTTCAAAATAAGTGTTCGTAGACACCAATTTTTAAACATTTTTTTTTGTAAATTGGTCATGTTTTTTAATGTTTATTTGTCAATGCATATTTCAGAGAGAGGCCAGAAATTTCAACAATTTTGTTGAATATTTATTTAGACTCCGACTTGCTGAAACGCTAAAAGGAAGATACTGTTTGAGATTTAAAGCAACATTTTTTTTTATTTTTGCAATGAATCTTGCGTAAATATCATCATTGTGATCGCAGCTTTTATCCGAATTCTTTCTTGCTACTTTTATTATATACAGTATGTTACTGCCAACCTGCTAGTGATTCTGCAAAATTCAATACATTTTAGTAGGTATTGGATTTTGCAGATTCACTAGCTGGTTGGTTGTTTTGCAGATTGTCTAGGCAATCTGCAAATTGACAGTAACATATCCATTGTATACAATTAATATTTTATATAAAAACCATTGCTCTAATACAGATAAATAAATATACATAAAATTGGATCCAGATATTACAAAATCTAATTTCGTCTCTAGTTTTGCACGAAGTTTATACTAATCAAAAGTGAGAGATGGCGCTTTTCAAATTTTAACTTGTTCAAAATAATTAAGAATGATTGTGAAATTTCATACTATGTAAATGTAAAAGCTATTTTTGACTCTTGAAGCCAAGAGACCAATGATACAAATCAACTTCATTTTGGGGAAATGTTTATGAATGTAAACAAAATTTGTACTTCTTCTAATCAAGAATCAGATGGAATAAATTTCAATGATAAATGACACAAGGGACTACTCTAATGAGAACTGATTTGAGCTTATTTATTTATTTTTACAGTAACTAAATATATCTTATTTCAGCACGTTTTTAAAACTCAACCGTTAATCAAGCTATTCCATTTGCTGTGCCGCAATAAAGTCATATTTATAGTTGAGTTTAAAAATGTGCTTGCTCTCTATATGCTCTTAAGGTAAAAAATATTTTGATTAATTATTTGATTCTGTGAAGAGTAAATTTCAGAAGAAGAAGAATTGCATTAAGAGAGTAAATGAAAAGTTATCATAAAATGAAACGAACACCGAAAAACAGCAAACATCATTGTTTATAATTTAAATGTAAATTGCAATTTGTAATTAAAAATGACTAATTAGGGAAGCTGATGCTTTTTGTAAAACGTCAGTTCGTAAAGTATAACATTAAGAAATACCAGCATGCATCAACATATAATATAAAACAGACTTCTAAGCAAAACTCATTTATAATCTCAATTTTAAATGTACTTAATGAATGAACAAAACAACCTCATTACCATAATTTATCAAAAAAGTTGTGTGTGTTTTTTTTTAAACATTGTTTTATTTCCACACAAAAAAACAGCATATAAACACAAATTACATATTATCAAATTCATTCTATAATTAGTAATAATAATAATTATAATTATGTAAAATTCAAACAAACTCAATTTTAAAGATAAAATCATTAGAAAAGTTTGTAAGCAATTAAGTAAACAAAAGTAGCTAATTTACTTCAGATAAGACTTTTTTATCTTCTTAAAAAACTCAACAATTCTTTATGTGAATTATAGTAAATGAAACAAATAGTGTTGTCAGGCACAACATAAAGAAAGAAGATAATAGAGAGAAAAAAAACCTTTGCAGAAATTGCAATGTCACCAAGGGTATTCAGATTAAAAAGGCGAAATAGGAAACACTAAAGCAAACATCAGCAGCCAAAACTCAGATTACTTTTTTTTTCTTCTATCATCATTAATCGATAAAATTTCATGCAAAATGAAAAGCTCAAATTCAAGCAAGTTTCAGAAGAATCAAATTTCTATTATGTAAAACGAAATCTCTAAATTTTAAAGCTCATATTTTCGAATGTTCTTCTTCTTTTTACCTTCAATATACATTACAGTAATTTATTTTCTTTTTTTCAATTTGTTTGAAATTTTAAAACTTTTTTAAAAAAATCTTAAGGTTTCTAAATTTTTAAATTTATATGAAGTTTTTTTTTAAAAAATTTGTTTATAAAGTTTTTTTAATGCTTCAAAGTTTTCTAGTTAATTTTTTTTTAAATTTGTTTTAAGTTCATTAAAGGTTGTTTTTAAGTTCATTAAAGGTTGTTTTTAAGTTCATTAAAGTTTTTTTAAGTTCATTAAAGGTTTTTAAGTTTATTAAAGGTTTTTTTAAGTTTATTAAAGTGTTGTATAATTGTGTTATGTTTATAAATATTAACGTTAAATAATTTAATATTTTTTTTAAATTTTTTATGACTTTCAAATTTTTCTAAAAACTTTTTTAACATTTTGTGTTTTTTAATGCAAAAGTTCCTATATTACTTTTCCCCATAACTATACTTAAACAAAACTAACTTTAGGCGTATTATAAAATGTTACTTTAATTAACATAAAACAATTATTGAAGTTTAAGCATAATTCCAAAGACCCTATGCTTAAATACCCACAAAAAAGCGTCCTTCGTGATGTCAACAAACATTGTCACTTGTTGTATCTTGTAGTTTTTGCTTAAAGTTAAGCTTCATTTGAAGCAATCTCATTTGAATAATTTACTCTACAAGCAGCCATCTGAAAACTTTAAGCAAAAAACGTCTACAAGTAAAGTTTGTCATGTTTTAAGCTAAACTTTACTTAGAATACCCATTTATTTCATTTGATTGAATCACCCTGTAAACATTGCCAATAAAATTGGAACTTTTGCTGCAAATTCAGTTAAGTGAACATCATCAGTAGAATTGTCATTTATCTATCTGGTGGAAGAATTTGACTTTATTCTCATGAGACTGAAAAGAGGTTTGTTACTGGACACACTTAGCAACGAGAAACGAGAAATAAAAAGGGGGCTAAGTTAATGACATTTTCTCTCTCTCTCTTTCTGCATTTGCTAATAATAACTACATTGAAAGAGCAGAGAGGGAGAGGGGGGATAGAGAAAGTTTTATTGCCTAAAACCCTCATACCTACACTCCTACAAAGAACTATGATTATGAACTAACAATGGCATAACCTTTATATTCAAAGAAAATCTTAAAACGGTTCACTGAGCAAATGTATTCGCTTGTTGTCCATTGCATCTTTTATAGTTTACTTGTTTGGTGTAAACGTGCCACTATTTTTTTGTTGCTTTGTTGTATCATTGAGGTCGTTTTCAGCACCACAAACCAACCTGTACCACAACTGAAAGGAAATTTTGCCTATTTTTTTTCAAAGTTTAAAAATTCTTTAGTCTTTGTACTTCTTGAAACTTCATTGATGATAACTTCTGGAGAAATTTGCGCTCTTCTCATCCCATTTTATTTTGTCTAATTTTTGCCATTATTTAGGATTTTTAAATTTTTTTAATCTTAGCATTTTTTAACCACTTTAGGAACTTCTGAAGACATTTGAGCTTTTCTCATCCCAATTTTATATTTTATCCAATTTTGCCAATTTTTAGAATTTTAAAAATATTTTAATCTTTGCACTTTTTAAACCTATTTCGGAAATTGTGGAGAGATTGGAACCCTTACCACGCAATTGTATTTTATCCAATTTTTGCCAGTTTTTTTATTACAAAAATTCTTTAATCTCTGCACATTTTAAACCTATTTGGAACTTCTGAGGTCATTTAAGCCCTCCTGACGCATTTTCAAGACATTTATACATTTTTTGACTTATGATTGTTTTTTTGTTTTTTAATCAAAGTCTATAAACTGCATGCTTTTTTCACGTTTTCAAATTTAGAAATTTTTTAAAAAAATTTTTTGTGAAGCTATTTGGGCCTCCAGAGGCCAGTTGATTCCTTCAAAAGCATTTTCAGGGCACTTAAAACGCACCCTGCGAATGTGTGCATTTATGGCTTATTTTCTATGAAACATAGTGGGTTTCAAATGAAGCTTTAGTAGTATGCTATATAAATAACATTTTTAGGAACTGACAATCCGAATTGCTAATACAATGTATGTTACACCTGGTACAGCAAAATGTAGTTCAAAATTTCAAAATCAAAAAGAAAAAACAATGCAACATAGATTGCCCCCTAAAACGGGCAATCACTGCTAACATTAATGCATTGCTGTAAAATCAAAAAGTAAACCAACACAACAGAGACTGCCCTTTTAAACAAGCAATCACTGCTAACATCAATTGTATTGATGTAAAACACGTTACTAGTTTTGATCTTTTGAATTTACATTATACTAAGTCAGACATACTTTTTATTTAGATGGTTTCTAACCATATTTAAAAAAAAACACATTTTCTTTATCTTGATTTTCTGCTTAAGGTTTCTAAGTTTGTCGGAATCTATATTTTTTTCTTCAAATAGCTTGAAACGAAATTTATGTATTTCAAGTTTCACATTAATTTCCCATCCTAATGCAATCAATTTACACAAAGGTAGTAAAGATAAAAAAACTTCCAAACTCTAGTCATAAAACACGTAGAAATAACAGATAAATGAATGGTATTTTATTCAATAGAGACATTATATTCAGGATGAAGTCCTGATCATCCTCGTACGTGGTCACAATTGAAAGAAGGTCCCATAGGAGAAACATAACCTCTATCCATCCCTCTAATTTTTTTCTCGTGTCAGCCTTGACCAACAAAACAAAACAAAAATCAATGGTTTCATTGATGTCTAGGGGGTCGTCACCATATATATTATATGTGACCCAGTATGATGGGTCTACAAAAACAATATATATATATATATATATATATATATATATATATATATATATATATATATATGTATATATATATATATATATATATATATATATATATATATATATATATATATATATATATATTATTTTTTTCTTTGACCAATATCGATTATCGATCCATTCTTTTTTTTAGCACGTTTCAATCATCATGCATTTTTTTTTGGCAAATGTTAACTTCCACTTTTTAAACAATAAAAATGAATGGGGTCATCTGGAACACATTTGTAAGAGTTGTGTTAAATATACCATCAAAAACGTTCACGTTTACAACAGTTTTTAAAAAAATTCTACCAAATATTAAAAAAGAATAATAAAGATAACTATTAGAGCTCGAATTTTGATGCGACATCAAGTAAATGTTTCTCAATCTATGGCTCAACACCCAACTTGGAAGTAACAATCACGTTTAGGTCAACGAACAATTATGGTTATTTCAATCAAAAACACTGGTTAGACACCTAGCTTTTAACCAGCTTTTTTGATAAAAAAAGCATAATTGCATATGCTCTATTGATGATCATTACTTCGCAATTGGCACTTAATTGTGCCACAAACTGAGAAAAATTTGCTTGATATAATTATGAATGCCGTAACAATTATGAATTAGATACAATGTGAACTTTTATCTGAGCACCAACATAGAAAATCTTAATCTTGTCAACTCAAGATTACTTGCTAAATTATTTAAAAGAGCCACTTTATCTTTTCTTTCTGCCCATGGGACAGACTAATTGTAGGTCACTACACTTTCAGATGGCTATTTGGAGAAGAACTGTGGGTTACTCAGTGAACTACACTTTTATATATCAACTGTAGGTCACTCAGTGACCTACACTTTTGCCCTACAACGAGCTTAATTTAACATAACCCCACCTAATCAAAAATATAAAAAAAGTTCTAAAGTGTGGATCACTAAGTGACCTACAGTTCAAAAGTATAGGTCACGTAATGACCTACGATTAGTCTGTTCTTCTGCCCATTTTGTCCATTTTATACAACTACTTCACATAAAATACTGTAGATATAACAATTTTTTATTCAATATCAGTGACTAAAGGCCATCATATGAAAAAAAAATTATGTCAGATCAAAATATTCTCATTTTTGTACAATGGAATCAAGAGACATAATAAGAATATAAGGATAAAAAAGTTTAAGCCTACTAATAAAAAATAATTGGATGTCAAATCTTTTATATATATTAAAAAAAAACCTAGATGCCAATAAAAATGGACACATTTCAAAAAGCCAAACCTGGACAGAAATCATCTGAAACTTATTTCCTTTTTTGACATAAAAACATGGACACAACCTTCAATGACAATAAAGAATTTTTATTACGTAGGCAACAAGTTTTATTTGTTCAAATAGTCAGTCAGCTTATAAAACCTGTGTACAGGATGAATCAAAAGTCGCCAACATACAACAACTAGAGAAAATAAATAGCAACCCAGGTTAAGGCTGAAAATTTCATCAATTTCTATCAATATTTCATGGAAATCATCATTGAAATAAAATAGTACATAATGTCTTAGAACATCTTTTATATCAATAAACCTCAAAAATAACTACACTAATACTTAGTTTGGTAATTTTTAGGATTCTATTGTTATAATAGTATCAATCTCAGCATACATTTTGAGTTGACAAAAAAATTAGATTATCGCATATAAATTTGAACTAATAATTTAAAAAAAATTAAGATAAAATTGACATATTTTTACATGAAGATATATATTCTAATATATATGCACTTTCTGTACTTTTTCAATAAAGATTTCCATAAAAAAATTAACATAAATTGATAAAAAAAATCAAAACGTCAAGTACAATAAAAGTTTCGAATTACATTTTGGTCACTAATTATTTTTTCATAGCTGTATACAGTATAGTATAGTATATAAGCAAGGACTATTTCTATTCCTCATAGAAAAAAAAATGTCGGCCCTAAGTGCACCTTTATAATAGACCACATTCCCTTTCCCTTTTCTAAGTTATGAAAGAAATATCTACCACACTCATTTCTTAATTGGCATCATTTTCAGCCTTTAATTAAAAATGGATGAGACGCATGAAAAAAATATTTGCTAAATTGCTTCCAAGCAACAAAAGAGCCAAGCATATAAAAAAATTCCAACCATATTTTCAAAAGAGATCACACAATTTCCGTGACCTTTTTTAGTAAGAAGAGAGGAAAAAAATATATATATATATATATATATATATATATATATATATATATATATAAGACTCTTTAGATGGCACACTGGGGAACCAAATGTGGCCACCAAACATCCTTCTTGCATTACGGACTAGACTAAATAACGACTGAAAACGGGTTCTTGTCTGTGAGACAACACGCATACTTCCAATGCAAATTGTTCCCAATAGTAAGTAGACAGGCAATGTAAAAAGAAAGTCAAAAGTAACGCATCTCTATAATAGTTTATATACAGTACATATTTTCTATTTTACTTACAGTTCTGCCATTTACATTTTAACTTAGTACTTTTTTTATTTTGAAACTTTTTTGTTTCTCCTAACTTTTGAGAAATCCCCTAACGTGACTTGAATACAATTATCAATGAGTATAGATATTGGAAATACTGTATATAAACAGGCTGTCTGTCTGTTTTTTTACGAACTGTTTACAGTTTGTAGTAAAAATAAACGAATGTTAATAAGATTCCTCTTAATGAGCCGCAAAAAGAAGAAGAAAAAAAAACATGAAATAAATTCAAAATTAACAATGATAGAAAATAAAAACGACCAATACTCACGTTCAATAACAATAATAATAATCCATTTTAATGATTATGTCAAAACTTTCAATTTCTATGCTTATTGTATTTTCACTTTTTATGAGTCGTTTGATGTTTTTTCTATCTGAATTTTCTAGTTTTTTTTGGGGGGGATTTTTTTTTTATTATTTGTTGTGATTATTAAAAATAATGATCATTTTTAAGAGAAAATATTGACAGCTCTACAAATAACATCGAATAACAGATTTATGTGTATTTAGTATTTACCACAAATAAATTTGAACTGAAAAGATCACAACTGTTAATCTGTGTAGGTCTTTTAAGCAAGAGAAAATAGACTCTGGCTAGATACAGACGATCAATTCTGACTAGTCAAACCAGCTATGTGGTAAATTTTGTTAATTCAATTCAACTTGTATGGCTCAGAAATCAAATTGTATTTTTGGACCATAAAAATACTTGTTAGTGTGGTGTGAATCAACAAGCCTTGGCACATAGAAACACACGTTTTTGTTCAAATTGTATGAGAAAAACATAAGCAATTAGTTAACAAAATAATAAATAGGTTTTGCCCAAATACAATTTAAAAAATGGAAAAATTCATAAAATGGTATGAACAACTGTGGTGATTTCGAGCGATAATACAAGGTTGAAAAGTCGGAATTATCAAGCCAGAATTTCAATTTGAATAATTACTCTCCAAGCAGTCAAGATAGCCTGCGTCAGAAGGACCATTTAGTCCAATAGCAGCATAGAAACGCATTGTCAAAATTAACTTCTAATTCCCAATCCAAATAAAATATTGAGTTGAATGGCAGAATTAGTAAATAGTATATGCCTTGTTCAATAGTACACCTAGAAATTTCCAAAATCAAAACATTCCCAAAATCAAAACGTTCCCCATGCACAAGCTCCTCTGGAAGTAAATTTTATTGTCGAATCACCTTAGGTACAAATGACCAAAAATATATTTACTAGCCCATATATGCAAAAATCTCTCTTATACATGTGTGCATGAGCAACCATAGAAACACTTCTCCGACGCTCACTCTCAATTGACCTACACACTCCACATGCACTAAACACTGTAAATAAAGACATTCCTGCATTCCAGACTTGTCTTTGCACCTAACAGTTCCATTCCCACTCTTCCGGTTCACGTGCAATGAACTTTCGAAGTTACATTTTCATGAGCAACCATAGAAACACTTGAAAGATACCCACTCTGAATTAGCCTAACGTTTGAGGCGTGCACAGCATACTGGAAATGAAGACATTCCTGCCTTCCAGACTGCCATTGGAATGTAGTCTCCGTTACCCATACAACATGTATATAGGTTTGTGCAGTGTACTAGCGGTTGGCTTGGGACAAGACTCCATTAACATTTTTTTAAAGAATGTTGAAGCTGAAGTCAGCCCTGCAAACTGTTAACATGTCTCAGACAATTTCTGATAGAATTTTAGCCACGCTTTCAAGAGTGATCATATTTCCCCAAAACAATGATCGTCTGTATCCAGCTTTTATTTAGCAATGTGGTTTGCCAAAATCTAGAAAATACTTAAAAATACTTAAAATGAAATAAAAAAGACCTAGAATCTACATTTAGTTTATTCGTGCATATATTTTGAAGATACTTGAAATTTTTCACGTCCTCTCCCATGAAAATATATAAGATACTGAGTGTTCCATTAACTCCATTAGTTTGATGATTCGTGATATAAAAACCCCATTTGCATGCCTATTGGTTCTGAGTAAAATGTCTATTAGATATAGGGACTCTGGCTCTTATTTCTTACACATCATTGATTGTTAGATTCAAAGCGAGATCCAGTTACCTCTTCCATTCGTGCATATTTGATTTTTTTTTCTCAAGTAAAAAAAAACAGCAATAAAATCTATGGCTTTATTATAAATGTGTGTGTGGGTATAACACATAAAAATAAAGTATTTTATAAGAAAGCATCATCTTATTTAAAAAAAAAAAGAATAGAGAATCGGTTTTCATTATTATCCATAGAAAACTCAATTTTCTGTCATTTCAAATAAAATGTGTGCCTTTCAAATGGCATGCCATTTATATTTGATATGATTAAAAATGTAACTTTCATTATTTGTTTGCACTTTTTTTTAGAAACTAGTAACAAATTTATAAAACGGTACATGTTATTTTTTTTTAAGAACTTATGATTACTGATCATCAGAGCTCGAATTTTTATGCATTATCAAAGCAAATGTTTCTCAATTTGTGGCCCAAGTGCCAACTGTGAAGTAATTCATCATCATCATTGTTGTTACAGCAACTGCAATTATACTTTTTGTAATCAAAACGGCTAGTTAGAGGCTAGATGTCCAGTTATTATCAGTTGTCAACTAGAGTTCTAGCCTCTAAAAAAAGTGTTTTTGATTTACAAAAAAATTATTGGTGGATCTAAACAGGAATGTTACTTTAAAATTGGCCCTTGGGTGACAGATTGAGAAAAATTTGCTTGATGATATTGCATACAAATCCGATCCCCACAAATTATTTAGCCAATGAAGCCCATGTGACGGTGGGCGTCATTGTACTTTTTTTTTGCTTTGCTTTGCTTTTTTGCTTGTGGACTGGACTTTGTTATATATAAAAGTCCATCAATTTGGTCCACTTGGTGATTCAAATTCATAAAGCCAAGAAGATAATTTGAACATGGTTCAAATACTAGGATAAAAGCCCAATTAAAATTGAAGATTACGTGTCGTAATCTTAATGAATATTAAGTCAAATTTAGTGTTAAACTCTCGAACTTTAGATAAGAAGTTTACGTTAAAATTAAGTGAATTTAGCTCTACCTTTGGTTAAACGACCATTAATAATTTCACCCTAAATTCCAAGTTACATTCCTAGATCTGAGTCTTAAAATGCTGAAAGTGGCTCTTTCTTTTTCTGAAAAGTTTAGAAAAACTATTTTTTTTACTGTCTCAGAAAACTATTACATAAAAGTAGACAATGTGCTCATTATACTTTTTTTGGAAACATAAGTGTATGATAAAAATAACTAGAAAAAAATTCTAAAAATAATTAATCTAATTAAATTTTGAAATGATAATATGTAGGACAGAAGAAGAAAATTACTTCCACCTTTTTTTGTACTCTCAGTCACTTCCTAGTCCTCCTTTAAGCATAAAAAGTAGACCTTGTCATATATTGATTTAGGTTGATAGTAGTAGTAGTGTACGATTTTAATTAAGTCATCAACTCACACATTTAAAACGACTTTTCACAACTGGGTGTTCCTCAGAAGACACGAGAAAATGAATAAAAAAAAATTCAGGTTCTTTTTCTAGGTTTTTCGAGATTTTAATAACTTAAAATGGAGCACACAATACATTTTATTTTCTATTGTTTGCAAACATTATTTTAAAAAGAAAAAAAACATTCCAATGAACTTTTTATTGGGAAAATGTCATTACTAACATTAGTCTTTCCAAAAAAACTTTAATAAATGATATTAGTTTGGTCTACCATAAAAACAACAACAATTAGTTTTTTTCTTCTTAGTTTAATATATAGAAGACACAATAGAGCTCTAAAAATATTTGAAGCACAGATGTTACCAAGATATTTTCTCTCAAAAAAACTACAAAAATAGCATTAAAAATCCATTTTTGATTTAATAAGTGAAAATGAAAATGAAAAAATGTTGAACCATCTACAACGATGTTTTTATTAATAAGTTTTCCTTAAATTCTCGTTGGTTAATATTGTGTTAAGACATTAATGGTGAATGTACGAGTCATGAGTGGCATATTTTATAACTCGACTATATTAGCTAAAATAAATGTGCAAACCACAGCCTTAATCATTATACCAATCATACGAGGTTGTAATACCAATCATTAGAGCAAGAATTCTTTTTTTTAACGACAAATAAGATACACGGCTCGTATTTATTTTATGCACGTTTCCTACTATTTTCAGACAGTATGCAATTTTTTATAAAACATAAACCAACATATTTTGGAGATTGTAGCATATTCAATATTTTAAAACATATTTAATTGTTTTTAAAATATTCGATATTTTAATACATATTTAATTGTTTTTAAAATATTCGATATTTTAAAACATATTTAATTGTTTTTAAAATATTCAATATTTTAAAACATATTTGTTTTTAAAATATTCAATATTTTAAAACATTTAATTATTTTTTTAAAAAATTCAATATTTTAAAACATTTAATTATTTTTTAAAAAATATTCAATATTTTAAAACATATTTAATTATTTTTTTAAAATATTCAATATTTGTTTACAACATATTTGATGGTCTTTGAAATGTATTTAAAATATTTCAATCATTTTTGTCAAAAATCTTACAACAATTTTTAAATTTTTCTTTGTTTTGCTAAGTTTCGCTTTTAGATAAAAAAAAAATTGCGGGCAGAACAAGTATGATATCAATTACATAATATTTAAAAAAAACATAGTTTAGTAAATTTTAATGGTAAGAAAATATAAGATAGTTTGTAACACCTTATTCAACTAGATTTAACATATACCCTGAAAGTATTTAACAGATGTATTTTTTCAACTTACATAACTGACTTAACATATTTTCAACATACATGTAATTTGCCAGCTTTAACGAAATATTTAGTGAAACAAAACATGTTTTACAGCATAAAAATCCTTGCTTTACTAATCATAATATCACATTATAGACATTCATTGCATCCATTATCCTAAATATTTTTCTGCGTTTTTAATAACTTTCGGCCTGAATTGCACATAAATAAAAACAAGCAGAACATACTGAATGATGTTTCAACAACATTTCTGCTTTTCTTCGCATTCAAGGGTCTTAGCACATCACAAGG
Organism: Brachycybe producta; assembly: GCA_036925085.1. Classification (NCBI taxonomy): domain Eukaryota; kingdom Metazoa; phylum Arthropoda; class Diplopoda; order Playtdesmida; family Andrognathidae; genus Brachycybe; species Brachycybe producta. The sequence continues at coordinate 2,843,160 of JAUPFP010000015.1, read as the reverse complement.
ACACGATGTGTCAAAGGAAGCCTTTTTTCTGCCTACTTTCAGCTTAATAAATAGAATAAAATTATTCAAGTTAGAAAAAATCATTCTTTTAGTTGAATTTTTTTTCTGCATGTATGGCTGGAGTCTTATTCCGAATCCTTCTTACATAAAAAGCCAAAAAAAAAAAAATAATACATTTCTGTATTACATTTTCCTATTTGTTTACATCATATCTTAAATTATCATAAAGACGGACACCATTTGAGGTTAGCTCAACATAAGCAAAATAATTGGCTTGAAATAAATAACAAAAAAAAAAGCAAAACAGCAATCGCTATAGTCACAACATGATAGAATATAGCAAAAAAATAACATAAATTAGAACATTTTTAAATTATTTCAACCCCTAGTAAGGGATGGTTCACACAAGCAGAAAGAAATTCCACTTAAAAAAAGAATTTAATTTAATTTGATTAATTTTATTCTATTTGGCCAAATGTATGGAGAAAAACTTTGAATTTGTTCCTTTTTGCCACAATAAATTACATGTTATCAGCCAATAGAAAGGCTTTCTTCAATAATACTATTCTTCATGATTATTTTTTTTTCTCCCGCTTTTCTCATTATTTTTTTTTTTCTATTGCAACGTGCAAATGATTGCAAAATGATTTTTTTTAAATTTCTAATTCAATTATCTGCTTGTTTTATCCATGTGTGAACTATCCTCTAATTCTAATTGCTTATTATTTCTATAATTATCAAAGGCTAAAACAGAATGCTTTGCAATAAATTCAAAAAGCAAATATAACAACATTTGATTAGTTTTATACAGTCAAAAACACCTTTTTTAAGAGGTAAAGTTGACTTCAATGACTCCCAATAGACATAAATATTATTTCCCTAGAATACATTTTCGATTCTCGTCTTCTTAAAAAAAAGTTTCATGTCAGCACTTTAAAAATTTCTTCAGCTATCTTGTTTTCTTGCATTGAAATAGGAAAATTTATTACAACTGATACTGAAAAATGCGGTAAAGTACCTCAAAAACCTTCTTCTCTACAGTGCGTGCTTCTTATAAATCACGCACAAATGATAACAATTCCATATACAGTACATATATATAACAACTAGAAATGCAATTCCTATAATTCACAATTTTTTTTGTTTGCTTCTCTTTTCCAGATCAGAAAAATCAAGAAAAAAAACTTTTATATATATATATATATATATATATATATATATATATATATATATATATATATATATATATATATATATATATAAATAAATAAATAATATTGCAAGCAACAAAGTTTTCTATTTTTTTTCTTCATAAAATGGTAGAAGTATGCCATTATTGGTAGGCAACAGCTTCTGTAGAATTGTCAATATAACAACAATGTCAATCAATAAAAATCGAGGAGAAAAAAAAAGGGTTTCTGTGGACAGAAAAGTAAAAAGAAAATAGATGAAGAAGACGGAATAAAAACTGTTAGTAGACCTCTCTCCCTTTCTATTTGGAGAAGATGTAAAAAGTTGTGATTGTGTGCGCAATCAGGTCCGTATAGAATTCAAGTAAAAATACAGCAAGCTCATGAATGTGTTTGGTAGGATGGTGTGGGGGGGGGGGGGGGGGGGTTAGGATAGGGAATGTGAGTGTAATCTTTTTTTTTTCGTTACTAAGGTCTCACTTCTCATCATCATCATCATCATAAAGTGACCCAAGCAAAGAGACGTGACAAACGCAAAGAAATCTAATCTTTTTAGTTGTAGCAGCATCCGTTCTTGAAGTTCTCAAGACAGCAAAGAGAATTTATGTTTTGGCTTATATTTTGAGTGTATATGTGTGCCTTCTGTTATAATGTATATATATATATATATATATATATATATATATATATATATATATATATATATATATATATATATATATATATATCTACAGTATATAGTGCAGAGCAGTGTTTTACACATTTTTGTTTTTTGCTCACGGCACAGTATTTTTTTTGCTTGGAGGAATCGCGGCACAAATATTAAAAGTTATGACACGCTAGTATGTTCCACAGCAGATCCTTTGGAAACCGCCAATTTAGTGCGTACATGTAATAGGAAGGTGTTATCTTAATTATACTTTTTTACTAATAAAAGTTCAAATTAAATTGAAAATAAAGTTATATTGACATATTCAATATAACAACCAAAATTTCTCGGCACAAATCTCATGGCAAACTAGTGTGCCGTGGCACACCGTTTGGAAATCACTGACATATACACTACATTTATATATAAAAAACATGAAATCATCTGCTAGAAATACATGTGTGCATAGGGATCACCACACAAGGCAGTGTGTGTGTGTATGAAGGGTTTTCTTTAAACAAATAACAGATGTTCCAATCTTGAGGTGGGATTCTTTTAAAAGAGATAGAACAAAAAAAAAATTCAATATGTACATGAAGTGATGGTAGACAGTTGCAGTCTATTGATTCAGTTCAAGTTAATCAATATTTTATCAATTAATACAAGACGTTCTTCTTATTAATAAAACATCTGTTGTTGATTATACAGAAAATACAACAATAAAAATAATTACTTATCCCATGCACTTGTATAACAATCAATCTGTGTATATGCCTGTGCTTGTATTTACGTGCATCTATGTGAACATATGTTTGCGTGTATTATCATCACATGTATTTGAAAATACTGTATGTAATACAAAAGTGCGTATTTGCACCTACTGTCAATACTTATTTGAATTCGAAAAATTACTCTGCAAGCAGGCAGGCAGGCAGAGGGACAAAAGTCTAAGTGCAGAATGTGAAATGCATTGTCAAAACCCAATAACAATGGCAATGCGTTTTGGGTGCCTTTAAAAAATTGCACCACATTCTCTGCAACATTAGCAACGTTCTATTGTTGTTATAGATATTATACGGAAGCTACGAGCTCTTTTCTTACTGAGAGATGCTGATGCTGCAAACCTAAAGGCTAAACTACATATTCACTGTTTGTGGCTTCAAAGCTAAGCTTTGATTTGCTTTTTGTAGCTTTTCAAATTACTGCATAAGTGTGTTTTAAACCATCTGCTTGCATACTGTTTATAATAGCTTCAAAGAAAACCAAATATGCACCTTACTATGCAACCTTAACATTGAGAATTTAGGAATGTGGCCATCTGTATATATGTTTTGGTTAGTACATACATCAACACAGTTTTCGGGCTGATTGAGAGGCGAACTACATTGAATTGAATTGAACTATAAATTATTCTAGTTGACTTATTGCTATATTATTATTTAGAACTGACTAATAAACAACAGTTTGATTAAATGTGTTGACTTTTCTATTTATATTTCTAATGTACTGATCTTTCTGTAGGCTTTTATGGTTTCATATCCTGTTGTTGTTTTTTTTTTCTTATGAAAAAAGAATTACTAAATTGAAACTCTTCTTCATGTTGCATAATGAAATAAAACGAAAGGGAATAGCAATGAAGACAATTGAAAGAAAATGCAAATTGTGCAGAGGCGGCGGCGGCGGCATTTGGAAAGACAATTGAAAAAAAGCTAAAAGGCAAATATATATATATTTATTTTTGATGAAAGAAAACGAAAAGTTTAATAAAGAAAAAAAAACGTAAACAAAATAGAAATAAATTATCCACAAATGAAAAATAGACTCAATAAATGTTACAAATACAAATGTCACTACTACCGCCTTGCATATTTATGATAACCTCTAACAAAAAATAATGCAAAATAAATAATGATATATAACAACCAAACCCATCAAACACACACACACACACACACACACACACACTGATAAAAAAAATACCCAAACACACAACTAAATAAAAACAAAAGGATAGAATTACAATAAGACAATCGTAAAACCAGACTTTAAATTTATTCTGACAGGAAAACCGTTACTATAAAGATTAGGTGCCATTCTTATCATTAAATTGTATTGTGGAAGAGGTTAGAAATGAGACAAGGGATTTTTTCTTCTTTTTATTATTATTATTATTATTATTATTATTATTATTATTATTATTATTATTGTTATTATTATTAATATTATTCACATAGAATTGAATTTAGACAAAAGTGTTTTTTTTTTCTTCAGTATGTGGCGTGTGGCTAAATCATTGAGCTTTCCATAATGATATATAGATTAAAAATGTGAACATGACACGTAGGTGACACCCATAAATTTATCATTAACAGGTGCTCTTAATAAATAACCCTGATATTTATCACTACCCTTAGTGATGATGATGATGAGCTTTCTCAGTAAATCACTACTTTTTATATATATTTTTATATATAAAAAACACATCTATAAGAACTTTTTTCTTCTTCTTCTTACGATAACATCAATTCAAATTAAATGTGCTGTGACATCATCAATATATCACATGTTAGAGATAATCAAAAGAAACCTTAATAAAATAAGGTTAAGGTCGAGCTTTAAAAATAAATCAAAAGTGGATTTCTTTTTATGTTATTAATCGATATACACTGATAAACGTTATTTGATCCTTTATATACATTATACAGCTCTATGAAAAAATAAATAAGACTAGCAACCGAAATGCAATTCTAAACTTCGTTGTACATTACAGAGAAATATTTATCAATTTATGTTAATTTCTCGTGAAAATCTTGATTGAAATCAAAATGTACATCTATTTTAGAATATCAGAATTTATGTACTCGTATATTTTTATATATAACAATCAAATCTTAAAAATACCATAGAAACAGGCATAATCTTAAGCATTACTTATGCCAACGTGAAGCTTAAACAAAACTAAACTTAAAACTCTCCACAGATTTACAAAAAGTTTTGTATTGCGTCATGGTTTAAGCTTAACTTTATTTTAAGTAACGTTTTTGAATATATGGGTAAATATCAGTGTAAACATTTTCAGGGTCTTTGAGTGGATAAAAAAAATTGTCACTATTCTTGAAAATAATTAAAAATAAAATTTGTTAAGACAAAATTGACAATTTTATTTTACATAAAGATGTTCTTAAATATATGTACTTTTTATTTCAATAAAGATTTTCAAGATATATTGACATAAATTGATGAAATTTAGCTGTAACGCGCTTGCTATTAATTTATCTATAGCTATATATAAAAAAAGTCACTTAATTGAATGTTATAAAAAAAAGTAAGAAGATATAAAGTAAAGTTCCAAGAAAAATTGGATTCAGTTAGTTAAGATGATGAGGAAAAATAAAATAGTTCACAAAATCAATGACACATTGTTATTTGAGGAAAAAAAGAAGGTGAAAAATCTTTCAGAGGCCACCACACGAATAGCCTCAAAGATTATAACTCAAGACATTATTATCACTACTATATACTGTATATTAGATACGAGAGCTAAGAAAGTAGAAAGAGTAAAAAAAACAAATCCTTTGACACATTTAGAAAGAAGATAGAAAAGTAAGAAAGATGAGACCAAAAAGATGCCAATGATTTCTTCTATTCTTGATTAGGTCACATTCAATTGATTTTCTTCACAAACACCATTGAAAGCTTTTTTTTGGTGTGTAGGGGGGGGGGGGGGGAGAATAGTCAATAAGAGATTATTGAACCATATAAGAATTGTACTGATGATGTCTTTCAGAATGTCTATAAAAGAAAGGTGAAAAAGGTGCCCACAAAAGAATCTCTCTCTTATTGTCTCTAAATCAAAAGAATTGATGAGATATTTATTAGTTTTCAAAAAAAACTTTGAAGATGCTACAAAATTGTAGCAATTTTATAAAATTGATAAAAAAGAATTAAGACAGATAGTTAGTTTAATCTTGAATTTATAAATTGAAACACTTTTTAAAGTCATTTTTTTTGTTGGTCATCTAAAACTCATAAATACATTTTTAATCATAAAGCGTCCCTTATCAAAAACCATTCTTGCAAATCTTTTTATGATGAATAATAAACAACACATCAGATTAACCAATGCAAATAGAAAAATCTAATTGCATAATCAATATTATGAGGACCACATATCAGAATAAAAAAATGATTGGCTTTCATAATTTTATATCTAAAGGTACATACAGTGTGTGTGTAAAAATATTAACAAATAAGCAATTTTGCCAATACAATTCAAACAAGAGAGAACCCTAGTGATTTGTTATAGCAACTTCAAGAAGAAACATTTTTTTTTCAGAAACTACGGTGCTCATTACATAAATAAAATAAGACAGTCATATGACATTAAATTGTCATATCTAGTTCGTAACCTTGTAACAGTCACAAAAGCACATTACAAAATATGCTGAAAATTGTCATTATACAGTCTTTGACTAATGTACAGCATAAAATAACAGTCATAAAATAATCATGCACAAGAAGTGACATCATAAAGTATGACTGTGACAATTTTATCACTTTTTTTCTGTAATGAAGCCCTAGAATAATGTGACTACACCAAAAGTATGTTTTAAGATAATAAATTATATACAAAAATAAACTTTGTATATTGCAATTTGAATATTATTTATAACTATAATTGAAACTGAAAAATCACGAAATTTGATCATTTTCAAACAGTAATTTCTAGGATAACATTTAACACGAAATATATGTTCAATCCAGTCCATTAGAATTGCATAAATATTCTTTCTTTTAACACGACATTTGTTTAAAGCAAAAAAAAATATACGCTGGTATTTTGTTCCGTTATACAGTATTTTGTGATAAACAGTTTTTACTGTTTATCATGAAATTAATTAAATAGAAGTTTCTAATGATTTTTTTTTGCACAAAATGTTTGTTTAATTTATACACCTACAAAATGACTGTTTTACACGACTTAATATGCAAATAAAGATAATTTTTGTTATTGTTGTTACACTCTGCACATTCTAGTTAGTTAAAATTCATCCCTGATGCATATTTATAAAGCATATAATTTGGCAACGTTATTTCTTTTTTAGAAGATGATTGATAGATTAAGTAGGAGATTGTTAATGGATTTTTTTTCTACAGAAAAAAAACTAACAGTGAACATTCTCTTGTGTGTATATATGGTGTTCATAGAACCAAAAAAAAAACATCTATACACAACAATATAAACAAGTTTATAAACAAAACTAGGATTAATTAATTAACCGCAACTTAAAACACAAAAAAGCCTTGCAAAGAAGTCACTTCTTTCAAACTGTTAAATGAAGATGTTCTAAACAATTTTATCACTTATCTAATATGACACCAAAATCAGTCATTTTAATTTTTCTATTTAAAAAAAATTCACAATAAAAAACAGCAAAAAAAAAAAGAAATCGGAAGTGGACATTATATAATAGTCATGACAGATGTGATAAGAATGAAGAAAAAAAAGATAGATTTTCAGGAAATCATTGGACAGTGATGGATCAGTGGTTCTCTAAATGAAAACAAAAAAGCATCCAAAAAAAGAAAGAAGTTGTCCGAGCAGTAAACTTGAAGTTTATTGCACATCAATAGAGTTAAGAAGAAGAAAAAGAAAATAAAAGAAAGATGTCCAGGGTGTTTTTATCTTACTCAAACTGCCCAATGGTCATTTGGTTGGTCATGCCTCATGAAACAACTAAGTAAACAGCAAAGAAAGCAATCAGATGAGATCAAAGATCTTGCAGCTCAACGATTATAAATACGTCTTTAGTTGTAAAGATCATTATGTACACACAACAGTTGCAATTAAATGTATAACAAAGAAGAAAAAAGAGTGCAAAAGTTGGAGTATTAAAGGTTTCTCTAATGAGTGTCAACATGGTTGTAGATTTTCTAGTCTCTATTAAATCTAAATTGACCGTACTACACATAAAGATTAATTACAGAAACCATGAAATGAGGTAATTAATAGTAAAACTCTGAAGATGTGCATTCAGCAAAAGCAATGAGATTATATTAGCTCCCCTTCAAGTAGGCAATCACTGCTAACACAAAACTTACAATGTCGAACTAACTCCTTTAAATTTATTCTTTAAATTAAACTATGCTCATTTGTAGTGATTTTAAAAAGGTTAAAAGTTTGTCATAGAGTAGAAAAATAAAAAAAATATATATATTTATAAATTACTTTTAAATTAAATGTTTCCTGTCAAGTTTGATAGTGCAATTATTTCATTTAACTTCATAGTTTTCATAAATAGGATAAAATTTTGGTTTTTTTTGTAAGATTGTGTCATAAAATTATTTTACATAATTTTATTAATTTTCTAGGATGTCCTTTCTAGCAAAACTATAAAAAAAACTTCTGATAAAAATTTATAACTTTTTAAAGCTGACAAGAAACTTTTCTGGCTGTCAAGTATCAAAACATTTTAAGATGAAAAAAAAAGTTCAATAGTGACAAAACCGATTCTTAAAAGTGCACAATTTGTTCTAACAATGCCATTTAAGATTTAAGCCATAACAAAGCAAAAAAAATATATAAGTCTCTGTGTATGCGTCTATAAAGGTTAAAAGGTGGAGAACTGTTGATGATCAATGAAAATGGACAAAATCTAGTTGGGTAACCAACAACCAAATAGACCAAGAAATCAAGTAAAAAAAACACCTTATGGCATTTTTTTTTAAAAAAAACGTTGAACTTGGTCGATCAACATCCAAGTATCAAATGGTAACTTTGTCTTCTTGTTTGTTTCGTAAAGAAAATCGAAATAAGCAGCATACGAGCAGTACAAATAAAAGTCTTTGACGCCTTCTGAAGTTGAAGGAACAACAACAACAACAACAACAATACTGTATATACATGTATACATATAGTCCACTATATATATACATTATATATAGGGGTCTCTAGAATTTTAAATTGCATTCTTCTCTTCGAATTACATTTCCACTTGAGTTGTGATGATGTTGCTGGACGTCAAAAAGTCCTCCGACCTCTCACTTCAATCCACCCTCTTTCTAAAGCCCACACCATCACCCAACAAACTAAAATAAAGCACACACTCTCAAGTCTCAACTAACACGGTGTCAACTTTTAGACATTAATTCAATGTGCAGACAATTGTAAAAAGTAAACTATCCAAAACATTTTATTTTTCTGCCCTTAGCACTAAAACATCTCACTTTTTGTTTAAAACAAATACAGCGTATACAATATAAAACCCCATTTACTTAACTTTTACAGCTATGGAAAAATAAATAGCAACCAAAATGCGATTGTAAACTTTTATTGTACTTTACAGGTAAATTGTTATCAATTTATGTTAATATTTCACAAAAACAACATATACGACTCGTATTTTATAACAGTTTTAAGTAAAAAAAAATCTCAAATTTGTATTAATACTTTTTCAACTATTAGTTAAAATTTAAACGCAATACTTTTAATTTTTATCAGCTCGAAATGTATACTGAGATTATTGCTGTAACAAGTTGATAAAAACAAAATGGTGACTATTCTTAAAAATAATTAAAATAAAATTTGTTAAGACAAAATATATAAGTACTTTTTATTCCCAAAAAAAATGTGCATAAAATATTAACATAAATTGATGAAATCTAGCTATAACGTATTTGCTATTAATTTTTCCATAGCTGGTACATAAAAAAGAAACAAACCCATTTTATTATTCTTGATACATTTGACATAACCACAAATATTTATTTTAATAACATTTATTGTCTTTTCTATCGACTTTAATCTGAATAAACAATAATTTAGCAAACAAGAAAAAAAATATGTATATTACTCAAAATTCATGATATCTGTCAGGTCTTTTTATGTAATTCTAAGCAACAAAAAATATACATTATATAAAACATGCCTCTAAAACGTAAACTATGTTCAGCCTTGTATTGAAAAACCGATTAACAGCAACATGTTTTATATATACAGTGTATACAGCATATATACAGTATATATATATATATATATATGTATATATATATGTATATATGTATATATATATATATATATATATATATATATATATATATATATATATATATATATATATATATATATATATATATATATATATATATATATATATATATATATATATATATGTGTGTGTGTGTGTGTGTGGAAAAAACGGATAGGGAAAAAAGTACCTATGTAATAAAATATTCCATTCATTGCATGTTTTTTTCAATGTACAAAAAAACCCTCAAAAGAAACACCAAATTTCACTTTGGATGTGTGTGTGTATATGTCATCCTCTTTTTTTTTTACTTCAACTTCTTCTTCAGAAATCCATCACTATACAAAATTGAAAGGTAACCCAACATCAAACCCAATTCCTTTTCTAATATGGATGAAAAAAACTCAGAAAACATCATAGAAAATACATGCAAATTCTACATACTAGGGATTATCAAAAAGTTTCTCATCTGTTATAGGATCTGATAACTGGTTGAGATTTTTTAGGGCATTTCTAGTGCTCAATAAAAAAAAACTCTTGAAAAAAAAGCCTTGTACTGACTGGGCGATAATCGCTGGACACACATCGCACCTCGGCTGGAATAGTGGCACAACTCAAAAAACCACTTTTTTGGGGAAAAATGAGTTTAAAGTTGCCTTTTTTTGTATCTCAATTTATTGTAGGGGAGCCAAATAAACGGATATTGTGAATAGTTAAAACGGTTTTTGCACTTTAAAAGCTCAGCAAAGTAGGCCATGAATCTTCTCAACTTTAAACTTAATTCCCCCCCCCCCCAAAAAAAGTGTTTTTTTGAGTTGTGTCACTCTTCCAGCCGAGGTGCGACATATCCAGCGACTAGACAACATCTTCAGCTGGAAAGATGTGGCCAGTGATGATGTGCATCTCAACCGAATTCAGTATCTGTTAGTGCAGACTATCGATGGTGTTAGTGCTGCATTTGTATTCGCTTCTATTTGTTTACTGAAGGATGTTTTTTATATTTGAAGTAGGAAACAAGAGAAACAAGCACACTCTTTGATGTTATGCTGCCGGATACTCGGGCGATGCGCCGATGTTGCATTGTATCAGCAAAAACGTCTCCCGTCGTCAGAAAACATTGCTCTCAAAAATGTTTCCGACGAATATCGACCGGTGTGTACGAGGCTTTAAAAGTACTACTACTACTACTATGTAAATCGACAACATCCAGCTACAAATTGTGAAAAAAAAAATTATCTGCTTCCCTTATGTATTAATATTTTAATATTTCTCTTTCAATTTTTTGAGTTATCTGAAATAATATTTTTAATTAATATTTTTAATATTATTTTCAGAGTTTTTGTATTTTAGACTCTGAAATGACAGGGTTTGGATGATACTTTGAACTTGATTTTAGAGTTTTTCAATCGTTACTATTGGTAACCCATTCAAATATACTATAATATCAATTTTGTCGAATTTATGTTTTCAGAGGTTTTTTTCAAAAATTGTTTTTATTGAGCTCCAGGAAGGTCTTAAAAGAAAATATGGCTCTTAAATATATTGTGCATAGTGCGTCTTGAAAACTTAGAAACTCTCATTGTAAAAACTTTTCACAAAAGAAGCTCTCTTTGATGATTAGAGCTGGAAAATTCGGGAACAAAAAATATCAAAATTCAATAGGGATTCGAAAGAGAAAATATGAAAAAATTGGAAGAAAAAAAAATCTAGAAGAAAAAAATGATTATTTTGTAGGAAAAAAAATAAATAAAATCGATATTTTAGAACTTGTTTATTGTTAGATTACCATAATTAAATTGAATAACAATTAGTTTTACAATGTTTTCTTGAAGCAAACTTGATTAGCCTTACATACAGGGGCCCCTTGTTTATTTTATAAGTTGTTTTACAGTCTTTTATTATATTTTATTTAGAAGAAGAAACTTTCTTGAAAAACGAAGTATGCTTCATACATATTGTAGGTTGCTGTATATAGCATAAAATTGTAAATTGTTGTACATCAAATTAAGCATGCATTTCGAAAAGGTTGTATATGCCAAAATTTAAATGTTTCAGAAGATAGGAAAAAACAAATTTTCTAAAAAAACAATTACATTAAAGGCATAAAATATTGTAATACAATTTACAGGAAACAAACAAATGAAGAGAAATGTTATTAAAAATTATTAATCAGTATTAGAATATTTTTTTAAAAAAATTTAAACTTCACTTCAGTTCCAAAACGATATAAATGCCAACATGCAACATATGCTGACAGGTTGTCATTATAGTGACATTGTTAGCATTTACACTATAATTCCTATTGGCTGTTACAACTTTATGACTTGCACAACAATTCTACTTTAGTTTTTTTACCACTAGAAATAGCACTTTGGTGACAAACAAATTCTACTGCAAAAAGCATGGTGTTTACAACCCATATGGCATTAAAAACGTATTTCAACCTTATGTGGCATTTACAACGTTATGAAAATGCACTTAGGCCTGTATTAAGGCATGTGATAAATGTGCCATGCACAGTCCCTCTCCCCCGCCCAAAAAAAATTTCCTTTGACTTACATATATCAATATTTTTATGGTTTTTTTTTGTAAAATTTACAACAAACGAAACTAGAAATCCCCTAATTGAATCCCTGTTTGTTCATTTATTGTACCTGTTTTGGGCCACTACCTCTAAGGGCCCCCAGGTTCTACTTGGCACACGACCCCCAATATTGTTAATCTGGGCCACAATGCACGCCTCAAATATGCTGATACAGCAAAAAATTTGAGAATTTGAAAAAATTTCAAAATTTTTAAAAACAAATTTTAAAATATTGATTAAAAAAATGTAAAATCAGGATGAAAACATCATTTTTGGAAATTCCGTAAAAATAACAATCCTGATGGAAAAATTAGAATCCCGATTTTTCACTGAAAAAAAATTCAGTGAAAAAAATCGAGATTGTAATTTTGAGTTCTATCCTTGTGATGATTCATCTCAACAAACATTATAAAACAAAGTCTTGAATTTTTGTAAAAAAAACATTATGGTATTTCAACGAGATAAGAACAAAAATACGATTCGTACTTTTCGAGTTATTCTTGAATCAAATCACTCAGCCAAAAAAAAGTAAAAACTTTTTTTTTTATTTGAAAAATTGAAAACCATTATTTTTACTCAAAAGACTAAAAAAAGAAAAATCCCTATCATATAACTTAGGAGACTTCTCCATCATAGAGATATAAAAAGACATCACACAGATAAGATAACAGAAGTAGATGTCGCTTTTAAAATCCTTCAAATTGATAAAGAAAACTAAAAGCCATATACTGTATATACAGAATGAACGAAAATAATGTCGACCAGTGGCACGTTTTGTAAAAGTTAAGGCGCCTTTGTGACAGGCATCTGTAGACAACTACAGCATTTCTTTGGCTCCGCCCATTTATGAGCCTCAGACCAATTAACAACCAATTAAAAATAAAACGGGCGGGGAATGTGACATTAGACCCAGTAACAAACCAATTAGAAATTGATGACGCTCAGAAAAGGGCGCAGCCAAAGAAATTCTGAAGCTGTTTACAGATGCCTGCCCTTTGTGCCGTTTTTTTGCATTTGTCTATCTAAACCTTCCACAAGAGGACGTTGCAATCCATGGGAGGCAAAAGTGGTTATTCATAAATTCTAGCCTAAAAAAGGTAAAGTGGCCCATCTTCTTACTAGTACTATTTTGTGTTCCTGATGAGCCACTGACCGTTTTAAGTGAAAGTGGAGGGAACCTCCAAAGTGCACAATAATACCAAAGATTGCAATGTAAAGGTTAAAAGAGCAACACAGCTTTAAGTCGAAAAAAATTCCTCATTTTAAATCTACTGGATCAGTTGAGCCTTGTGGTATTTTCAGTGCATTTAAACACTTTTATAGTTTTGGCCAATTAAAAAATAAGCAAAGTCTATTTTTCAGTCTTGGGTTTATTTTTTAAATATTTCGGCCTTTTGGAGCCAGTTGTGCCTTCCTGAGGCATTTTCAAGGGCAATTAAACTTTTTGAGCTTTAGACATTTTTTGAAAAGATATTTGAGATATTTGAGGCCTTTTATAAGAAAACATTAAAAATATATGACATTAGTAGCTTACCTCACATTGCATTTGTGCAAATGAAAAGTTGTTTAAAAAAATGTCTTCAGTGGACCCTTTATGCGATAGTGGCCCATCTCCTAAGGTCCTCCAGGCGCAGTTTACAAACTATTTTTTTTTAAACTAAATACCGCAATAAAAATCATTTGTGAATATTTTCCACTAATCAGCTTCAAAGTGAAGCGTTGTATTAAACGGCCTCATTGAAGAAGCCATGTACAAAATAGCGCTGCGTGTCACAAACAAAACATTCTTGTTCAAAATAATATATCGATTTATCCATGGCTTTTTTTTGCGCTAAACTCAAAATTCCTTGAATGCATTTCGACAATATAAAATAAAATATTTTGAATTTATTTTACATATTTATATCAAAAAAGATTATTTAGAAACCTATTACTAAATCACACAACGGAAATTCGATTATTTTTTTTTTGTTTGTAAAGAGCGTTATTTTTAAAAAATGGCCTTCGGCACTTTATGCAAGCTCACTGTTTTAATTATGAATTTTTGAATGTGCGCCAAACGGTTTTAACAGAAGCAGTTCGGCGCAGCCAGAAAAGTTTGTTCTGATTGGTTATTTAGATTTGTAACTTGGTTGATTCTATGTGTCATGGGATTATTATTGGTCTGATGTTCATAAAAAGGCGGGGCTAACAAAATTTTTCTGGTTGTGCCCAACTGCTTATGTTTTAAAGGGCATACCTATAGAAACACATTGAACGGGGATGTAAACTTTGAAGCTGTATATTTTTTTTTCTATTTGTAAATCAGCCTATTAGTTTCAATCAAGGTCGTAACAAGGGCACGCGATGCCCTGATCTACATTATTTGACAGGGTCTCTCAGTACTTTTCTGTTGTGTAATGTGAATTTGAAATCTTAAATTTTTTACAAAACTATGTAATACGAAAATAGTTTATAAAATTAATTTTAAATGTTACCAATAGGTTTTACAGTAATTAGTAAATTACAAAATGTGTAAAAACATTTTTATAAATTTTTATTGTTGGTTTTCATGTTTTAGTATTGTATGTTGTCATTTGGGCCCTGTTAAAAGAATGCCCAGTTCTGGAGGACTAGTATTCTAGTAGAACCCATTATAGTTATGTCCCACGCATCTAATTACAGAAAAAGTAATAAAATTGTGACACTCATGCCTTATATTTTCTGTCATTTTATGCTATACACTAGGCAATTGCAGTAATATGACAATATTTGTCAGAATTGATTTTTTGATGAAATTTGCGTTGGTGACTGTTACAAAGTTATAAGCTACATATTCCAATTTACTGTCATATAACCGTTTTAAGTTTTTTTTCCTGTTATAACTCTCCTGATTTCAATAAAAGTCTCGTTTTTTTTTAAAAAAAAAAAGTGGCCCATTCATTTTAAATAATTTAAATAAATTTACATACTTTAAAATAATGTATGTACTTATTTAAATTACTGAAATAAAATTAAATAAATAAATGCATATACTTTAAAATAACGTACCTTTTTTACAGAAGAAAGCTTCATGGTGATTTAATTTATTTCCTCCACTAAACTTATGTTTAGATTCTATAAGTAAAAATTCCACCATAAGTTGATTTTTTTTTTCAAAATTAAAATTCAATTATTACTAATTTCAATATATTTTATGTTAATTAATATAATACAATCATAATAATATATATAAAATAATGAAGTATCACAATTTTAAATTTCTTGTTATCTGAAATTTGTTTTTAGAAAGATAGAAAACAAGAAGATAATATACAAAGTAATAAACAATTAAATTGACTGATAAAAATGTGCACTTTGTTCCAAGAAAATGAAAAATTACACATAACAGCTACCTGTATAATCCTTTGAATTATAACACGTACATACATAAATTAAAATTTTCAACATTATTTTTGTTTACGAATTTTTTTTTTATCTTTTACGTTTTTGCAACAAATGGACAACTTGACCTTTCTAATAACGGCGACGTTTCATCGGCTGACGTCGAAAACAATAGTTTTCGATTTGAGTCTGTATCCAAATTTAAACATGGAGTGGAACCAAATATATGCTCATCGCCTAAATGAAAATCAAACAAAATTAAACAAAACAAAAATGACACTGGCAAATCAAATTAACAGACTTTTGCACACTTAATTTACATAAAAATTCTGTTTTATTAACAAAAACGCCAATGTTTATTATGCAAATGAGTTCGTGGATTTAAACGCATATAAAGTATGTTGCAAAATTAACGCACAAGCCTATTATCGTAGGGTGCAATCCGAAACTAAGGGTCGTATTCTTAATGAGTGCCAAGTCAAAATTAGTGCTAAACTCATAAAGTTAAGAAGTTTCATGAGTTTAGCACTAGCTTTGACTTAAAATTTTTACGAATACGGATCTAAAAACTATTACTAAAAGGAATAGTTTTTAGATCCGTCTCTTACAGAATCTAGCAGGAATAAATGCTTCCACCTCATATAAACGAATTCTTTAAAAAAAAAAGAAAAGAATTTCCGAATGTGCTTGATTTTGCCATTTTCTTCTCATAGTGCAAACATGACGTCTACATTCACAATGAAAGGTCACTAATTCAATTTAATCATTTCTAGAAAGCATGCATAGGAATTACATCTTTGCTTTCTTAAGAAGGGTAGGTGGAGCTATCATAGTTCCCGGACACGTTTTGTTTACAGACGACCTTCCTCGACCCTCCTACATATTAATTCCAGACGTTATTTTTTAGGTTTTCTTTACAGATATTTCCAATTCTGGCCTCTTTATTTTTTAAATTTAAATATCTCAGAAACTATAGAAATTACATATTTGAATCTTAAGAGTGGTTATTAATAACATATCAAAATCTAGTTACACAAAAAATTAAAGAAATTTGTAGATAATTTTAAAAAAATTTTATTAAATTCTGCAAAAAACGAGGTTTAAAAAATTGTTATATTTCAGCTTTTAAATTTCAATAACTTTTTAAATTCTTCCAAATTTGTTTCATTTCCTATACAAACAACTATACATTTTTATAATTTCGTTGCTAACAATCAACTAAAGTTTTAAATGTGTAGCGATTATAATCTCTGAGATATTTTATTTTAAAAGATTAAGATGCTTTATGAACAGCTGATCTCCGAATTCTCGACAATTGTGTCTTTAAGAACCAAAATTAAGAGAAACTTGAAAGTGTTTTAGAAAATAGAAGGGTAGGTCAATCACTTAAAGGTATTTTTAGGTTGTTATCTTTCAAAATAAAAGTTTTTATAGCCAAAAGCTAAAAAATATCGTCTGCTTAAAGCTGGGTCATTTTCAAACTTACATAAATAACCTTATTTTAAAAGATATATCAACATGAAAATACCCTTAACCGATTGAACTACCTTTCTAGTTTCCAAAACACTTTCAATTTTTTCTTCATTTTGCACCTGAAAGACAGAATAATCAAGAGTTCGAGAGACATTTATACTTCAAATGATATTATTTTGTAAAGATAAATTTTTAAAAAATGCATGATAAACTCCCAAATCATCCACCCCACAATCATGCAATTTCACTTGCATTCTTTACTCTGAGTATCTTGGCCACTGTCCGAAGAACTTCCTTCGGCCATTGTAGTGACCACAGTGGTGGTTGTGGTTTCCATAATGACAGGATGAAATTGAACGCGTTTTGCGTTACTCCCACGACGACCATTTTTTGTCACCCCTAATTCGACGCCATCATCACCATTTTCCATCGTCCACGATTCAAAAGTATTGAGATCTTGAGAAGGTGGCGAAGAACTGACACTTGGATTACCACCTCCAATGCATTTTAATTGCACTTCATCGACATTTGAACATTCACTGATTCGTCCCAAAACAGCAACATGTTCCAAATGACTGGAACGTCTTCTTGATGAGATTGGATGACAAGAAGATGATTTTTTATTGGACAATAAACCATTTTCGGCTAATTTGGATGTCCTGTTATTTTTATGATCGTGATGGTCAATAACTTTTGACACATCACTTGAGTATGAAACTGGATGCTTAAAAATTAAAATATTAAAACATTAAGAAAATAAACGATTTGCCAGACAAATGCTGATTTAAAAAAAAAGTTATTTCTGAAATGTTTTATACCTGAAGAAGATCGTCACTTGCTGCTGTTCCTCTTCCAGCAATATATTCTTGATATTGTGAAACCACACAAAGGATACAATAAATCTTAAAATAAAAACCAAAAACTTACAATTTTAAAGCTCCTCGAACTCTGATTATTCTATATTTCAGAATCAAAATTCAAAGAAATTTGAAAGTGTTTTAGAAACTAGAAAGGTTGCTCAGTCACTTAAATGTATTTTCATGTTGTTGTCTTTCAAAATAAACTTTTTATAGGCAGAAAATTAAAAAAAAAATATCGTCTGCTTAAAGTTGAGTCATTTTCAAACTGACTTTATTAAAAAAAGCTTCTTTTGTAAGATATCAAACATGAAAATACCCTTAAGTGATTGAGATACCCTTCTAGTTTCTAAAACAAATTCAAGTTTCACTTCATTTTGCACCTGAAAACCAGAATAATCAAGAGTTCGAGAGGCAACGTTTATACTTTAAAACCAGCTTAAAACATTTTTGTTTGAAATATAATAAAGCAAAATGCCTTTATATTCTCACGTTTAAGATACATATGAAAAAATCCACTGTTACAACTGCTGCAAATATTGGATAAACAACCTGTAAAAAAAGGACAAAAGAAATTAATGCAAATTAACAGAAACAATTGTTTGTATTTGGTAATTTGTTTGCATTACTGCTGTTCCAATTGAGTAAATAGTATACACTAGATCGACACATGTCGTTAGGCTGAGGATATTAATCCATGGAAGTAATAATAAACGGTTATCCTGAAAAGAAACAAACTTAATGAAAGTTTACATGAGACAGTTGATTTTTTTCAAACACTGATTATTCTGTTTTTCAGAAGCAAAATTAAGAGAAACTTAAAAATGTTTTAGAAACTAGAAGGGCAGCTCAAACACTCATGTTGATGTTTTTCAAAAATAAACTTTTAAAACTCACATAAAAAGTTTATTGTAAAAGAAATAAACATGAATATACCCTTAAGTGATTGAGTTACCCTTCTAGTTTCTAAAATAAATTCAAGTTTCTCTTCATTTTGCACATTAAAGACGAAATAATCAGAGTTTTAGAGGCGTTTACACTTTAAAACCACTTTAAGCTTACACAACATATCAAAACAAACACCCTAATCTAATACCGATGTGTAAAAATTGGTACAAATAAATTATTTAAAATTAATAATTTCAGAAATTATAAATGATACACAAATAAAACTTCAGGTGATTGTTAGCAACATAACAAATGATTGTGTGAATTTCTTAAAAAAACTAAAGTTTAAATTGGAAATTTTTTTTCCACCTGAAAATGATATTTTAAATTTCAATAACATTTTTAATTAAATACGAATTTACTTCATATTTTCTGCAACTAAAACTTGACGTCAAAATGTGAATTCTTGCATGTTTCAAAACAACGTCAAAAAAGTTGAAAATGTTTCCGAGACTAAGGCCTTGTTTCCATTGGAGAGAAAATTTGAACTTTTTGAAAATTTCAACATGTGGCCTCCGCCTAATCACAATTATAGGCGGGGACCACGTTTCTTCTATTTTTCACCAGTTGAAATTTTCAAAAAGTTCAAATTCTCACTCCAGTGGAAACAAGGCCTAAACGAGTAAATAAATCACACAATAGTATTTTTGTAAATATTTGTCGCAGCTTAAAAATGTTCACGTTTAAGTTGCACGACGTTATTAAATTAGTTTACTGACTTTTGAACGAACTATAAAAAAAAACAAAAATCGAGAATTTGAAATTGCGATAAAAGTTTACATTTAAAAGAAAAAAAATATCAACATGAAAATATACTGAGGTGACTCATTGACTTTTCTAGTTTTTAAAACAATCGAAATTTCTTTTCGAGTTTGCTTCAGAAACGCAGAAATATCATTATAGTTTGGAATTCCAATTGTTCTTCCTTCATTTGCATATTTTTGTCTACTTAAAAGGTGATCAAAATAAAATTACCATACACAGACCAATCAATAAGATGACTGAAGCAATTGCAGTTAATGCCGAACAGATGATAACGGCAATACTAACTGGATATGCAACTAAAATATATAAGAAAAAACAACCATAAATTCAAAAACAAATAT
The DNA here is from genome assembly GCA_036925085.1 of Brachycybe producta. Classification (NCBI taxonomy): domain Eukaryota; kingdom Metazoa; phylum Arthropoda; class Diplopoda; order Playtdesmida; family Andrognathidae; genus Brachycybe; species Brachycybe producta. Next base: position 2,822,963 of record JAUPFP010000015.1, on the reverse strand, counting down.
ACATAAAGTATTTATATGCAAATAAAAAAGCACCTTCTGGATCATGGCCCATAGAAAAAGTTACCGTATTATTATTATTATTTTCAACAGGTGACAACCAATTTTCAACATGGAAAGTTCCACCTACGACCAACAAGGAATAATATATCTGCAAAAATATAAACAGATAAACAGATTTAATGATGTGATAAATATGAATGTATGAAAAAAAATTTGAATTACCTTTCTAGTATATTCATTATTATTGTTTTTCAAAGTGAAAATTATTAGAAAAAAAACAAAAACATACTTTGGAAGAAAAAAAAATAGGGGTTACAATTTTGTAAAAAAAAAACGCCCAAAGCCATTACTAGCTAATTTTGCTCCAGTGGCAGGAAATGCCGATTCCATTTCTGCGCCCCTGAACTTTGCGCCAAAAGCAAAAACTGGCACCTCTTTTGTATAATCATACTAGTTATTTTGTGTCCGTATTTTTGCGCCCATCATTATAATAAAACTGGCGCCCCAATAGTATTACCATTTTAGTTATTTTGCGCCTCTATTTCAGCGTCCTGAGACAATTGCGCCCGTGGCAGGTGCCTCAATCGCCTTGTAATAGTCATGACTCTAAAGAAACGCCTTAGAAAGAGTTTAGTTGCAGCACTAACAAATAACAAATAATCCATAATGTAAGAATTTAACCGTAATATAGTCGCTCATGAATAAAATATTGCACGGTTATAATATAAGGCTAGAAGGTTCGTGTTATTAGAAATTTAGTAAGGCAAGATAGAAACCATGATTAGAAAAAAAAAATATTCTCAATGTGCGTGGGTGTTTGCCATTGGAGTAAATTGCTAGCATATTGCAAATAAAATAAGGCTATAATATTAAAATAGTAAATTATGTAGACCTATGTAATCCTTGGAGAGAAAAAGTTTTAGAAATATTTGTTTGGCTACTAAAAATAAAAAAAAATATTTTGAAAATGAAGCATAAATTTTAATATATTCAATTTTTATGTTAAGGTATTGTATTCTTGAATTAGTTGCTTTTGAGCATCGGGAAGGTGTGGCCGAGTGGTCTAAGGCGCTGGTTTTAGGCACCAGTCTCTTCGGAGGCGTGGGTTCGAATCCCACCACTGCTACATTTTTATAGCTGTTATAAACTTTATGCTAAATTCGGGAATAATTGCTACTTTAGCACTAGTGCCTTGCTGCAGAAGCAAACGTACGGTAGTGTGGCCAAGTGGTCTAAGGCGCTGGTTTAAGGCACCAGTCTCTTTGGAGGCGTGGGTTCGAGTCCCACCACTGCCATATATTTATAGCTGTTATAAACTTTATGCTAAATTCTGGAATGATTGCAATTTAAATACTAGGCGCCTTGCCAACTGTACAAATGTGGGGTAGTGTGGCCGAGTGGTCTAAGGTGCTGGTTTTAGGCACCAGTCTCTTCAGAGGCGTGGGTTCGAATCCCACCACTGCTACATTTTTATAGATGTTATAAACTTTATGCTAAATTCGGGAATGATTGCAATTTAAATACTAGGCGCCTTGCCTAGAGCACAAATGTGGGGTAGTGTGGCCGAGTGGTCTAAGGCGCAGGTTTAAGGCACCAGTCTCTTCGGAGGCGTGGGTTCGAATCCCACCACTGCCATATTTTTATAGCTGTTATAAACTTTATGCTAAATTCTGGAATGATAGCAATTTGAATACTAGGCGCCTTGCCATGAGCACAAGTGTGGGGTAGTGTGGCCGAGTGGTCTAAGGCGCTGGTTTTAGGCACCAGTCTCTTTGGAGGCGTGGGTTCGAATCCCACCACTGGCATATATTTATAGCTGTTATAAACTTTATGCTAAATTCTGGAATGATAGCAATTTGAATACTAGGCGCCTTGTCATGGGCACAAATGTGGGGTAGTGTGGCCGAGAGGTCTAAGGCGCTGGTTTAAGGCACCAGTCTCTTTGGAGGCGTGGGTTCGAATCCCACCACTGCCATATATTTATAGCTGTTATAAACTTTATGCTAAATTCGGGAATGATTGCAATTTGAATACTAGGCGCCTTGCCGAGAGTACAAATGTGGGGTAGTGTGGCCGAGTGGTCTAAGGTGCTGGTTTTAGGCACCAGTCTCTTCGGAGGCGTGGGTTCGAATCCCACCACTGCTACATTTTTATAGATGTTATAAACTTTATGCTAAATTCGGGAATGATTGCAATTTAAATACTAGGCGCCTTGCATAGAGCACAAATGTGGGGTAGTGTGGCCGAGGGGTCTAAGGCGCTGGTTTAAGGCACCAGTCTCTTTGGAGGCGTGGGTTCGAATCCCACCACTGCCATATTTTTATAGCTGTTATAAACTTTATGCTAAATTCTGGAATGATAGCAATTTGAATACTAGGCGCCTTGCCGAGAGTACAAATGTGGGGTAGTGTGGCCGAGTGGTCTAAGGCGCTGGTTTTAGGCACCAGTCTCTTTGGAGGCGTGGGTTCGAATCCCACCACTGGCATATATTTATAGCTGTTATAAACTTTATGCTAAATTCTGGAATGATAGCAATTTGAATACTAGGCGCATTGTCTAGGTACAAATGTGGGGTAGTGTGGCCGAGTGGTCTAAGGTGCTGGTTTAAGGCACCAGTCTCTTTGGAGGCGTTGGTTCGAATCCCACCACTGCCATATATTTATGGCTGTTATAAACTTTATGCTAAATTCGGGAATGATTGCAATTTAAATACTAGGCGCCTTGCCGAGAGTACAAATGTGGGGTAGTGTGGCCGAGTGGTCTAAGGCGCTGGTTTTAGGCACCAGTCTCTTTGGAGGCGTGGGTTCGAATCCCACCACTGGCATATATTTATAGCTGTTATAAACTTTATGCTAAATTCGGGAATGATTGCAATTTAAATACTAGGCGCCTTGCCGAGAGTACAAATGTGGGGTAGTGTGGCCGAGTGGTCTAAGGCGCTGGTTTTAGGCACCAGTCTCTTTGGAGGCGTGGGTTCGAATCCCACCACTGGCATATATTTATAGCTGTTATAAACTTTATGCTAAATTCTGGAATGATAGCAATTTGAATACTAGGCGCATTGTCTAGGTACAAATGTGGGGTAGTGTGGCCGAGTGGTCTAAGGTGCTGGTTTAAGGCACCAGTCTCTTTGGAGGCGTTGGTTCGAATCCCACCACTGCCATATATTTATGGCTGTTATAAACTTTATGCTAAATTCGGGAATGATTGCAATTTAAATACTAGGCGCCTTGCCGAGAGAACAAATGTGGGGTAGTGTGGCCGAGTGGTCTAAGGCGCTGGTTTAAGGCACCAGTCTCTTTGGAGGCGTGGGTTCGAATCCCACCACTGCCATATATTTATGGCTGTTATAAACTTTATGCTAAATTCGGGAATGATTGCAATTTAAATACTAGGCGCCTTGCCGAGAGTACAAATGTGGGGTAGTGTGGCCGAGTGGTCTAAGGCGCTGGTTTTAGGCACCAGTCTCTTCGGAGGCGTGGGTTCGAATCCCACCACTGCTACATTTTTATAGATGTTATAAACTTTATGCTAAATTCGGGAATGATTGCAATTTAAATACTAGGCGCCTTGCCTAGAGCACAAATGTGGGGTAGTGTGGCCGAGTGGTCTAAGGCGCTGGTTTAAGGCACCAGTCTCTTTGGAGGCGTGGGTTCGAATCCCACCACTGCCATATATTTATGGCTGTTATAAACTTTATGCTAAATTCGGGAATGATTGCAATTTAAATACTAGGCGCCTTGCCGAGAGTACAAATGTGGGGTAGTGTGGCCGAGTGGTCTAAGGCGCTGGTTTTAGGCACCAGTCTCTTCGGAGGCGTGGGTTCGAATCCCACCACTGCTACATTTTTATAGATGTTATAAACTTTATGCTAAATTCGGGAATGATTGCAATTTAAATACTAGGCGCCTTGCCTAGAGCACAAATGTGGGGTAGTGTGGCCGAGTGGTCTAAGGTGCTGGTTTAAGGCACCAGTCTCTTTGGAGGCGTGGGTTCGAATCCCACCACTGCTACATTTTTATAGCTGTTATAAACTTTATGCTAAATTCGGGAATGATTGCAATTTAAATACAAGGCGCCTTGCCTAGAGCACAAATGTGGGGTAGTGTGGCCGAGTGGTCTAAGGCGCTGGTTTAAGGCACCAGTCTCTTCGGAGGCGTGGGTTCGAATCCCACCACTGCCATATATTTATAGCTGTTATAAACTTTATGCTAAATTCTGGAATGATAGCAATTTGAATACTAGGCGCCTTGCCATGAGCACAAGCGTGGGGTAGTGTGGCCGAGTGGTCTAAGGCGCTGGTTTTAGGCACCAGTCTCTTTGGAGGCGTGGGTTCGAATCCCACCACTGCCATATATTTATAGCTGTTATAAACTTTATGCTAAATTCTGGAATGATAGCAATTTGAATACTAGGCGCCTTGCCATGGGCACAAATGTGGGGTAGTGTGGCCGAGTGGTCTAAGGCGCTGGTTTTAGGCACCAGTCTCTTTGGAGGCGTGGGTTCGAATCCCACCACTGCCATATATTTATAGCTGTTATAAACTTTATGCTAAATTCTGGAATGATTAGAATTTAAATACTAGGCGCCTTGCCAACTGTACAAATGTGGGGTAGTGTGGCCGAGTGGTCTAAGGCGCTGGTTTAAGGCACCAGTCTCTTTGGAGGCGTGGGTTCGAATCCCACCACTGCCATATATTTATAGCTGTTATAAACTTTATGCTAAATTCGGGAATGATTGCAATTTGCATACTAGGCGCCTTGCCTAGAGTACAAATGTGGGGTAGTGTGGCCGAGTGGTCTAAGGCGCTGGTTTAAGGCACCAGTCTCTTTGGAGGCGTGGGTTCGAATCCCACCACTGCCATATATTTATAGCTGTTATAAACTTTATGCTAAATTCGGGAATGATTGCAATTTGAATACTAGGCGCCTTGCCAAGAGTACAAATGTGGGGTAGTGTGGCCAAGTGGTCTAAGGCGCTGGTTTTAGGCACCAGTCTCTTTGGAGGCGTGGGTTCGAATCCCACCACTGCTACATTTTTATAGCTGTTATAAACTTTATGCTAAATTCGGGAATGATTGCAATTTAAATACTAGGCGCCTTGCCTAGAGCACAAATGTGGGGTAGTGTGGCCGAGTGGTCTAAGGCGCTGGTTTAAGGCACCAGTCTCTTCGGAGGCGTGGGTTCGAATCCCACCACTGCCATATATTTATAGCTGTTATAAACTTTATGCTAAATTCTGGAATGATAGCAATTTGAATACTAGGCGCCTTGCCATGAGCACCAATGTGGGGTAGTGTGGCCGAGTGGTCTAAGGCGCTGGTTTTAGGCACCAGTCTCTTTGGAGGTGTGGGTTCGAATACCACCACTGCCATATATTTATAGCTGTTATAAACTTTATGCTAAATTCTGGAATGATAGCAATTTGAATACTAGGCGCCTTGCCATGGGCACAAATGTGGGGTAGTGTGGCCGAGTGGTCTAAGGCGCTGGTTTAAGGCACCAGTCTCTTTGGAGGCGTGGGTTCGAATCCCACCACTGCCATATATTTATAGCTGTTTTAAACTTTATGCTAAATTCTGGAATGATAGCAATTTGAATACTAGGCGCCTTGCCATGAGCACAAATGTGGGGTAGTGTGGCCGAGTGGTCTAAGGCGCTGGTTTTAGGCACCAGTCTCTTTGGAGGCGTGGGTTCGAATCCCACCACTGCCATATATTTATAGCTGTTATAAACTTTATGCTAAATTCTGGAATGATAGCAATTTGAATACTAGGCGCCTTGCCATGGGCACAAATGTGGGGTAGTGTGGCCGAGTGGTCTAAGGCGCTGGTTTTAGGCACCAGTCTCTTTGGAGGCGTGGGTTCGAATCCCACCACTGCCATATATTTATAGCTGTTATAAACTTTATGCTAAATTCTGGAATGATAGCAATTTGAATACTAGGCGCCTTGCCATGGGCACAAATGTGGGGTAGTGTGGCCGAGTGGTCTAAGGCGCTGGTTTAAGGCACCAGTCTCTTTGGAGGCGTGGGTTCGAATCCCACCACTGCCATATATTTATAGCTGTTATAAACTTTATGCTAAATTCTGGAATGATTAGAATTTAAATACTAGGCGCCTTGCCAACTGTACAAATGTGGGGTAGTGTGGCCGAGTGGTCTAAGGCGCTGGTTTAAGGCACCAGTCTCTTTGGAGGCGTGGGTTCGAATCCCACCACTGGCATATATTTATAGCTGTTATAAACATTATGCTAAATTCGGGAATGATTGCAATTTGCATACTAGGCGCCTTGCCAAGAGTACAAATGTGGGGTAGTGTGGCCGAGTGGTCTAAGGCGCTGGTTTTAGGCACCAGTCTCTTTGGAGGCGTGGGTTCGAATCCCACCACTGCCATATATTTGTATCTGTTATAAACTTTATGCTAAATTCGTGAATAATTGTAATTTGAATACTAGGCGCCTTGCCAAGAGTACAAATGTGGGGTAGTGTGGCCGAGTGGTCTAAGGCGCTGGTTTAAGGCATCGATCTCTTTGGAGGCGTGGGTTCGAATCCCACTATTGCCAGAGTTTTGCGATTTTTACCAACTTATTGTGAATTGCAGGCTTAATTATAATTTTTTGCACTTAACAGGATGGTTAAGCAATGTTGCTAGAAGTCCTCACACATGGTCATCCAAGAAGCCAGTTAAAAAAACAAAGAACTAGAAATGATGCATTTTTCTTGTCTTCTTTTTACAAATTTATTTAAACTATGACGCTCTCTTCCTACTGATAGTTCTATGTTAGGACAATTTCAATTTGACGATAATCTGTAAACTCTATCTAATTGAAGAATGTTAAATGGCACTACTTATCCCGATAGAAGTGTCAATGCATGTCCTCCTACGCAGGCTCCAAAGCCCTTTATTTTTAATTGTCTTGTGATATGAGTACCCATATCCATTAGGTGTGGCGCCAGTATTGGGAGGACATTATAACGACACTTCTAGCGGCGTAAGTAAGTCATGAGGGTCCCAGAGGTTGTAAACTTTTTACAATCAACTTTAACACGGCTCTCTATAGAAGACGTTTGTCCTAGATCGGCCTACTTGAACGCCGAAAAAAAAAACCACGGAAGGTCGGATCTGGGCACGGGTTGCCGGTGGCCTTAGAATATAACTTTACTTTACTGGCAAACTCCCGAAATTTTGTGTTGGACAGTTTTGAATCGTTGTGACGTCGTTTTTGAAGTGGCGCCTCTAGCGGGACTATGGTATATGAACATGAATATCAAAAGTCAAACTTTGGACGAGTTCATTTTATAGTTATATAGGGTGGATTTTTTATATACATGTATATTATTATAAAAAGTATGGCCGATGAAGAACTACAGCTGTGTTCTGTCAAAAAGTGTCTGTAAAGTGTTACCTGTTTTGGTTGTGGTCTATTGTCAGGAAAACGCGAGTCACAAACACCGTAACAACAACGTTTTCCAACCATTTTTTGCTTAGGAGACGAAACGACAACTGGGCTGACCATTAAAAAAATCATGTACGAGATTCACTAAGATTTACACAAATTCACAGCAGAATATCACATATGGAAATTCATTTTACTTTTTTATCCGCATTTTACTGGATTCCTAGAATAGAATTAAAATTGGAAAATCCAGTAAAACGTGACAAAACTAAAATAACTTGCCATACAGTACATGATTCACCCCCAATGTCTTCCCCTATGCAAAAAAAAAACCACGCTAGCCAATAATTTTCTTTTAAAATAATGCCACCAGACGAAGTTGGCGTCACTTTTGCCTTATTTATTTTGCCTATGAACATGCATTTAACGCTTTAACATGTAGAAGGTAGGGAGTTGCCAGTCCAGTAGAGTAATAGTCTAAGCATAAACCATCACCGCTTTTAAGACAGTAAAACGAGTTGTGTAACATCCCTCAATGACTACCATTATGAAACTAAACATGAGCTACTGAGCGCCCCTTAATTTTTTTGAAAAGTCAACGCCTATAATTGACAGTTAACATTCCTGCCACATGGCTCCCGAGCTGATTGCAGGTGTTAACTGTGTAGAACTGAATTGAATTAAACATGTTAATATTAGAATCAAAATTTAAAAAAAAAACCCACCAAGGAATATAATCCACAAGCAAAACTTCCTGTTCGCAAAGATTTACAGCAACAACATGAATGTATGATAGCCATGATGGGTTGGTCCGAACAAGAAGGCACAATTTTTTCTTTCTTCTTCTTCTTCTTCTTCTAATGGAAAAAACTCATTTCTTTGTGTTTTAAATTTGAGTTTTACATTTTTGTTGTTGTTGTTTAGCTTAAATTAAATATAGATGTTTGAAAATATCTCCGAATCACAGCAATTGTTACAAATGTCACTTGTTTCATAGCGCAAGTATACTGATGTGTCCAGTTGAATGATGTCTCAAAACAGACAAACTGACATTCCATTATTTGAAGATATTTTTTTGGGTGGTTATTGTTGTTATTTTCAAAATAAGCTTTTAAGAAGAAAAACGAAATTTCAATTCTATTTTTACTGCTTTCAAGAAGAAGAAAAAAACCTCACTTAATTCATCTTTGAAAGTTGTTGTACTGTTTTTTGTCATCAATTCAATAAAAAGAAATCCTTTGTAGGCACTGAAAATGCAGCCAAGGAAACCAGAACAAACGAATTTTTCATTGAATAAATATTTATCCTTCCAAATTCCCAATTAATTGTGCGTTGTTTTTTTCTAATTATTACTTAACCATAATAAGGTTTCATCAAAACAATATGTGAAGAATGGAGACGAACACAATTAGTATGATTGGAAAATCTGCAAAGAGAAAAAAAAAATGGAAAAGATTGTAAACAAAATTAGATTTTTAAGTAAATTCAAGACTAAACAATAAATATTTTTCTATTTAAGGTGGTTTTAAAGTGTAAAAACGCCTCTAGAACTTTGATTATTCTGTCTTTCAAGTGCAAAATGAAGACGAACTTGAATGTGTTTTCGAAACTTCAAAGTAGCTCAATCACTTAAGGGTATTTTCATGTTGATATCTTCTAAATAAGCTTTTTATTGTGAGTTTAAAAATGATCTAACTTTAAGAAGTTGACATTATTTTAATTTTTCATATATTAAATAATTTATTTTGAAAGATATTAAATTAAAAATATCCTTAAGTGATGGAGCTACCCTTCTAGTTTCTAAAACACTTTCTAGTTTCTCTTAATTTTACTTTCCTGAAAAATAGGAAATCAGCTTTTCATAAACCATATCTTAATAAAAAAAAAATATATCTAACATATTCAATCTATTTCTTAAAGGATAATATAATAGGACAAATAATAAATGTTTATAATAGTCATAAAAACAAAGAAATCAAAAAAATGATATTAAATTACAACTACTATTATCAAAAAGCTTTTTTATTGTTTATGCATTTTTTGATTTCCAATTTCTATTCAATACATTATTATTGTATTTTTTGACACATACTATAAGTAGAATATCATTTGTTATTTTGCCATTTCGTTAGAACTTCTCAATTTTTTATGATGAAGTGTTATGGCCATTATACAATGTTTTTATGTCTCTTCCCATTTATATTATGAAAATAAAAAACAATGTTGTTTATTTCATCCTATATTATTATGAGCTATCATATACAAGTTTATACAGTTTTAATAATATTGTTAAACTTGACCAGTACTTCTACTTAAGACACAGGATCTCAATCTCATGTCTTATAACAAAACTGACCATTATTGAATTATTCAGGTATGTTTAGTAATTTTTTTTTCTTTGTTGTAAACCATACTTTTCAAGCAAGTTAATTACCTAGAATAAATTCCTTTAAAATTAACTCGAAGTTCATCATAAGAAAAAAAATGTGAAAAAAATATTGCTATCAAGCACTTTCAGCTAGACTAGCTCAGATTTCCAGACAAAAAATAGTTAAAATTTGTAAGCACCGTGTAAGTAAGGGTGTTTTGATTTTTGTATCAAAAATCAACCTTCCCAGGTAGCAAGCAACCTTCGGAAGTAGCGCTCGGATTTTTAATGCAATATATGTTTCTCAATTTGTGGCCCAAGTACATATTGTGAAGTAACAATTGCGTTTAGATCAACCATCAATTATGGGTTTTTTTTTCAATCAAAAACACTCGTTAGAGGCTAGTACTCTAGTTGACAATTGATAGTAACCAGACCATCTAGAGTCTAACCAACCTTTTTTGATTAGAAAAAGCATTGTTAAGTTGAAATTTAGCTGGAATTTATTATGCATGTGTGATTCTTCATTCACTCCTTAGGGCCGGAAAAAATAAATTTTCCACAGGCTGTTTTTTTGTTTCTTCCAGTCCGCCTCTGTGTAACTTTTATTGTTTCTGAGATGTGTGTCAATGTGTCAACCAAACATATTTTGACAACAAGAAAATCAGTTCGTTGTGGAACCTACTGTAAAGTACATATTACATAGAGTAAATTTAGCCAGCAAGACAAAAAAATTATTCCCATACGTTTCCCAAAGTTTGCTCGAGTGCACCCAACAGATCTCTGGATAACTTGGATTTGTGTCAAAACTTAAAAATAAAACAACCATCAGCAATCAGGGTCGATTTAAAAATAGCATTTGTCTACTTCTATTAAAAACCATAAAGTTAAGAAGAAGAAGAAGAAGAAGAAGAAGAAGAAAGAATAATAATAAAAATTTTTTTCATTTTCTAGTCTAGAAAGGATATTTTTCTAACAAGACACAAACAAGCAGCAACATTAATTTTGAAAATTGGCTACATTTTCAAATTTGAAACATGCTTCTAGTGATTATTGAAGTGATTATTGTTGGAGCTATTTTCTACTATCTCAACAATTATTTACGAAAAAATTTCGTGGATGATTTTCAAGAAAAAAGAGTTTTCATAACGGGTACTGATTCTGGTATTGGAAAGCATCTTGCATTGGATTTGGACCGTCGTGGTTTAATTGTTTATGCCGGATGTCAAACAAAAGATGGAGCAGAATCACTTCGTCAAAAAGCAACCAATAAGATGAAAATCTTATTAATAGATGTGACTGACAATGAAAGTATTATTACAGCAAAAGAACAGATCGAAAAGACATTACCACTAAAACAAGGCAATATATAATAGATCCCCATCATATTCATAATTATGATTAAGGCTCGGATTTGTATGCTATATCAAGCAAATGTTTCTTAAGATGTGGCCCAAGAGCCAAATTGTGAAGTAACATTCTCGTTAAAAAGCAACCAACAATTATGGTTTTTTAACATAATAAACACACTGGTTTGAGGCTAGCACTCTTGTTGGCAACTGATAGTAACCAGACATCTAGCCTCTAACAAGCCTTTTTGATTAGAAAATGCATAAATTGCAATTACTCTTACTGTATGATGATGATTAATTCACAATTGTCACATTTAAGCTACACATTGAGAAGCATTTCATTGATATTGCATAAAAATCCGTGCAATAATTATCATAATCATATTTTTATGACAAAATCAATATCCCATAATTAATTATAATCGTTGTTTTTCTTCTTCTTCTATAGGACTCTGGGCGCTTGTTAATAATGCTGGTATAATGAATGGTATTGTCTTTCCATGGTGTACAATAGAAGATTATGAAAATGTTATGGATGTCAATTTCTATGGAATCATCAGAGTGACCAATATATTTTTACCATTAATTCGAAAATCAAGTGGTCGTATTATAAATATGACTAGTATTGGTGGTAGATTTACAACAATGTCAGCACCGTATTCTTGTTCAAAATATGCGGCAGAAGCATACAGTAATAGTCTCAGGTAAAATGTATGGATGATGGTCATCAACAAATTATATTTCATGTGGTCATCATTATCAATATCATTATTTGATTGTGATATATACAACTATGGCAACTAAAATGCAATATCATAAACGTTTTTTGTACTTTATTGTAACAATGTAGAGCTCTTGTTACGGGAGCTCAGGTGATAGACTCTTTTAGCTAGAGCGGATACCGCTTTTCGCTGGGAGAGTTTAGGATGTATTACCTGAGTCCACACTGGTGCCGGGGTCGTTCTCGTAGATATTCCTGGATTCGTAGCTGCTAGGGAAAGAATCATTTAGACAGGCGAGACGGATGATAGGTTCGTCGATACTTGTTTATTCATGACCAACCATTAAAACATGAATAACAGAGAATGTGTTACTGTGGCGTGCTTTCGCCACTGGACCATTATATGAGTAGTTTCATAGTTTCGATAATCAGAGAATGGACCCAGAATCTATCGAAACATGGTCTTTTATACCCAGAGCCTGTGTACACCTTTTCAGGAGTACACATGCCCTGGGGACCATGCATCGATGGGTATCCATCCGCCGATACCGGAACCTGAATGTGTCTTGTAGCTTCGGGGTCTCCTCTCCAGGAGGGAGGAAAGAGGCGGAAATCCGTCCCTTACATCCCCAGAGACCCCCAGGCTAGGGGAGGGACAAAATGGCGAAATACAGGGTGTTACATTATGGATAAAATTTATCAATGTTGACAGTTTATCAATGTTGTCAGTTGATATTTCATGAAAATCTTTATTGAAATCAAAAAGTACATATATTTTAGAACATTATCTTCATGTAAAAATTTGTCAATTTTGTCTTAATTTTTTTAGGTGCAGGAATGTTTTACGCAATTTGCAAATTTTTTTATCAAGTCGAAGTATATGCTGAGATTGTTGCCATATAACAATACAATCCTAAAAAATGACCAAACTAAATCATCAGTGTATTCATTTTAGTGTATTTCGAATGATTTTGAATTGATAAAAAAAATTAAAATTAAAAATAATTAAAAACTTAAAATGAAATTTGTTAAGATAAAATTGACAGATGTTTTTACATGAAAATGTTACAAAATAAATGTACATGTCGCCTTTAGTAAAGGTTTCCATGAAAATGAACAATAAATTTATACAATTTAGCTGTAACATGGTTGCTTATTAATTATTTTCATTTTTTATTTATTCAGGCGTCATGTGGCTCAATTTGGAGTCAAAGTGTCCATCATAGAACCTGGACTATTTCCCACAAATATGACAAACAAAGAGTTTGTTCTACAAGATTTTCAAAGACAGTGGAATGCCTTAAGTAACGAGACAAAGAAAATGCATGGAGAAGAATACAGAGCAAAATGTAGGTATTTTTATGCAATATCAAGTAAATGTTTCTCATTTTGTAGCCCAACTGCAATTATGCCTTTTCTAATCAAAACCAGTATTCTTAATTGTTACTTCAGAATTGGCTCTTGGGCCACAGATTGAGAAACATTTTGCATGATATTGTATAAAAAATCTGAGCCCTAATAATCATTTTTATTAAATTGAATATGAATCGAATATGTTTTAATTTTTTCAGATGAAAGTAACTTAAAAAAATGTGCAGATAATCTACCTTTAACATGGGGAAATACATTGGATAAAATCACAGAACTTATGGTTCATGCTATTGGTTCTGTTCATCCGAAAAGTCGTTACGTGTGTGGTACAGATGCTCATTTATTTTTTCGACCAGCAGCTACTTTCTTACCAGATTGGTTTTCAGATATGTTTCTATCAATTGGATACATCCGTGATACGTCATAAATTTATCTCCATTGTTATTTGTTTGTCATTTTTTTTCTTTCTTATTTTACGAGTTATTTTTAAATAATTTCATTGATTAGAAAATGATAGTAATTTGATATTCATCTTTCTAATTTAACAATTTCTGGTATTAACAAATGTTTGTTACAATCTGATTTGCATTAATAAACGTGGAACAGTTGTCAATTCAAGATAACTGGTTAGCTCATTTAAATAATGCTGCACAAGTAGCTAACATAAAGCTAGTTTAATTTAAATTATTTGATTTATGGAAAAAAGGCAACAACTGCAAATTTTAATTTGAAAGAATTACTATGCAAGCAGCCTAGAAGGCTTGTGGCAGAGACACAAAAGTCCAGTTGCAGTATATGAAATGCAATGCGTTTTAATGCAGCTGGGTTTACTTAATGTCCCTCAACAAAATAATCATATACAAGATGTTACTTAAATTAAAATATACATTACATATCGTCACACACATGTATGCATTAATGTTAATTTTAGATTAAATTAATCAAATTGAGTTAACAAACCATTTTCTAAATTTAATTAAGTTATTGACAAGTCATAAAAATATGAGCTACATCCTTTTAATTAAAGCAATATACTGCAAATTAAATAAAAAATCTAATAGTGAAAGTGCAAACTCATTTTTGCATATTCATTTTTTTTTGCTAACTTTTAATATACCGTAGTTTATAGTAACTCACACACCAAGTATTTAACATCCTTGTCATTCAAACCAGGGGGAGGTTATGTTTTATAATATGACGAAATAAAATTCGATTTTCATAATAAAAATAAAAAATTGACTTTTATGCAAACCATGTAAACAATTTCATTGATAGTACCTTTGTCACCATTCGAATTATATCAAATATGCATAAGAAAATATGACTTTACATGGCATTTGTATAAAACAGTGCTTAAATGTCAAATAGCAAGATCTGACACCATATTTAGAAGAAGAAAAAAAAAACCTATTGCCATTTCCAATTTGTTTATTTTTATGCTCCAATTCACCAACAACAACAACTCAACATTGAATCCTAATTTTTATACACAAATGTTACATCCCTTTATCCAAATATCTGGTATATATTATATTTCAGTGCACTTTTCTAATTAATATTTTTTTTAAAAAAAGAAACAGTTAATAATAGGAAAATACATTATGTTAAGAACATTTTTTTTTTGACAAATTTAATAATTAACTTAATAAATCTAGAAACCTTTCAAATTAATGACATTTGATGTTTAAGATTAAGAAAACCTTTAATATTAATGTAGTTCAATTGTAATTACTCTAATGAGATTGTCTGGAGAAAGATAGAGAGAGAGAGAGCGCGAAAGACAAAAGAAAATCTACTTATGCCTGTATTGTTATTAATTAAAAGTAAACATGCAAAATAATAAAACATCTATGATGAAGTGCTAACTCATGTAAAAAATAAAGCCTGAAGTTTAAACTATTTACTTTTTTCAATATAATAAGATTATAAAACATGAAATAAAATTAATAAAGTTACTGTTTTTTTTTTTGTTTGCAAACTTAAATCAACAACCAGCCATTCCAATTTAGAAATCGCAATGAAAACTTGAAAAAAGCGTTATACTGTATTTACACAATATAAATTCTAATAAAAATAAATATAAATGACTACTGAACAACATCTGAAACCACTTAAGCTTTTCTCACATTTTCAGTGTCCAAAATCTTTAAGAACCACTTTCTAGTCTAGATCAATAAACTGACTTTGTTATTTAAATAATACATGAAAAAGACATCTTTTTTGGCCTGTTTTTAAATGATAAATTCTATACAAAATAAAATTATTGAAATGGGAAAGGTTAACAATGTTTTCTTATCCTTTTCCATAATGCATCTATTATGCCTCTGAGTCTCAATACCACCATCATTATTAGGGCTCGGTTTTTTATGCAATATCAAGCAAATGTTTCTCAATCTGTGGCCCAAGGGACAGGTTTTATTTTCAATCAAAAACACTGGTTAAAAGGCTAGAACTTTACTTTGACAACTGATAGTAACTAGACATCTAGCCTCTAACCAGCCTTTTGATTAGAAAAAAAAACATAAGTGCATTTACTCTAATGATGTTGTTTAATTCATAATAGACACTTGAACCACACAAATTGAGAAATATTTGCTTGATATTGCATAAAAATCTGATCCGAGCTCTGATCATTGTGAATTGTTAGGTGTTAAAAAACAAAATAAAAAAGAAACATTATTAAAAGAAAAAATGAGAAAACAAACACCTAACATACAAGACTAACATTAGAAAGAAATAATAAAATAGAAATCAGACACCTAACAATTAAAACAGGAATAATAAAATGATGAACAATTAAAAAGTGTGACAAATGTAATTTGAGTAGGAACATCTGCCGATGGAAAAACTTTATAAAAAACTTACGATGGACATAGCAGGTGGTATTCTAATATAACATGATACTTTTCTCCTTAATGGATAAACAAGGAACTTAATTCAACAATTAGACAGTAAGAAGGTAATATGATACCACTACTAACAAATATTAAAATCACATAAAGAAATATATAACACCTGCAAATAATGACAGAAAATATAGATGCAATAATTTAGAAAAAAAGGTAATATAAAATTGACCCCTGTTAAAAGGGTTAACTTCAATTACTGTCTAATGTAACTGATGTCAATCAAATAACATTCACAAAATGCCGTAATATGTCAATCATATGATTGACCAATAACACAATTAGAAAGAAACCCGAATTAACCAATTAGAGGTAAGGAAAACACAATTTCAAGATATAGTTAGGTAACATTTTAGTTTTCAGGCAGAGTGTGGCAGACTCTCGAAGACACTCAGTTGTTGGTCAGGGTAGAGTCAATTACTTCCATTCAGGATTTTGTTTGTGATTTATATTTGTGTTGAAGTGATAACAATTTGAAGTTTCTTTAAAGCATATTGGTGTTAAAGTGGGAAAAAAAAAATAAAGTTTTCTGTGAAGCCTTGTTTGTGTTAACGAGTGCTAAAATTAAAATTTAAAATAAATTTAAATTAAATTTAAATTTTCCATCAAAAGGAGACCATCTGAAGACAAAAGGCAGAAGGTAAGAAATATTGATTTCTAATTTAAAAGAGAAATAAGGCCATACCCTCCAGACTAGCAAAACCCCACCCCAGCCAGGTTTCACCTAAAAAACAAACCAAAGGGGAGGGTCGAACCTTACAATGTACATGTTACCCCTCTGTGTTCTTTCCTAAACAGTTAGGACAATTGGGGAATAACAGAATGCAGTTCGCATGTTATGATCTTTGTGAAGTTATATGATGTTAATATCGATTTGATCAATGTGCCATCGCAAAATATACAAAGGCCAATGGGCCATATGCACTTTTGTATCTTAAAGAAAAGGCACAAAGGCACCTAATCAGATTATATATTTTTCTTACATGACGTTTATCTTGTATAGCTAAGGTGGTATACAAGCTTAGGTGAGAAGCTTTTTCGTGCAACTGAAACTTTCCAGTAGTACATAATACAAGAGTATATGGAATTTACCTGTCAACATAATCAGTCAACATTTTGTTGAGTTACAATATTGTGCTAAAGGCTTATTATTTTTTTTATCCAAAACAAAAAACACACACTCAAAAGTAGGATGATACTTCATTTGTTATACTTGTTTTAATACAAAACTCTTGACAAATTACACAGATGTTTCTGGCATCCTCATTCTATGAGCCTACTTGTTCATTTTTTTTGGTTATTGTCCTCAAGTTACAAAAAAAAAAACAAAAAAAAAGACAATCCATTATGTTGTGTATAGGTTGTGATTATCTTGACATGAAATACACACAAAAAAAAACACAACAATATTCACCAAAAAAAAATCTTTTCAAATTAATTATTGTTAGTATTTTTTACATGAGTGCAGTTTGCTAGAGAAAATAAAAATTTACTCCATAACTTAAATGCATCAAAATAAACTCAAAAAGGGTAACTGTTATTTTTTTATACAAACATAACGAGTATAAACCAAATATTTTTTGGGCGTTAAAACTTGAACAATAAAATTATTGATTGTGAAATATTTGAAACCTTCAAGTACATAAGCATGATCATCAGTGCAAATAAAGGATTAGAAATAATACTGTCGACTTAACTTTAATTCCAAAATGCAAAAGTTTGACGACTTTCTATTTAATCCCTTATGTCGTAATGAGCTAACTTTAACACTATCACTATTTGTCAATTAAAGATTACTAATTGGGTTATTTAAAAGAGAAAGAAGAGGAGGAGGAGGAGGAGCCTTTTCAAATGTGATATCTTAAAACAGTCAACATTCATTTGAAATCAATGTGGCAAAAATCACCACCAAAAAGATAATAAATATTTAATTAAATACGGATTTAAGCTAAAATATAAAACTAACCTTAATAACTAAAAAAAAAAATTTTCTTTATATTGCAATTCTTGATGCAATATAATCAATAGATATTTTTTGCAGCAAACAAACTTTTTTTTATGATTACTGGTATTATTATAATAATAAAAGATAAAAACGTGGAAAGCATTTTAAGGTTTCCTATTTCTATAAACCTTTTTTTTTATCTACAAGCTTCAGTAGAATTATATTGAAGCATTTTTCATGAAAAGAATAGGTCGAATCTTATTTCTTCGTCATACAAATCGTATAGTTACCTCGTCGTAAAATGAAGCTTGTGACGTCAGAGGGGTTGACACAAAATTTAAGATTGTCTCATTTAAGTTCTGAGATAATCTAACAATGCCAACGTTGCAATTATTATTAGGTTTATATCTTTGAGTTTTGACAATGCATTTCGCATGCTGCAATTGGAATTTTGTCCCTCTGCCACAGGTATTATTGGATGCTTGCAGAGTAATTTTTTCCAAATTCAAAGTTACAGAAGTTACAAAGTACAGAAAAAAAATATTCTCAAATTTCTAACTTCCATTTTTAAATTTATTTAATATATAAATTTTATTTATGTAGGTTAACCACAACTCTCAATCAATAAAATAAATGAGGCATCAGATGAGAGTACTACTGAATAAAAACTTAAGTGTGGTGCAGTCATATATAAAAAAAATCTTCATACTTAATGATGATGGGCGTTTTTTTTGTTTCAGTACTATGTCTTACTAATAGGCTAGAAGGGCTAAAAGGGGCTCAGAAAGTTAATGGCAACGTTGACATGATAAAAAAAAATAGCTTAAAATCAAGAAAAAGACATCTAAAACACAAGAGTCACTAAGACTTGTAAAAAAAATGTACTTGCAATCCCTTTATGAAAGTAAGCCAAACAGACAAGCCGTTACAGACAATAGCTTTTTTAATATGTTGAAAGAAAGAAAAAATAAAGATGGATTATTAACTTTCCTGTATTTATGCGTTCTAAATATTCATTAACTAATCGATTTTTTTAAAAAAAATTCACTTCATAATTTAAACAAAAGAAAATTCCTTTTAAGGTGAATTTTATTTTTGAAAAGTGAGTATATAAAGATATGCAACTTAAATCATGCTCATTTGCATAAATATGCTAAACACTTCATTGTCAATTCTAGACAGAATAGCTAGGCCTAAATATTGGAATTTTTCACGTGCACAGAATACCAATTTTATTTTGATTTCTTTCACTATTTTTAAGCTCAAGTTAAGGTAAGAAAATGGCCGCCAATTTATACATCCCTTTGTACAGTAAATGGACCGTATAGTACTTCTATAGAAAAACGGAAATTCAAAAATAAAACTAATGATTTGTTCAGTGATGCAAATAATTATATAGAGAACGCTAAGATCTTGTTCAAATTGAACATTTTACTCTCTCTTTCTATCTATATAAAAAACACCACAGCCACCATAGTTATTCAATATTCATAATGTTGTTGCTAGATTTTTGGGCCTGGGAGCAAAAATTATGAGTGCACCCCCTCCAAATAAATTTTTTGAAACAGAAATTCACCAGTAAACCCCCCAAAAAGTGTTTTTCAGTAGTAGGACCTGGTTAGAGGCTAGAATTCAGAGGTGAACCTAGTATCTAGCATAGTCTTAACAAGACTCAAAAGAAGTTGGTTTTTTTTTACAGAAAGTGCATTTTTTCTGGTTGCCTTACTAATTAATAGAATTTTAAAAATTAAACAGAGATTCGGAGGCGCAGTTTTGGAGACTGGCGCCGAGAACAAACTGCTCTCATTGCTCCCCATAGCTATGCCGTTTACAAAGCTGTAATTAGGGCGAGGCGAGTGGGGCACCTACCTCGGGCGCACAAAGCTTAGATGGCACAAAGTAACTAGAATAATAATACTAAGGAGGAACCAGTTTTATTCTTGCCTCGGGCGCGAAGTTTAGGCCAACAAATAAACTAGAATGATAATACAAAAGGGGCGGTAATTTAATTCTTGCAACGGGCGCAAAATTAGCTAGTTATTGCTCTGGTCACTGGTTATTCAACTATTTTGTTGTGAAGAGCCACCATGTAAAATGTTTCACCCTTTTGATTTAAGAATCTCAAAAGTGGGCACGCCTCACTCCTACAGTAGTGGCCACATCATAAAAATAGCATTTTAGCTTATGGGCCATTTATTTGAAAATGGCTGCATTAAAGCTATGGATTGCAATCCTAGTATCCAACTGCAAAGAAAAAAAAACCCTACCACGAAATAAACAAGAGTTGACATTCCAACATACAGTATATATGTTCACTAATGTAAAATAATGTCCTTTTCTTCAATTTCTTCCACCATAACGGTATAAAAGAGTTGCAAAAAGCAAATAGAAATTCAGACCTTAAATGGTAATAATGATACTTTTAAGGCATCCAACCAATTCAAAATTGTGCATTACTTTCACGCCACTTTTAAAGGGTTGAACAAATAATTGACTTCAGGACATTTTCAACTTCCAAAAAGGAGGGGTTTTTTTTTCTTTATCTGTCAGAACTAAAATCCAATCTAAACCATTGGTGTGTGTTTTATATCTCGATTACACGTGCAGATACGATAACCACATAAAAAAGAGGTTACTGTTCTTCTCCATTGACTTAAAATACTGAAAATAAGAAACCATAAAAAGTAATTTTTTCTTTAAAAAAAATAAGATAAACCTAGTACTAAAATGTCTAAATAAATTACTTTCCTATAAGATGAAAGAAAATAAACCCATAAAACCACATTTTAAATTACAAAAAAAAAACCAGTCTGGCAATTCTAAGACATTCTAATAACATCAAATATATTGCATAGAAAATCATAACCAAAAAAATGTCTTAAAAGATTTTTTAATCATATGGGTCACGACTTTTACATCACTTTCAATTTGACTCCATTATCGACCAAAACACATCATCAACAAAATTTAAATTGTTCTTTGCAAAACATTTATGAAAATTTGGAAAATGCAAGCTACAAATCATGAATAACGGCGCATTCACACTAGGCTGGTTTATCAGCTGCTGGTTGCTGCTTGCTGGTTGTAGCTAGCTAGCAGCATAGTGTGAACCGCTATCAGCAGCTGCTTTCTCCAGCATGCTAGTGATTTTAACAGCAGCTGGTGAAGTTGAACATGTCCAACTTTAGCAGCTAACAGCTGGTCATGCATGTGACTCCCTTCCTGCTGCTACCAGTGTGTGACTCCACTGCTTGGGTTGGTTGTTGTTAAGAGTTTGTGTTTTTGCACGACGGTGATTGGATGACTTGCGCTGCTGATACCAGCAGTGACTGGAGAAGTGTGAACCCAAAGCAGCCACTGTTGCTGCTAATAGCCAGCAGCAACCAGCGGCTTGTAAACCAGCCTAGTGTGAATGCGCCTTAAATGTTACTTTTTTGTTGTTAAAGCTAATTTCAAAATCCTTCAAAATTACTGAACCATAGCTATATAATTTTGCACCTGAGGCAAGAATAAAAATGGCGCCCACTTAGTATTATCATTCTAGTTATAGTGTGTATGAATTTCTACGCCCTTGTAACTTTGCGCCCAAAGTAAAAACTGGCGCATTCCTGAGCTTTGCACCCAAGTGGGAAAAAAACAAAAGTGGCGCCTCCTT
This sequence comes from Brachycybe producta, assembly GCA_036925085.1. Lineage (NCBI taxonomy): Eukaryota > Metazoa > Arthropoda > Diplopoda > Playtdesmida > Andrognathidae > Brachycybe > Brachycybe producta. The sequence continues at coordinate 2,801,248 of JAUPFP010000015.1, read as the reverse complement.
GCCTAGTGTTACAAATTCTAGTTATTTTGCGCAAACTATTTCAGCGCTCTGAGCTTTGTGGCTTTGATGGCTTTGATTAGATTAGTTATATAATACAATCATTTTTGTTTGTAATTTTGCAAGAAATATAGATTGCACATTAGTATTTTCATTAAAAAAATGTTACACAGTTTGAGTTAGAGATCAACATATTATTAAAAAAACTGAGGTCCAGCCCACAAGATACGCTAGATCCACAAAGCTCATGGGACTGGACTTTTGCCAAAGCCCATAAGGCCTAGAAAGCCCACAAAAACGTAAGGCTTACAAAGCTCACAAGATCCATAAAGCCCACAATGCCCACTACGCTCATTGAGTTATAATACAGAGTGATTCAACTGTTTCTATACATACATTAATTGTGAATAAAGTGTCAGTTTGTTAAAAAAGGAACCATTTTCCCCTTGAATCACTCTGTATTAAGTAATTATTTCAGAAGCCACACTTTGGACAATATTTTTCCATTTTTTTTTTTAAAAAGATAAGCAGCATAATATAATAAACTATTAAAAATGTTTAATGTTTATTAACTACACAACAAACTTTTTAATCTCAGTTTCATACATTAAGAGAAAAATTAAGATTTTTAAAAACTAAACTGAGGAAACAATGAACATAAAAGAAACAAGAGTTAATGAAAACAAGAACAGAACAAGTGAAATTAAGATTCTTATAGTAGGATTTGTGCACTGAATTGTCAGAAATAAGAAGACGACAACAATGGAAGTACAAAAGCTAAAATAATAATAAAAAAAAACTTCTTTAAATTTTTATGTAACTTTTGCTATTTTAAGATGGCATATGAACAGCTAATTTTCAAACTCTGATTATTGTCTTTCAGAAGTAAAATTAAAAAAAAAACTAGAAAGTGTGTTAAAAACTAGAAAAATAAATCAATAACTTCAGAGTATTTTCATGTTGATATCTTTCAAAATAAACTTTTTAAAGTCTGCTAAGCGTCATCAGCTTTAAAGTTAAAAAAAATCTTATTTTGAAAACTGTCAACATGAAAAATATCCTGAAGTGATTGTGCTTACCCTTCTAGTTTTTAAAACACTTTCTAGTTTCTTTTAAATTTAAACCTAATAGACGCAATATTTAAAATTACCTTACCATCCCCCCAAAAAAAATTAAATTTTAATTGACTTTTGACAGGAAGTAGCCCTAAGGAAAATTATTGCAGCACTAACCAGCACTAACGAATAGGGTCAGTTTAGTTAAGACCCCCACTCTTGGGGGAGGCCAACTTGATTGATATTAAGAAGTTATGGTAGATATTGACATAAAAAATACCGACAGCACCAGAACTAAAATGTTGAGTATGTTATAAATTACCCAAGAGAACTAAAATGTCAACAATAATTCAAGACCTACATTACATGTATGCTAAAAAAAATTGTAAGTGCAGGATATTATTGATAGCCTATATACATAAACAGTAAAACATTTACATGTGATGCATAACTTATATTATGATATATGAAATTTAAAAAACACACAGTTAAAAGCGGCAATATATAATGTCATGTTAGCAGTGATTGCCTCTCTACAGGGATACATAACTTTTTTCTCCACAACCAAAGTGTGTATCGTTAAAAGAAAAATAACCTCAAGCATAAGTTACATAATTAAAAATAAATTGTAGTACGAAATGGATATAAGAAGGTCAAATATCCAATATAGCTTGACTAATTTTGATTGATTTAATTTTTATTTATATATTTAAAAAAATTATCCTGCAGCTAAATTAAATGCTGACACGTTTAGAAAACATTTAAGGGTCGTATTTTTTAATGACTGCTAAGTCAAAGTTAGAGCTAAACTCATGAACTTTAGATAGTTCTGGATTAGCTTTAACTTATAAATAATTAAGATTACGCCCCTAACAACTATATTTATATTAGTATTAACTTGTAAAATTGTTTATTTTTTCGTATTCCTTAAGTTTCAATATAACTTAAAAATTTAAATAAATACAAAAAAAAAATATCACAAGAATACATATTATACATGTATAACATTTATCATTGTTTTTTTAAAATAAAAATAACTAATTTCAATTAACTAAAACTATTTCCATGTATTTATATTCAAATTAAAATCCAAATTTTACGTGTAGAAATTCTTACCAAATGAAAAATTAGTTTAATTTGGATAACCATGTAACCTTTTAAAGTCATAATTATCTACATGCCATCAATTCAATGGAATTTTCAGCATTTAACATTTATCATTGTCTTCAAAATCAACAATTTAATTTCAATTAAATAAACCTATTTTAATATATTATATTTTCAAATTAAAATCCAAATTTTACGGTGTTAAATTTTCACCAATGAAGATTGTTTTTTTTCGGTAACAATTTGAAAAAAAAAACTTGTTTAATTTGGATAACCATGTAACTTTTTAAAGTCATAACTATGTATATGTCAATTCAATGGAATTTTCAGTACTACTATTACTACCACTGTATAGTAATCCAACCATATCGTTAATAAAAATGAAAAAAAGCAAGTTTTCAACGATACAGAGAGGGGTTATAATAACTACAACCACAAATAACAAGATTGGAAACAAATTCGGAATTCGAAATATTTCAACCGTGCATCAAAATTCCGCCTCATTGCTCATTTTGAACACTTAAAAAAATATGAGAGAAGGAATGATAGAGAGAAAATAAAATTGATAGAGAAAAATACATGGTCATAAAGTGTAAATTTTCTAGTTGCCTTTGACACACACACACAAGAAAAAAACTGTATTTTTGGAACAAAAGGGGGATAGCCTCACTCTTTCTACCACAAAATATAGTCAGTCTCTAAAGGAACATGTGTGCCAACATAGATATTTTATGACAACAGGAACAATAGATATATAGGCTATTCAATATATATATTATATATATTTATATCTATCTATCCATAATCTTCAGAAAACCATAGAACCGATGAGTTCCATTTTGATAGTATGCCAGCTACCTTCTAGAATGTGATTTTTTTTTCCTATTATTCAAGCCTCCCCAAAAAAGTGGAAAAAAAACTTGGAAACAGAAAATAAATTATCAGTTAACTTGTACTACAAAAACCAAAAAAAGATATATTTTTGTTCTAAATTGTTTTAGATGACAAGTTTTTGTTGTCATAAATAAATATATATATATATATATATATATATATATATATATATATATATATATATATATATATATATATTGTTTTACAAAGAAAAGAAAAAGGAAATATTTGTATTTATGCAATATCAAGCAAATGTTTCTCAATCCGTAGCCCATGGACCAATTGGGAAGTAATAATTCCATTTTGAAATCAACCAACAATTATGTTTTTGTTTTTAATCAAGAGCACTGGTTAGAGGCTAGAATTCTAGTTGACAACTGATAGTAACCAGACATCTAACTTCTAACCAGCCTTTTTAATTAACAAAAACATAATTGCAGTTGCTCTCTAATAATGATAATGATTATTTCACAATTGGCACTTGGGTCACAAATTAAGAAACACGTTTTATATTGCATAAAAATCCGAGCCATATAAATTATATATCAATTTAAAGCAATTTTTTGCACAGAAATTTATATTTTTCGTCTTTTGTTTATGAGGTTATTCGACAATCAATATAGAATTCACTTTACGCATAAAAAGAACTTATTGTTTTATGGAATTAGTAGACACTTCTAAAAATCAAGAATAAAATTGCATGTGTCAATGAACATTGAGAAATTTCTTTATTGGGTTTGCAATTTGTTGGTTTTGACAAAGTAAATTTAAATGTTGCCACACATCATGCATTTTAAACCTTTTTTTTAAAGTAAAGGTTTAAAATGCACGATTTGTACACAAGTAAGCACGGTACACATATACAGTAACGAAAAAATAACATTAAAAAATATAAATATCCCTATTTTCAGTAAAGTAAAATCTATATTTTAAAAAAAAGGTGCAAACTGAATAATACTAAACTTTTATTAAAATAAAAGCTGTATTACGACTATGTCAGTGTGATTAAACAACAATATCTTGGTTAATACACACGTAAAAACCAATATTAATGCATAAGATCATATTTATCTCTATAAAGTTGTGGAAAACACGTTTTCGGAAATTCATTTCCGAAAGATTCGGTGCATGAAAACCATATTATTTTCACTCATTTATAGATTTTTTTTCTCTCATGACAAATGCATCTTATTAACTGATATCACTTGCGTAATTCATAGATTTTTCTGAGAAATGAATCTTATTAACTTTTATATCAGTTGTATAATTGCATCTTAGATTTTTTTTTTACATTTTCAGATTTTGGTAATTGCATTTTGCATGCTGTAATTGAACATTAAAAAATTACTCTGCCACAGGCCTCTATGGGTCTGAGATTCATAGATATTTTTTTGGTTGTTAACAAATGCATCTTATCATAACTGATATCAAGTTGTATAATTGCATATTAAGATTTTTGTTTTGCTTTTTACATTTCAGATTTTTTTTTTGATAATTTCATTTTGCATGCTGCATTTGAACATCGAAAAACTCCTTCTGCCACAGGCTTTCATCATTGCGATTGGTTCAAATTCAAATATGCAATATTTGTAATATATGTTTTGTCAAGAGTTTGTTGACAGTTCTTAATATAAAATTGCTTAAAATTGGTATGTTTGATTTTTTTTAAAAAAAGTCTTTTATGGTTCTATAAAAAATACTTATATTGACTTATTATATTTTATTATATTTTATATCCCAAAAAAATACGTATAGCCTTTTATTTTGATTTATCTTAACAAATCAATCTGAAATAAACAGCAAGCTGAAGAAGAAGAAAAAATCACAAATAACTAAATTAACATATTTTAAATCTTTACCTTACAAAATAAATTCTTCCAAATCCCTATTTTTTTTTAGAAAAAAAAAAGAAGTACAACACGTGTCCACCAATCCTTTACAACAACAAAAAATGCAACTTACATACAAAAATAGATAAGAAAAATAAAAACCCCGCGAATTTTTTCAAGTGATGGTTGGGCCGAGAATCACAACGATGCCGCGTTCAAAGCCACCAACAACATCTTCATCATTTGCTCGACTAGAGCGGCTGCTCCTCAACAATATCCTAAAGTATAACCATCACCATCACCACCACCACCACCATCATCATCATCATCATCATCATCATCACCACCACCACCAAATCCGCCCACAAAAACTTATATTACATCCGAATGTTGTGCCGTCTGGTGACAGTCCTAATAACAGCACCCAAATGTCTTATATTTTTTTGTTGTTGTTGTGATTGCATATAATGTATTATTTATGCTTAATGCTTAAAGCAAAAACAAAGAAAAAAAAATCAAAATGAATTTATTTATGTGACTGCATGCATCAAATTTTAAGTGCACAATTTGATTGATATTCTAGAAAATAAATAGAGATTAAGACAAATTGTTATTTTAACCACAGTAGAAATTGCCTAAAAATGAAGTGGTTTCCAATTTTGCTTTTTTTTTTTTGGGAGAGAGGGGAAAGGGGGGGGGGGGGGGGGGGTTGCAATCTGAACTTACTAAAAGTTAAATATATTTTAGCATTTGAATGAACTAACAAAAGATTTTCTTTAATAGGTTTTTTTGTTCTTAAAAGTTATTTCCATAAATATGAATAATAATATATATGTTGAAATTTTATCAGTACCAACAAACAAACTCCTTTCAATACTAAAAAAAAGCACAAATTCACTAGAATGATGATGATGATGATGATGATGAAGACAACAAACCAATTGGAAGCAAGAAGAAGAAGAAGAAGAAGGAAAAAAAAATATGAACCTACAATGGATTTCAAGATAATGGACGTACCATGTATAGGATTTGGAGTCTAATGTCAAACTGAGGTTCTTAATTGAGCCTTGAAACTATAAGAAATGTCGACACTTGAGACTTTTTTTTGTTATCTCTCTGATTCCTTGTTATTTCCACACATACATTACATTATCCTCATTTTTTTTTTACTAGTCTAGTACCCTCTGTGCGCATGAGCTTCTATAAAGTTCAAAATTATATAACGCACTCTATGGTCTCAATTGAGCCCTAATGTTTTTTTTCCAAGTGAATCACTCAACAATATTATGTTTACTTAATGAATAGTAGAGAGTCCAACTACCTAAAAGTTAAAAAAAAACTGACGGTCAAACGCAAGAGACAAATAAAATAGCAAAACACAAGAGCATCAGTTAATTAAAGATAAATTGTTAATTTTTAAAAAAAAAAAAAGATGTCAATGTTGAAACAGTTTTGTCGCAATTTGTAAACAAAAGTTTCTTTATTATTATTTTGTTAGCAATAGAGGCGTCCAACTAAAATGACTAATTTTATTAGTTAAATTAGTCAAAGCAAAATAACGGGACAGACTAATAGTAGGTCACAAGGTGACCTACACTTTCCGATAGCTATTTGGAGAAGGAGGGGCTGCGCCCTAAGACCCCCTGCAACACGCTTAATTTAACATTAGTTCGCCTAATCACAATACAAAAGAATTTCTAAAGTGTAGGTCATGGAGTGACCTTCAGGTCTGATGTGTAGGTCACTGAGCGACCTACAGTTCGGAAGTGTAGGTCACCTAGTGACGTACGATTAGTCTGTTCCACTGAAAACTAACATAAAAGGCATTTCTAAAAATAAACGGTAGTTTTTAGTTTAGTCAACTTATTTTATATTTTAGTCGGCTAAAAAAATGTATAGTTGCACGCCTCTAATTAGCAGGGTTGCATAAAATGCGCAAAATGCATAATCACACAGTTCAAGCCACTAAGATTGACTATTGCACTATGATGCCATACGTGCAATAATGCATCTTGCAGCACTTACATCTTAAGGTCCCTCTGCCATAGGCCAACCAGCTGCTTGCAGAGTATTTTTTGTAATTGTAATTGTAAAAATCAGTTTAATAAAAAAATAAATATTCATAAACACAAATCGCATTGTTTTTTAAAAAAATTTACATAAAACAGCATTATTTCACTTATTTCTTCGAAAGAAAAAGAAAAACATTTCTTGTCAAAAAAAAAAACTCTGCAAAAAGTTTCTACAACTGAATCGTTGTGATTATTATGCATTTCTTATATTGCTTCTGACGATTTCAATAATTAATTGCAGTAGAGACAACTGATTTTGCTTTTTTTTTTGCTATATTACATATATTGTTGGCTACATTTTTAATTTGCATAAAATAAAAAATAAAAAATTTTTTGCATAAAACACAAAATTTGTTTTAAAAAATGAAGATAATTATTTTCTCAACTAATATCTACCAATTTCAATTTCTCATGAATATTACTTTTTATCAACCGAAACAAAAAAAAGCTCTTCATGAAGACTACTAGACTAAAACACCAATATATATTAAAAATAATCCTCCTCATTTGAAATTTTATCATTTTTATTGGCATAACTCAGACAAATTGGTTTTAATCAATTCAACCGAAACTATAGTAGCAAATTAACTGTAATGCCTTCCTTATATTTGTATAACTCTTTAAACCGTAGCAACATAAATACTCTTCTCTAAGAAGGATTCTATTTTCATATTTCTATGAATAAATATGAAATAATAATTTGGAACCTTCTTAATCCCTTTCCTCTCTCTCACACACAGGCAAGAAGAAAAAAATGTAGAAAAACACCTACATTCAAATATAACATTTACATATTAATTATATTCTCATTACAAGCAATAACAAAAAAAAATGAAACTTCATTTGATCCTCTCTGTGTTTGGATGTTTTCAACACAAACACTCAAAATCTAATTCAATTAATCCATTAAAGCCGCTAATGAAAAGAAGAAACCATCTCTACAACTCTCACACAATATTTATAATAATAAGTTCATATATCGTCGTATTATATTTCCTTCAGTTCACGCATGCAATACACAAAAGAAATAACATTATATGATTATGGTTTTCAGGAGTGCATTTTATGTATTAATTTATTATATCTTTTGACATGGGCGCCCGTCACCCGCACATATTGGCAAAGGGAGGAAGGAACTTCTGACATTCCAAAGCCAATTTCTTTTTTTAATATATAATTTTTTTATATTTTAAAAGAAAATAAAGTTTGTGAGCTATTAATGGCTTTAAAATATTTGCTGCCCAGGGCAAGACTTATGCAACTGCCCCACCACCCGCCCCCCCAAAAAAAAAACTATTGTTCTGTACTTATGATTGTTGGAGATGATTTAGTTTGATTCTTTTAAGTAAAACTTTTAATTTTTAAGCCTTTTTCAAGAGTCTTTGAAAATCGAGAGTAAATTGCAAATTTCATTTCTAGTAGACATCATTATTAATCTTAGGTATATTTTGATTAACTTTAATTTTAAATTGTTTTTTTTATTTCACAACAACAGTTATTTTGAGTGAAAAACAATTTTTTTATAAAATTTCACTGATTTTTTTGATGTGCCTATCAGAAGTGATGCCGAGGTCTAGTGGCCCTAATCGCCTTTGCCTAAAGCCGGCACTGACGTGAGCCACTGTTCTACGTGATATTATAAAATGCGGTTATTTTAAATTTCTCGCTTTGCTCGACATTGCACTTGCAGAATGTATTTCCAAAGCTTCAACCTTGTACTAAATTATTCCAATGAATTTCAGTGTACTTTCACTATATGAAACAATCCATTTGGGCGAACCCCTGTCTTTTGGTATTTAATCTTTTAGTGAAATTTGGGCACAAACTTAAGTGCGACCACAGACGACAGACAATCGATAGCAGACAGTTTATTCGGTTAGAATAAACAGTATTGGTTTCTTACAGGGCAAAGGACACTTCTAAACCAACCCGATTGTCGGCGGTGGGATGGGGTACACGGCCGTGGACGCGCACAAGAACTACTAACTATAGTCGGGCGGTTTATAGTGTTTACATGGGTTCTGGACAGTACGCGTGCATGATGGCAGGCATCCACGCACGAGCACAACCACTGACAAACTGACGGTCGTGTGCGCTTGCGTTTTGTCAGCCTCAGACATCTGACAGACTGTCTGTTGGTCATGTGCGCTGACCTTACTACAATTTACTCCGTCACCGACTGTCTGTCGTCTGCGGTCGCCCAAAATAGTTTCAAAATAAAAAAATTATATTTCAATAATTTAATATTAAGACCTTTGCTCTTTACAAACGATTGTGTTTTCTTTATTTTAAAAGATATTTTACTTCACTTTATAGAAGTCGTTTGCTTTTCTTTTCCTTTTTTTTTTTCAAATTCTGACAGAACAAAACAGAAAATGCTGACTGTCACATTACGATCCATTAAACTTTAAACAACTTGTTATACATGAGATGAAAAAAAAATGAAACTTGAACTGTAAACGTAAAAAAGGATGAAATGTGTCTAGAATGCTCAACATTTTTTCCTTGCCAGAAAAATAAGAAAAATGATAAAAAAAGACTTTTTTCAGTTGAAGATTAGCTCGGACGTATGGGGCTCGGCTGGATTTTTTTTAAAATAAAAGGGCTTAGACCTCATGAGCCTGTTGCACTTTGTCGGTCTGGTGGCTTTTGTGGACCTGGTGGTTCTAATGATCTTTTTGGCTTTTGTGGACCTGGTGGTTTTAATGGGCTTAGTGGGCTGGCCTCACTTAAAAAGTTTTGTTGGCTGGGTTTTTAACAAAAATTAATTTTAACATTAATTAATTATTAATTTTTAACAAAATGTAGTTGTCTACTCATATAGCATAAACGATAACAATCTTTTATAAGAAAAAACTACATTATTAAGGCTTTCTTTTAAAAAGATAAAATACTTCCTACAATGCAATTTACATAATTAATATTTTGGCTTACTGGTAAAATTGCTTAAAATGATTCAAACATTCACAAATTACTAATAAGTTTATTATTTTGTAATTATATTTTTTATTGTAATTTTATCTTACATATGCATATATCAATGAATATATGTTAACGTACACAGCGTAAAAATGAAAACCCAGTTCAATTTTGCAAGAATATTTCAGTGATGAGAATTAATTATTAATTACTTTGCATATATATTTTCAAAGAAATATGATGATGATATGAAATAGACCTACAATTTACACCAAACTAGATACATGTACCTACAATCCTACATAAAGCCTAAGGGTTGGTGAGCTTTTTAAAAAGCACAACCAGTAGGCCTAATGGGTCTCATATGGGCCTGATGGGCATTGTCGTAGGTCTTGTGGGTCTCATACTCTTTGTGGGCCATATGGGCTTGATTGGCTGTACTCACTACTGTATAAAGTTTTGTGGGCTCTGCTTCAATTTTCTTTTACGAGATGCAGGTCTCTACAATATAACATTTAATTTACCAGTAAAAAAAATAAGAACTAAACTTTTCCAATAAGCAAAAAAAGGACACGAATGCCGCAGTAAAAAATAATTAAACTGAAAATTAAAAGAAATTAGATGCACATCAAACTTCATCTCAATATTAAAAAAATAATAAAAAGTTATTTACTCAACTTACTAGATCATGTTAATAATTAAGTTTTAAAAATGCCGTATTTATTTCAAGTATAATGTACAATATTATAATGAGTAGGGACCCTAAAGGAAGCTTCCAAAAAATGCAGTGTCAAATATCTTTAGAAGGCAAAATGTTTTAATTTATTATAAGTAGATCTACAAAGAGGTGGCTACTTTTTTTTAGAAAAATGTCAACAACATTTTTCAGAAGTAAAAACCTAATATTATGGCATCCTGTAAAGTTCTCAGAAAGGTTGACAACACAATTAATCTGCCTAAGTTGACCAATAAAAAATACCAATGCGCTATCTACACTTAGATTCTTGATAACTCAACCATACAAGTTTTTAAACTGAAAAACAGCCACAAATGACATTAAAACCACTAATAACACACCCCATAAAAGATTTAGCTGAAAATTAAATTTAAGTTTTTCTTTAAGATGTTTCTCTTCCAGACGAAATGAAAACATTTCTAAAAAAAGAATAGCTAAAGGAAATGCTACAAAAACATAAAAAGGCCCCTTGTACAAAATTTCAAGTAAAATGTTTCCGCTTTGAAATAAAATTGCATTTATGACCCTATTTACAACGTAGATGAGCAGCTGTTGTATAGATGCTCTAAGTAACATCAATATTAATAAGGTAACTATGCAAGAAATAATAGAAAAAGCTGCTCATATTTCAAGCAGTTAATTCAGTTAATGCGTTTTTTTAATAAAAACAAGGCTATTCTTCAGCTGCCATAGAAAAATTAAAAAAAAGAAGCAACATATATATATAAATGTGTAAGCGATACAAAACAAAATATAATATGTAAGCTAATTTTATTATAGTAGTTTGCGTTTTCAGAAAATATTTAATTAAGAATCTAAATAATCATTTATGAAACAAAGAGAAGAAGAAAAAACACCGCCTTTCCTTATACCATGTCTAATTATATTGTTAAGAATGTTTAGTATGTTTAAAGTGCTTATGTATACATATATGAGGAGGGTTAGAAGCAAAGAAAGATAAGTGATATTTTTATAAAAAATGGCGGTAAGTATCACACTTTGTCAATAAAATGATAAAAAATTTGGTGGACAAGAAAATAAATAAATGAAAAATCAAGTCATTGCTGCTTTATAGCCATCGAAACGTAGAACTATAATACTGATGCCTATGGAGGTCTCTTAACTTTGGAAACCTACTCAGAATAGTACTTTCATCACTTATTCCTCTTGGCTTATAAGCCCATCACATATTATTATGTAGACTACCTACTATGCAGCAGAAACATACCAAACAATTTTAATGACCAAAAAGTTTTTACTTCAAAGTTACTACTGTGTATTTTTAGTATATTATAGCCTTTATCATACGAATACACAGCAGGTTGCTAGCAGTGATTGCTGCTTTTCAGGGAATGGAATTCATAGTTTCTTTATGTTACTTAATAAAAAAATATGATGAATGAAGAAAATCTAAAGATTGATTGGTCTTATCCTAAAACAGCAGGATAGAAGGAGAAAAAAAAAAGACAAGTTGGTAGAGAAAAAAAAACTCCGAACTGATGTATGATGAGAGGATCAAATGATACATGACCCACTCACTGATAAGCACAAAGATGTCAGACCAAAAATACATTTTATAATAATAATAATAATATAAGATTGCAGACGAAACATATTATCCTGTCTGCATCGTCTTTTGTAGTAATTTCGTTTATAAAATTTTATTATAATAAAACAAGTCTTTTTAAAACTAGTAAAAATTTTGACTTACGAATTTGTACTCTTTTAGCAATTTAGATAAATAAATTGCTAATTAACGAATAGACAAATAATTAAGTTGTAACGAAATAAATTTGCAGTTTGTTTATTTTCATTGTTTATAAAGTTAACTCTGTTTATGCTCTAGATAACATTATTAAAAAATTATTGATTTTAGCAAACAAATACGAGGATTTTTTAATGATTTATTATATGAATTGACAACAAAAGAATGTGAAAGATGAATTCTGGTTCTCATTCAACAGTATGCACAGTACGAGCGTATATATAATAATTAATTGTAATCCATTTCTATATTACAAATGGAATATGTCTATTGAATGGAGAAAAGAGAGAGAGAGAACAATTCTATAGGATGTTTCAATAAGCACTATCCATGTAATATTATTATTAGAAAGGATATTTTCGTGATGTTATTGTGTTAAAATAACATAAATGAACATGCCTCATTGAACGCCCTAATATCCAATAGGAGAATAGGTTATAGTTATTACTAAGAGTGATATTAATATGAGAATTTCATCTTCATAAGATTTAAAAGAAAAGTGGTGTAAGTCATTTATAACAAGTTTTGAGATAATAAGTTTGTAATAACTAAGGCTCGGATTTTTATGCAATATTATCAAGCAAATGTTTCTCTATCTGTGGCCCAAATTCCATTAGTGTGAAGTAACAATCCCGTTTAAATAAACCAACAATTGTTTTTTTTTTTTCGATCAAAAACACTAGTCAAGAGACTAGAACTATAGGTGAACACTGATAATAACCAGACATCTAGCCTCTAACCAGCCTTTTAGATTACGAAAAAGCATAATAATATTGCAGTTGCTCTAATGATGATGATTACTTCACAACTGTCACTTGGGCCACAAATTAAGAAACATTTGCTTGATATTGTATAAAAATCTGAGCATTAATAATGACCTAACACCAATTTCATATGAATTATATGGAAATATTCGTACTCTTCCTAGTGGAAACAGCAAAGTTATGACATACCCTTTCTTTTAATAGGTTCATACATAAAGGTGTATCTCCATCATAAATCATATTTTCACCCATAAAAAATGACTTACACCACTTTGCCTTTAAAGAGCTTATAAATATTCTAATTCTGCAAAAAAAATCAGCAAAATTACAGAGGCTCCACGCTGTTTTCAAATGTAAAAATGAAATCATACATTCATTGGATTTAAGAACATATTGAAATTTAACATAGATTAGGCCTACAGTCATAAAACTTTAAGAAAAATGTTCCCTTTTTTCTGACGTCTTGTGATAACAGATTAAATTGCTCAAATCCATAAAACACCTCATAGTTTTAATATATATGAGCGCATATATATATATATATATATATATATATATATATATATATATATATGAGCGCATATATATATATATATATATATATATATATATATATATATATATATATAATATATTAATATATATATATATATATATATATATATATATAATATATTAATATATATATATATATATATATATATATATATATATATATATATATATTTCTACTTATCCTTTGGCATGTTTAGATTTATTTTATTTTTCAGAATATAAGCCTAAGATTTGATTTAAAACTTTCTTTTTTGAATTATGATTTTTTTTAAAAAATATATATATATAAGAATAAATTACTTGTTGTGAAGTTGCGTCAAGAAAGATGTCTTTTTTGTTTCCTATTCACATCAATCCTCATATTTGCCAAGTTCTTATATACAAGAAGGAGAATTGCAATACATTGCACATTTTTTTTTTCTCTTTCTATTGATTTTCGATGACGTTAGATGACCCAACTATGGATGCTTTTCATCGAAAATAGGTTGAAAAAAGTTGTCACAGTTTGCCTTCTTAAGAAGCACACACTGTATCTATCGAACCTTATACTGAAATCTATATACTATGTACCTTCTCTCTTGTATTAAACTATTTTTTTTTTGTCTTCTGAGAGTTTAAACATGTGCCAAAAAAAGTGTCCTCCACCCACCATCTTTTTTTCGCCCTCTCTCTCTCTCTCTGTCTCCTGAGACACGTCAGGCAATTTTCTGTTTGCCAATTTAAAATCTGGAAAGTTTGTTTTTTTACACTATCTTTCATCTTTACTTTTCACTTGTATAAAAAAAATTTTCAATTTTCAAAAGTTTATAGAGCAGCCATATGCCAATTTGCATTCCAAATATAAAAGGAAAAAATTCAGCATTAAAAACATACAAATTTTTTCAGGAAATATTATAAACATTTTTTTGATTAAAATAGCTAAGACTTTTTTTTAGCAATTTGAATCATATCATTTATTATACAACAGTCATTATTAATTACTTATTTGTTTTTGTTGCAATCTTACTTGAGAAATATTCATATTAAAATATGGTAAACTTTAGACATACCCATATTTAAATGAGAAAAAAAAAACTTTTATAAGATTTTTTTTCATTAGAGAGGCAAGAAAACAGATGCGATTGTCATGGAATATTGATTGTCTCTCTTTTTTCATTTTGTCTCTCTATCTTTCTTTTCTCAGTAAAGAATAAGAGAAGGAATTCTTTTTATTGAAGAATCTCTCAACAAGAAACTACTACTAAGAGCATCTCTTAAGAGTCACCACTTAAGATGACAAATTCCAATTCAAAACTAGGTCCCTCTAACTATAAGTGTCCACTGTCCATACTTAAAAGTGTACACCTCGGCTCACATAGGACTCAACCTCGCATTCACACACAGTATCAAATGTCTACTCATAATTAATAACAGCTGAAATAATTTATTTGATGGCAATTACGCTCGTATATTGTAAATACAACTAGTATTAATTTCGTTAGACAAATTGTGTTAAAACATTACATATTGACACTGCACTTCAAATCAAATTAAAAACTTAAAACTGTTTCTGAAAGCGTATATCATTAAAACAAACTCAACACTTGTTAATGATTAATGAGTTTTAGCATTAAGTGAAAACTCTATATGACCAACTAATACTGCTACTGTCACTGCCATTAGCAATGCATGATAACACACACATACAGTATATTCAAATTATAAAAAAAATATTCTGCGGGACACTCCATACTTTTGAGACCTAGAATCCAATATTTTTACATGGATATCATCATCATCATCATCATCATTAAAAATGCTGATGGTGATACATTATCATAAAGACAAACAATATTAAAAAGACCAGCATAGAGAAAATAATTACATATTTAATATGCTGGTAGTATGCTGAGTTACAAGTAAATTTAAACCGCATTAACTGACATTTGGTTACACACTAGTTGTCAGTCATAACAATCTCCTCCTTATCAATTTATCATAAACAACTTGTGAATCACAACTTTAAAAAAAACGCTCAAAGAGTTCGGTTAGGACAATAAGGAGGACAGCCTTTAATATATTTAAGCAGATGATAGGAGGCTCTTGTCCTAAACCGACTTCAAGTAAACTGTGCAGGGTGATATAGAATATGGGAATTATAGAATATGGGTGACCACTCTGAACAAAATTTAGACAGCTTTTCACACAGACAAGATTCATTTTACTCACCACTTGTTCCTGGGATGGCAAGACAATGGAACTCACTTGCAGAGGATTTCATGCATGAAAATAAATTTGTATTATGGAGATCTTAATTTTCTGATAATGCATTAAATCAGCTGCACCAGAACACATTGCAATTGTTATTGGGTTTATATCTTTGGGTTTTGAACAATGCATTTCACATGCTGCACTTTTACTTTCACTCTCAGCCATAAGCCTTCTTAGCTGCTGATTGCAGAGCAAGTTTTTCAAATTCAAATTCTAAGACATTTTGAGGTTTGTCAGACACAACATTATTGACTAATTATTGCACGGAACATATAATGGGAGAAATAAAAACACAAATTAACCATGATGAAGTTCGAACACATTTGAGTTAATTTTTATTGTGTTTTAAAACAGTAACTGAAATTAAGAGTTTATTGTGAATCACGCATATCTTTTCTCAACAAAATGCATTTCTGTATAAATGCATTTCTTCATGCAAAGAAATCGTCAGTAAACACATTAATTATTTTTATCTCAGCTCAAAGCCTCAAAAAAATTTCAAGATTTTATCGTTTATTTTCTAATAAAAACAAACGTAAGGATTTGGCTCTTATGTTTGTAAGCATGTCCCTATTAAAAAAAAATAAGACAGTAAACTACTAAACAGGTCATAAAAAAGTAGAATGATTCCCACACTTCTTTTCTTGTTTTGACTTTTTTCTTCTTTAAAGATAGATACAGATGATCAATTTTAGCTTGTCAATCCTGCCTTTACAATGTAAACATTAATAAGTGTAATTACTCAAACGATATGTTCGGCCATGATCCATTACCATTTTTTGATTGAAATGATTAAAACTGGACGGTGTGTGGCGTATTTTGACAAGTTTTTGCAATACATGTACATATTTCTTCAATTTGTAATGCTTGCAATGGTAGAAACATAAGCAATTCAAGAGAAAGGAAATATTGCCCATATACAATTTCAAAAGAAAACTTAAAAAAATAGACAAAAATGACGTGTTCGTCTGTGATAATTTTGAAAGACAATTCAAGATTAACAAACAAACAAGCAAAAATTGATCGTTTGTACCCAGCTTAAATGCTCTCAACAGTCTTGAGGATTCTTTCATCTCTCTTAACAACTATTAAGGCCAACTTTTATTTTTTCAGCTGTGAAACATTAAATTATAACAAATTTCCGTTTTTTGTCTAAAGGAAATGATTCTAGCACAAATAAACAACAAGAAAAAAAAACCCCAATTCAAAAAGTCAGTGAGCAAAAACAAAAAAATATAAGCTATTTTGAAAAAAAAGGAACCCTTTATAAAACAAAATGGAAATACTATAGTCTATAACGACAGCAAGAAATAAACTGGAGTGAGATTTTCAGATTGAGATTTGTTTGTATATCACAGAAACAGAATTTATGTTAAAAGTTAAAACTTCTGATTGATGTGCTGCTTTTCATTCAGTAAATTGCATAAAAAATTTAAATAAATGCCATAAATTTGTATAATATTCATATTTTATAAAGCTGAATATAACTTTCGACTATTAAAAATTCCTAACATCAAAAGGTTTCTGGTATATTAAAATGTAAATTATATTCAACATATTTTTTTTTTCATTTCTCGTTTCTCAAGTTATTTACTTAAGATTTATTGAGTATCTCTTTCAATTTTTTATGAATGCAAATTAATTTTTAATAATATGTCAGATCAAACATAAAACAATGGCTGTGTCCGGAAACTAAAGACAATTTCTTCATGTAGTAAAACAAAATCTACAAAAGTGATTGATGATTACACCACTTCCTAGACAAATCATTAAAAAAAAGAATTTCCTGATCCGCTTGATTTTTTCCATTTTCTCCTGAAATACGAGGCCATTTTGTAAACATGACGTCTACATATATACACATTCTTTACATTCTGGCCATTACCAGGAAGGTCACCATATTTAATTTAATTGCATTCTTGAGAAAGTGGAGAGCAAGATAAATTTATAAAGGTAAAGCGCCTTTATGTTAGAAACAAACGTCCAAAGTGAGTGATGATTCGACAGCTTTTTAAACTAAGCTTACCTTGCTTATAAAGCCTTCCATTTTTTGTTTATGTTCACTGAATTGTATTGTAACTCTAGTAACTGATAACGAATTTAGCCATAAGAATAAATCACGCCATCTATTGGCCAGACTCAGTCTTCGCACAAAATGCACCTTAGGAAGAGCTCTCTGGAGTACCTTTGGAGATAGTATTGTTTAGGGGCGTTTTCTTTACATATAATAACTTTTCTTCAGTTTACAAAGACAACCCAATTTCAGACACAGAAAACAATTTCAACCTTGAGATTTCTTTGATTTTACCCTCTTAAAATAGTATAAAATTCCAACATCATCCACAGTCACAAAAGACTCAAAATTTGGTGATGCAGAAATACTTAAACCTCTTCCTACGATCGGAATGATTTGTAGTACACTTGGATGTGAATCCTTACCAATTGCCCATAGTTGGATTCCATTGGAACATACAGCAAGTTCTTTAGAATCATTTGAGAACGTCAGATCGTAGACCCATGATTTCGAAGTAGAAACCATCGAAAGACACTCGACAGTAATTTCAGTTGACATTTCACCGGATTCATTCATCTGCGACATTTTATACCTCCAAATCTAATTAAAATGTATAACAAAAAAACGGAAGAAATAATGTAAATAGCTTTATGACATGCATCAATTAATAGTGAATGTTAGCTTAAAAAAAACTATTTCAACACATTTTGCATAAATAGCAACCTTTGTACTTTCTTTTAATTCCAAAAACTTCTATGACCTAAACCTGCACTTGAAACAGGAAAAACCAATAATCAAATGCCTGAACTAAATCAATATTACTTCAACCACAATATGGTCTCTCTTCAAGTGACAAGACTTTAAGCTACACACACATTGATCGAAGTCAGTAACACATTCTCAACAAAAAAAGCCATATTACAAATGCAAGAAGAAATTCCTTGCTTGGCAGATGCTCAAAAGCAATCAAAGTATCACTAAAAAAAAAGATTCACTTTAAAAAGTGAAAAAACGAGAGAGAAAAAAGTATTCTCTGTATTCAGTCAATACTTTACTACACTCAAGAAGATGAAACTATAAAAAAGATAAACATAAGAAAAGAGAATAGTGAAATTGAAAATCTTTTGAAATAATTTTGTCATGGATATCCTCTTTTTTCAGAATATATAAAAAACGTAGACAAACGAAGAATACGGTTTTATCTTATTTGATGTTTGTAATAAATCCTGTCTTACAATTTAAAACAACTTACAGTATGTTAGCTCACTGTTAATCTATCGGAATTTATATAATACTTGGGCTGACTGGCCTATAGGTCAATCGGGCACTTTCTCTTAGCGTGAATGCTAGAATTATTCATTAGAAGGCCGATTTCAAGAAGTAACGTGATTGAAATTTAAAAATTACCCAAGAAAATGAACAGAAAAAATGTTTTTTAATAGTATAAAATATCCAAAAAAGTAGAACATTTTTGTGAGATGAAAAGGTAGAAAAATATTTAAAATAAATTCTCTCTCTTCAGCACACTTTTTAAAAACATTTTCTCGCTACGGTCGATGAAAGTTAATGCAAAATAAAAATTATGCAATATCAAGCAAACGTTTCTCACTTTGTGGCGCAAGTGCCAATTGTGAAATCATCATTAAAAAGGCTGGTCAGAGGCTAGATATCTAGTTACTATTAGTTCGCAACTAGTATTCTAGCTTCTAACTAGTGTTTTTGATTGAAAAAAAAAGTGTTTGTTGGTTCGTCTAACTGTGACTGTTACTTCACAATTGGCTCTCTTGGGTGAAAGATTGAGAAACATTTGCTTAATACAATTTTTCATAAAAATCCGACCCTCATTATGAGTAAAAATGAAAGTAGAACCAATTGCAATTTTAAAGAAAAAACAATTTACTCTCAAAATGTAAAAAGGATGAGGTCAGTGCATAACTATGTTTTTGGCGCCGCCCAAGAAAATGTTGCAATTGTAATTCAGAAGGAAACAAAAAATGCGTTTTTCTGTTGAAGAACCTATTTAGAGGCTATAACACTGCGGTCATAATAGCATCTAGCATTGCCTTATCGTAACTGGAACGCCAACCTCAAGGCAAGTATTTTTCTAATTGGAAATATATTTTTTTCTGGTTTTCTTACTAATTTATATGAAATTAAAAAAATTAACTTAGAAATGAAATTTTAAACATTAAAATTTTATCTGAAGCCCACCCCCCCCCCCCCCCCTCTCTCTCTCTCTCTCTCTCTTATAGAGAAACTGGCGCCGACAGCAAACTGTTCTTATTGCTCTCCGTAGCTAATACGCCACTGGCTGAGGTTCTGTGTTCATTTTTGAAGTTCATTAATGCCGGTCAAATAATTTTTCAAAGACCGTTCTTTTTTTATCCACAGTCCGCTCCTGATCCAAAATGTATCCACTTGGAAACAGCCTCAGAGGCTTCAAAACATGAGCTTCCAAATTTAGAAATTGTGACAAAAAAAGAAACAAAAAAAAAATACCAATTTCAGACAGAAAGGATAAATAATAAAAGATAACAAAATCAATAAATGACTTCAACAAATATACTGAAGCCACAAATAGAATTTCTAAAAAAAACTGATTTCTAATAACAATAATGAATGCAATAAACATCAAACTTTAATATTCCTTTTTTTTTAATTTCCTTTTAACTTAGGAAATGCATATTTCTATTTTTCTACCCATTTATTTGTTTGAGATGTTTTATATCGAAGAAGAAAACCCGTGCTATTGACACAAGTTTCTTAGGAGCACTTCAAAATTCCAAAAAGGAAGAAGTAATTGATAAAAACTATTTTGCTTTTTTTCATGGTAAGCTCGTAGGCTATATAAAATGTTTTTCTTCTTCTTCTTCTTCTCCTCCTTTATTGTACTCAATGTTTGTGAAGACATTTTACCAAGTTCACTATATGACAACAGTAACATAATGAAAACGAAGTAGTGCAAGTGCAATAGAAATAAAAGTGGAGTTACTACTCATTCGCACACATGGTTTGCACTTTCACAAAATTGTCCAACTTCCTTTTCACTTTCTTTCATTCCTTTCTGACCCACACCCATTAGTTCCGGACTGCCTGTTTTTTTACATTCTATACAATTGTATAAATAAGAAAAGAAACACACTATCCATTCTTCAAACTAAACTACTCGTGTTCGCTCTCTTTGTCGTTCTTTTATTTTCAACAACTATATACAAGTCAAGTAACCAGAATGTTGCACAAACTCCTACAGTCTCTATTAAATATGCATTTACTGCATATTCGATGCCATTCTTGACATAGTCTCTCAAAGTCATACTCTTAATGATTGCTAAGTCAAAGGTTGTGCTAAAATCATGACTCTTTGTTAGGAAATTTCACGTAAAAGTATTAGAATTGAGGGTTTTATTCTTAATGCATGCTTAGTCGTAAAGCTAAAGTCGTCAACTTTTACATGAAACTTTACATCAATCTTCGCATTCATTAAAAATACGAAGCTTAGTACTAACTTTGAATTCACAATAATTAAGAATACGACCGACAAAGTTTCAAGTAAAAGTTGATTAGTTTTCTTTACCTTTACCTTTTTAGCTTCACCTAGACTAAACAGTCATTACGAATATAAAACTCAAAAGCAGCAAATAAAATATCCACTAAATTGTAACTCATGAACTTGTATAAAAACACTTATTACTTCCAAAAACTGTTTGAGTGTCTGGCTAATGCCCATAGAGTACCAAACTGCAAGACGAGCACGCAAGAGTAATGTAACCTTTTTACCAAATATTATGTGGATAGTTAATGTGTATGATCCTACTACTTACAGTACACTTTAGCGACCACAAAAGTGGAGCTACACATGGGTGAAACGGCAAATGTTGCAAATACTTGACTACATTTTAAAAGCCACTGAACCAAGAGTAAACATTTCGCAAATACTCTAGCAAAAGACAACACTTGAAATAACAAACCAATCAGCTCTAAGAAACAGCCATAATTGTATACAGTGGTTAGTGGTTAGGTACGTTTTGCGGCCTGCAACTCCTTCCTGATTATGGCAGCTGTTACTTATAATTTTTTTTTGTTAATCAAGTGTTATGAACTTATGAAGAGTTGTAACTTTTCACAAGTGCAATCGATAATAATAATGCAAAATGAAACCTCATTGTCGAGTCACTGGACACTTGACGCCAAAGTGTTGATCGTATTTATGTATGTGTGTAAGCATATGTGTTTGTTACCTTGGTAACAACAATAAATAGTTCAATAAGATTTGAGCATCTGCAAACATGGTTCGAGCTAAGTGTATAAAAACGAAGAACGATCTGATCATCATCATCATCATCATCACAGTAATAAACTTAGAAAGAGAGAGAGAGAAAAAAAAAAGCTATGATAACATAAACGAATCTAAGTACCCATAATACATGTATAATGCTTCCAACCATTAATATTGATGATAACAACCTAGACAAAATTGCAGCAATTCCGTTGGAAAAAAAAACGAAGCAATAGCGGTATAATAGATGGGGTGTTTACACCGATTGAGAGAAGAATCAGTCGGTCACCTTCCTTTTAAACTGCCAATAAACCACAGAATGCTTCATTGGCTACTAAATTTTGATAGTTATTTGATTTCGGTAAAGGCATCGTGGTGAACCCTACTATCTATATTTTTCATAGGTCAAAACAGAAACAATCTGTTTGTAATAACGAGGATTGGATTTGGACATTAAAAAAAAGATTGTTCGAAAGATTGCAATATCTTTTATGACAATCATACTAAAATTTCACCTGTTAATTGCTTTTGTTTAGTAAATGCAATCAATAAACATGTTTTATGAACAGATGATTTACGAACTTCTGGAAGAAGAGCAACATTAAGAAGAAATTAAAAGTGGCTTACAAACTAGAAGGGTAGCTGAATTCACTTAAGGTGTGACCATTTAAGTTTTTACATATAAAGCGTGCTCCTAGAACTACGAATCGTCACGTGGCCACCACATTTTGTTTTTAAAAAAATGCTTTTAAAAAGCTACATACGCTCGTACTTGAACCACGTCCATAATGCATGGCCACGTGAATTCACGTACACTTCTAATAGTGGCATCACTTGTAATTAATTCTAATAAAAATAAACATAAACACATTGTCTACTTAACGTTGGGCCATTTTCAAACTGACATACAAAGCTTATTTTAAAAGAAAATCAACATAAAAATAACTCCTTAGTGATTGAGGTACCTTTCTAGTTTCTAAAAGAGTATAAAGTTTCTCTTATCTAAAGACAAATAACTAGATACTAAGGGTCGTTTACATTTTAAAACCACCTTAATTAAAGAAATATGAGAGGATACTTACAAAAACTGTGCCAGAGTCATCTCCAGATGCAATCAGTTGATACTTTGTAGAAAAACGACAACTTCTGACACTGTCTTCGTGTCCTTTTAGAACTGCTTTGTTCAAACCACTGATCGAATCCCATAACTAAAATAAAATCGACGGAATTGACACAAATGAGTGAACGAGAACCGTTTTAAAGTTTTATCACCATTAGTGTTGCATCTGTGGATGCGGAAAGTAAAAGAGTGTCGTCGTGCGAAACATCGGAAGCAATAACAGAATCAGTGTGGCCACAACAAAGTGCCAATTGTTTTCCAGAAAGAACTTCCCAAACCTAACGTACAACAATTAATTTGTATAAGTCTCAAATTCAAATATGTCGTGAGGAATGTGTTCAAATAATATTTCAAATTAGAAGATAATCAAAATGAATTAACAATGTTTTTATATCTTTGATAATAAACTACGTATGGCAATTTTAAAATTTTCGTGTTTTTTTAATAAAAAGCTGTGTTTCTTATGTTTTCTTTTATTGAAAATAAACTTTTTATATAAAAGTTTTAAGTTGTTTTATGAACAGGCGATTTTCAAACTCTTGATTATTCTACAGTTTCGGTAGCAACACTAAAAAAATTGAAAATGTTAGAAACTGTTCTAGTTTCTAACATATTTTCATTTTTTTGCTCAGTCACTTAGAGGTAATTTTATGTTGATGATATCTTTGAAAATAAGTTTTTTACGTTAGTTTGGAAATGATCCAACTTTAAACGCAGACGACGATATTACGTTTTAAATTTCTGTCTATAAAGATTTTATTTTGAAATACAGCAACATGAAAATACCTTTAATTGATTGAGCTATCGATTGAGCTTCTAGTTTGGATTAATTTTGCTCTTGAAAAAAAAAACAGAATAACCAGATTTCAAGAGGCGTTCACATTTTAAAGCCAGCTTAACTTGCATAAAAAGTCTTCTTTCAATATAACAAAACCATCCTGATTTATAATAAAAATATTCTAATTTCCGATCATTACTTTTCCAATCTCCCTTTAAAAGTTCACCTTAAAATAAGAAAGTGATTTGTAGAAATTTACAACTCAACGATTTGTATTTTATAATAATAACTGAAAAAAATAAATTCACCCTCAAAGTGTTATCAAATGAACTGGATAACAGTTTCGCCCCATTTTCAAAAAACTGAAGTTTCGTTATTGAAGACTGATGATCACAAACAGAATAAATGATGGCATCATTGCTGAAAACCTAATAAACCAAACATTAATAAATAAAAGATAACTGTTTCAAAAGTCCTTGTTTTCAGTGCCATTCATCGTTACAAGACACCACAACCACCGTACATCAATTGCGCCATCTCTGTAACCAGCGGCAACGTCGTTCGTGCTGCTTACGACACAGCAACTGACTTCACAGTTCGAGTGATGTTTTAATGTGACAGTAACAGATGATTGAACAATAAACATCTAAAAAAAAATAACATATTACTAGATCAGAAACAAATTTCCATGCAGATTATAGAGAAGATAACCTTCACAAATCCGTTCCTAGTTCCGTAAACAACTCTGCTACAGTCGTGTGAAAGAGCACAACAATGAATGTAATGTGAATTTATGGAAGAACCGTTCTCGAAAGCTAATAAATTTTGATTAAGTCCTCGTCTAACCTATAAAACATACATTTTAAACACAAATATTAAAGTTTCTGAAGTCTGAGAGAGAAAAAACAACAACTAAGAGCCTAGAGACAACTCCAAAGTTTCACAGGCCCCAAGACATGGTCAATTTTGCGGTTTCTGAAGTTGCTCAAATAGCTCTAGCAATTAAACAGTAATTCGGAACGTCATGAAATTACTTTACTACCCAAAGAACATATTAAAGAACACATGCAATTTTTATTAAAGCTCAAAGAAGTTCCTGAAGAATCTAAATTGTCAGCAAAATGAAACTTTTCGAGGTTAATCACCTTTAACATGGGTCGAGCAAATTAGCCTAATTCAAAACGATGTAAAATAACAATCGCTTTGAATATTGCAACCAACATGGCCACAACATTCACGAAGCGATTGCAACGTCAATTTTTGTTCAAAATGAGTGTTCACGAAGAAAAAAAAATAAGGTATACAGAATCGAAACCGTGTTTTTGGACGCATCAATTTCGTTTCTATGGCGTCGCGGCAGCACGTGCACGCACTGGAGTGTCTCTAGGCTCGTAATACAATAGCCGTACTCCGTACTTGAATTTTATTGTTAATATCGACAACTGCCGTAGTTGCGCTTCCACTTGAATCAAACCGAACTGAAAAAACGCCTCCATCTCTTAAGATATCACCAGTCTCTTTAGACTTCTGATTCATCTTCCAGATCATTACGGTGCCACCATTGTGGGTCGACAATAAACGACGAGTGTGTCGGATACTTTCGTCCACTTTGTAATTTGCTTCGTTAGCCATTCTTTCTTCGTACGAAAAACACACACATGAAACCCAACTAAATAAAAATGGCAACTACATTTCAGATTCAGAAATTTTATCAACAGACATTCGATAAGTTACCTAGAATGCCCACGAAAAACATCTACAATACTTCTATCGTTGAGATTCCAAACAATCACGGAATGTTTGGTCGTGCCGGCTGCTACCAGTTCACCGTCAAACGAAACAGAACATCCTAACAATGGAATTTCTGTCCGTTCTAACAGTGTGAATTTCTTAGCACCACTATCGGTAGAAAAAACTATTAACTTATGATTGATAGTTGCTACGACTTTGCTTCCGTCGGGAGTAAAACGACAACAAGTGAAAACACTATCTCTATCCTCGAATTCCCATTCGGGAAGTTCTTTATCGACATTCCACATACAAATGAAAGAACCTGCGGTAGAAACCAAACGTGTTTCATCCGGCGAGAAGTCACAAGAGCAAAAATTAAATGACTGTTTGTGAGCTTCCCAGGATGCAAACTCGCGACCCGTTAAGGCAGACCAGATCTAAACCAGAAAAAGAAGTAATTGAATCAAAGTTTTCTCGACATTCGGATGCAAAAAACTCACTTTGATTATGCCTTTTTCACAAATACTTGCAACTTTCTCGCCACTTTTTGTTAAACAACAAGACACAACTTTAGATTTGTGGTTTGTGAATACAAGAAAACTTTTATCGATACAACGAACTGTCGGAATAAAATTTGCCTTAAAACCAAATTCCCATACTTAAGATTTTTTTCTGTTTTCGACAAACCTTTCACACAGTTTTTAAAATCATCAGCCGCAATGCGCCAAACTCTGACCGTGCAATCGGAAGAACAAGTAACAATCACTTCCTTAAGTAAGTTACGATCGTAGGAATTAGCACAACAAGTGATCTTTCCTTTATGACCTTCCAAATTGAGTCGCTCGTTACCGTTGTCACTGTCCCAAATCTTTCAAAAGATACGCAAAAACCTTTCCTTTAGTAAAACATATGGAAGAGACGAATAGATTGGCATAAGTTTACTAACTTTGACGAAGCCGTCATCGTCTGCCGACATGACGTAACGTCCATCGGTTGTGAATAAGGCAACGTTCACATCGCATTTATGGTGACGTGTACTTAAGGAACAAGAATTTTGTATTTTCTTCTTATTGCTGCAAAAGAAAAACCAATGAAGGTGATTTTAAAGTATTAACGTCTCTCAAAGTCTGGTTATTCCGTCTTTCAGGTACAAAATGAAGAGAAACTTGAATGTGGTTTATAAACTAGAAATATAGCTCTATCACTTAAAGGTATTTTTATGTGGATATCTTTCAAAATAAGGTTTTTATCCACATAAAAATACACTTAAGTGATTGAGCTATCATTCTAGTTTCTGCTTAATTTTGCTCTTAAAAGACAATAATCAAGAGTTCAAAAATCAGCTGTTCAAAACACATCTTAATACAAAACAATGCAAATTTAATAAATTTCACATGCGAGTCCCTAGAGGCCCTTTTCTTGCATGATTTGTATTTTTAAGGGATTATTTTCTATTTGCATAAAACGCACAGTTCCTAAAAACCGTTTTGCACATTTCTAAAATTATATTTGCATAAAAATGTTGTCGTTATTAATTAAATTATGAAATTCACATTATTTTCTAGCATTGAAGACAAAAAGAAGCAACAGAATAGGAACAAAGTCGAAACAGAATCACATACCACCATTCAAAAAACACAGAATCACTTCTTTCAAAGCATAACTGCTTTGCTTGACGATAAACATCCGAGTCGGCCGGTTGAAAGAGAGCAAGTTGAACGATGTCGTAATACGTATCGCTCGATAGTAAATGAGTCGTACTTTTGACGAAGTTCTCGAAATCAGAAATTTCTTTCGAGTACCTTCCCTAAAATAATAAAAGAAAATAACTGAAAGATACTTTAAAAAATTGTTTTTCGTTGTCTCGTTAATAAACTGTACGTCACGATTGATATGGTCTCGATATCTGACGTAATCACCCAATACGTCTGCCGGACCGGTTGCTCTTATTTTGTGCGCTATAAATTTGAGATCCAAGAAAACGATCGGAAACTCATCATACATCTGAGCAGCATCAAGATGATAACCGAGAAAAAAGAGAATGTAGCCGTCGGAAGGAAGGTTTTCGTATCGATTGCCACATATTTCCAAATAACTTTTAATCAATCTCTTGTGACGACCCTTTAGTAATAAAAATCGAGATCTTTTGCAATTTTTATAGATTGATAATGACTAAGGCAAAAATAATTATGCAATTTTTTAATCAACTAAACTGTTTAGAGGCTATAATTTATTATAATTAATCCATGGTTGGTAGAAGGTGAGCAAGAGTGGCAACTTTTCAATAAGTCTAGAGTTGTCCTTAAATTCTAGCCTCTAAAATGCCTCATGGACTGAAAAACGCATAAATCTTTAAACCTTAATAATGACTGTGATTTTACAACTAACAGGTAAAGTATTGACTAAGGAACTTCTGAGGTATTGAAGGTAGAGATCGTGGATGTAATAATAACTCGTGTGTCGTCCGTTTGGCACTTTGACGGCCAGAGACTTTTCGATGAAAAAATTCATAGTTTCTTCGACATCGAGAACATCTTTGCCCCAAAGAACAACCAAGACCTTCATGAAAAGATTCAGTGAATCCTGAAGGCAAAAAACAGTGAAGTGAATCAAAAACAAAACTACCTTTTCAGGAAAGTAACGATCTTGAGGAAAAATGACTAAATCGTAATAGATTTCGGTCATTTCTTCGAGGCTTTCCATGCTCATTTGAATTGCTTGAGCTATGCAGGGATAATCGTAATGCGATCTTCTTCTAACTGTAATCAATGTGTTGTTTCTCAACTTAACAAGACAACTATTAAAAGCCTCCGTAACTCTGTTCGGATGGAGCTTAACAGATGCGCTTACTATTGCCGCAACTAGAGGACAACCTAAAAAAAAAGAAAAAGTTACGACTGACGGAATCAAACACAGAAGTAACGAAGCAAAAGTATATAACTAAAAGTTTAGTTCAGTTTTAAGTGTAAACCAGCTCGAACTCCAGTTAGTTGCCTTTTAGAAGAAACTTGAAAGGGTTTTAGATACTAGAAGGGAAGCTCAATTCGCTTAAGGGTATTTCAGGTTGATATCTTTTAAAAATCAGTTTTATATCAGTTTGAAAATGACAAGAGCTTTGAATATTTCGGAGAGTTCTTTTCCTGTGCATACACGTCATGCAAACGTTTTTCAGGAACATTATAATAAAATCCAATTTGTTTAACAAAACTAGAATGGTAGAAAATCATGCGAAAAGTTTTTTTCATATTAATATCGTTCATAATAAATATTTTAAAGAGGTTTGAAAAGAATCCGTTTTCGTTTTCCTTTACATCAACATTTCGTGGAAATTCTTTTAGCCCTTTTTTTTCAATTATCCTTAACTATTCTAGTTTCTAAAACACTTTGATTGTGGTAGAACCACGAAAGAGGCAGAAGGAAAGAAGCTAACGAGCCACCTTAAACAAACAATATTTTTTAATCTTTGTCTAAATAATTAAGAGCCGGGCTTACGCCCGAAGCAAGAATTAAACTGGGGCCCGCGAAGCAGCTGTTGATTCACTTACCTTGCCCTAGCTATGGCTCTTGAGATAATTTGTCACAATATCAACATGAAAATACTGTTAAATGATTCAGCTACCATTTTAGTTTCTAACATAGTTTAAATTTCCCCTTAGGGTTGTTCCTAAAAATGCCCCATAAACAACAGCTCAAAAAGCAACTTTTCATAAAACATCTTAAACATAAACGACTTTTGCTTCATAACTTTCCAGAAACACTGATAAAAAGCCAAAAAAAAACCTTTTGTCTCTTTCCAGATATCGTTTATTAAATTGGGTAGTTCGTCGACACGAACACCGAGCGAACCAGCATAAAAGAGTTGACTTTCTTTCCGAGTGAACCCTTGTTTCATGTCAACATAAAACACTCGAGACGTAACCACATCTGCAATCCCTTTATCTCGAGTCGTGACCATAACACGACAACCAAAATCAAAATACCTAACGACAAAATCGTTCCAGACATCGTCGAGAATGAGAAGCGAATCTCGGTTCTCTTCGAACGAGAAAACAGTTCTAAGTCTATCGGAAGCCATCTCAAGATCGATCGGAAGTTTATTACGGTAAGAAGGATCGATCTTCTCGCAGAGTGTGTGCATCTTATTGAGCAACGTGTCATCGTAAGCGTTTTTACCCATCTTCAACCAGTAAACACCCTGTTTATAGAGAGACCCGAGTAGAGATTCGTTTCGTACGACGCTGGCCGCCATCATCGTCTTTCCTCCTCCCGTCATTCCGTGTAAAACGACAAATCCTCCTCCACTTTTTACTTTAAAAAGTTCTTCTAGTTTTATTTCGATCTCTTTTTCTAAAGAAGAACGTGTCACAAAATTCGAAGGTAAAGTGGGAACACCTCCTTTCGTAAGAACGGTCGAAAGGGAGTTCAATTTCTCGCATTCTTTATCCCATTCCTCTTCGTCGGCCGTCATGCTTTTGGCCAACCACTCGTAAGATGATTCCGATCTCGATCCTCCTCCTCTTCCTCCTTCGAGCGATCGTTTGAAAACTTCGTACGACTTCGATCCACCATTCTCAACAATTTCTAACAAGATTTTCGTCTGTTCTTCTTCAGTTTCCTGTTTAAAGAAAATCAGTTTTTGGTTGTGATTTCAGTTGTTTAACTAAGAAACCATCGTTTACTCTTCTAGTTTCAAATAAATCTTCAAAAGATCGTATTCTCATAGTTTATAAACCGAAAACGCGAATTTCTCCTGACGATGTCGTTTCAATAAATTTGGCAAATGTAAAAAAAAGGAAACAGAAATGTTTAAGAAACCAGAAAAAACATTTTTGTACCGATTTCTTTAAAAAAACAAAACAATTTATAACAATTTAAAAACGACCAAATTTGACAATTTGTAAAACGAAACAAACTTTTAAGTTTCTTCTTAGGGTTCGCTTTACACGAACCACTTTGCATCGCCACAAAGTAGCGCCATGTAGTAATTGACGCGACTTGATTTACAACGAACCATCATCAAAACAATGACGGCCCGCTTCACATGAAACACTTTTCCAGACACAGCCACCGTTTTTTCTTGCATCACAGTGGCGATGAGTGTTTAAGTAACCAGTGTTGAATACAACCTGTTTGTCGAATGGTGATCAAGGTCATTTCCGGGAAATGCACTGAAAGTATTCCATTTGTTTTTAACGATGGTCAATGTGAAACACACCGCGTCTAAACACACCGCGTCACACAAAGTGGCGACACACAGTGTTCCACGTGATGTAAACAGTGCAGATCACTGGTATGACCTTAATCAAGACTGACAAACAGGTGGTGGTGTTCACCACTTGTGGCTATCCTCAACCACTCATCGCCACTGCAGTGAACAACATCTATGCAATTATTAGTCAGCTAACAATTACCACTGTATGTGGCGACACGAAGTGGTCCGTATTAACCGGAGGTTTTCTGAAACTGCAGAATTCTAATTCGTGTTCTTACTTCATTTGCATATATTAAAATGGCTGCTCACATAAACATATTACTAAAAACACACAAAAGACTGACAAAACACAAACAAAACAGAAACTCAAGTGTTTCAAGACAAATTGGCGACAATTCTTAAACATTTCTGCGACTTTTGTGTTTTGTTTTCTCAGCAATTTCACAAACTATTCCATGTTTTGTCTCGTGGTACTATGCAACATTTTCTCAACTCCATCTGTGCAGTGCAGACAGTTAGTATTAAAACAACAACAAAACAGTTGCGTAGTTGACATAGGACACAGCTATAGAAATAGAAATAGAAACAAAAACAAAATCAAAATGTGTTTGTCTTGTGTCACACATTTGTTGTGGTTTTGTCTTGAGTTACTGCACTGACAGTTGTTTCAGTTTTGTTGTCTTCAAACTCTGCAATTTTGTCCGCTTGATGTGAATTGGGGCCAATTAGGTGCAAGTAAAGAGAAAAGAAAAACATGTTTCAACCTGAGCTAAAATGGTCACTTGTTGGTCGTCTGTTACGATTCCTTTCTTGACCAGATACTGAACGATGTATTTCGGTTGTAAATCTTCTACGATGGCGTTTCGACATCGGTTCAACACCCATTTCTCCATTCTGAGCCATAAAAATGGATCCTAGTCCTTGAAATATCATGAAAAAAGAATTTGACAGAAGAAATGACCAAAATGGATACAAAAATGTCGTAAAAAAATACAGAAGTGCATCAAAATTAAAAGTGTTCGTGATGGATTTTGTTATTTCACAGGTTTTCTTACGTTTCTTACCCTATTTTAAGCTTTTTCTTTCTGTTTCTCATCACTTTTATGTCGTAAAATGTCTACAAAATATAACTTACCTTTGTGTTTCACTTTTAAAATCAACCGGATTCAGTGAAATCGGACTTGAAACCAGACAACTGACAAACACACAAAATCAAAAAGTCCAAAACTTACGTCAGAAATAAGCAGATTGTGACGTCATCGATTACTCATCCAAATCAGGATAAATATACAGAGGTAAATCAACTAAGATTTTTTTTTCTACGGATCATTTCGTGCCAAAACTGAGTGTTCCCAGTAGATGGCGCAAACTGTACTTAGAGCATCAAATACTACATTATACAATTACAGAGCGTACAAGATTCACACCCGATGTCGGCCACTTGAAAATAGCTTGCCATACCGTAGCCTCCTTTATAGTTATAACTTATAAAAGAGGCTACGGCCATATCATACGAGTTTCATTCCTGCGCCGTCTTCCTTCAAGCTTCAAAATGCAGACGATCCTTCACTCATTGTTGGCGATTTTTTCTAACATGGAGTTTTTTTTACCTATCTATATACATGCAACTTGAACCAAATGTTTCACGCAGTACACCGCTAGGGGTCGCCATAAACCCTGTCATTTTGTATTCAACTTATAGAGAAGATCTCGCATATACAGTATATGCTTTTATAATAAATGGATTATTTTAATTAAAAAAAAATTAACTGCTCCATAGAAATAAATGAAATTTTAAACGAAACTACGAAACTACAAAACATATATATAAACATAACTCTTTAAGAAAATTTCTGTGAACCTTCTAGTTTTTAAATAAAAAATTAAACTAGCGCCGCAACTCTCATTATTATATACTAAACATGTAATTAGATCGAAAACATAAAATATTTTATAAAAACTAAACGGCTCTGTAGAAATGAATGAAATTTTAAATCAAACTAGAAAACATATCCACAAATATAACCCTAAAAGGAAATCCACGTGCATCTTCTAGTTTTTAAATGGAAAATTAAATACCGAATGCCTCAATTCACCTTACACAACAAAAAAAATGTATAAAAACCAAATAACTCCATAGAAATTAATGAAATTTAAATAGAAACTAGAAAACATTTCTACAAACAAAACCTTCAAAGGAAAATAATGTGTATAAAAAAAAAATGTCAAATTAAATGAAAAATTAAAACTGATCCCCCTCAACATGCAAAAGCCCCCTGCAAAAGCAGAAACAGTTGTGGGAGTTTTGGCCGGCTGCAATTATGCAGTGACCAGGGGCAACCGCTCCATTGGCCCCCTTAAATTCGTTACTGTATTTAAATTAAAGTATTTATTCGGCGCTATACACGATTATTCACACCCCCCCCCCCCCCTTCCCGTATTATTTTTACTATTAATTCAATGATTGACAATAATGCCATGTGAAATTAATAGTAATCTAGAAATCAATAACATATTAGTTTTAAACATTTTGTCTATTTGACAAAATTTTTAAAACTAATATGTTATTGAACATGCACACATTTTCTTTTAATCACCTAAATCAATTACAGAGGAAGAGATTTTATTTTTAGTGTCCGTGTTTATTTGTCTATGGAATTTAACATAGAAATTAAAAACAATATTAAAATTTTAATTCTGGGCCAAAATTTAAAAAAAAACTGACATGATGTTTCAGGTTTGGAATTGTCTCTCCTAACATGGAACCTATGGACGGGAACTATTTTCGTGGTCAGCTCAAAAATAAAGTCGATAGCAAAATAATGATATCAAGGTTGTTTTAAAAAAAATGTATTAATAAATTTAAAAAAAACTGTTGACTACAAATAAAAATGTAACTTTAGGCCATCGCCAGGAAAAATGATATCTACGCGTATTAACCTTAACCTCTCTAAATTATTAGTTTGTCCTTAAATATAAACTCCATTTTAAAAAGTTGTTCACAATCTTCAAAAAAAATTGACTAAATTCTCAGCTTTTAAATTGGTTGTTTGTTAAATTTCAAAATTAATTTACGACAATGTTTATTGTTTTACAAAACGTCATTGCACAAATAATTATATTATTAGTAATTGTTGTTTTTATTTTAAATCGTTTCGGGTGGATTCGTCACAGATTTTTTGCATGGATGTACATGCAACTTCTACCCGGTTACACTGCTGTTTTAGTGAAACACAAAAAAGAACATTTTGCTCCTCTACAAAAGTTTATTTCTCTGGATGAAAATCTACGTAAACAGGGTGTTATTCGAATCCTCGAGATCGGAGCTGGACCTGGTGTCAACTTTTGCTACTATCCTAAAAACTCAAAAGTCATTGTTATAGAACCGAATCCAAATTTTCAAAAATATTTTGAGGAAAACAAAGCTAAATTTCCTAATGTTAACGTCGAAAAAGTCATCTGTGGTATAGGAGAGGATCTTGGAGCGATTAAAGATGATTCAGTGGACATTGTGGTCACTACCATTGTTCTCTGTTCTGTTCGAAATGTTCAACAAGTCTTATCGGAAATTCATAGAGTTTTAGCTCCAGTATGACTTTTAAAAATTATTTTAACATAAAAAAAAGTTCATAAACTAAAGTTGGGTTTACATTAGTCAAGTCAGGACTTATTTTAGTGTGCCACAGATTGTGCACTTGCAAATTTCAAAATGTGCATTTGGACAATGAAAAGTGTGCACCCAGAAAAATTAAATAATTATTAATTAGATTTTTTTTTTACTCATTTTGAAATGTTTCTTGTAGTTACTTAATGTTGGATTTAAAGTTGTCACATCCAGGAGTCAAATAGATTAAATTGAAACAGGATGCGAAAAATCCATAGTTTTAAAACCCATAGTTTCAAATAAGTAAAAAAGTGAGCTAATTCAATTATGATTAGCAATTATAATCTATTAAACATAACTTAAAATTGGGCGTGCACCTGGAAACATTTCTCAAAATAAGTTTCGTTTTTTAATTGAATTTTCTCATTTTTTTTCAAGGGTGGAAAATATTTTTTCATGGAACATGTGATTGCACCCAAAGGATCTTGGATGCGTTTACGTCAAAAATTGGGTAATCCCATTTGGAAATGTATTTTTGATGGTTGTCAAATTACGAAGGATGTCGAAGACGCCATCAACAAAACGAGTTTTGTCCAAACGGATTTTAAACATGTTTCAGTTGACATTAATTGGCTTTTGAAGCTCTTTATGTCATCGCATTTGTATGGCAATGCCCAAAAAAAACTATTAAATTGAATGTATATTTTAAGAATATAAAGAAAGTGAATATGTAGATGTCATGTCAGATTTTCTATGGCCTCATATTTAAGAAAAAATGAAGAACATCCGGTAATTCTCTTTTTTTTTTTCTTTTTTTTTTAAAAAAAAGAGAATTTGGAGTAATCATCCTTTTATATTCTTTACAAGTTTACAGCATAAAGTCTTAGCAAGAGCCGTAACTATTGCAAACCAAGTGAGACACCTAATTCGGGCGCAGAAATAGGGAATCAAAATAACTAGAAAGGTAATACTAAGGAGGCGCCAGATTTTTCTTAAATTGGTCGCAAAATAAACTAGTTCCACAGTTCTGCATAAAAAATATGCATCAGTTTCCGAATGCGATCAATGTTTTATTATTAACGTTTCATTTGTTTTATGTGTTTATTTACTGGTAGTTATTCTAATATTTATCTGTTATGCTCATGTATTGTTTATGAATTCATATTAGAAGAACATAATGTTTCAATTAGTTGGTTTTTCCCTTTATTCCGTTCTTTTTTTAAAAATAATCAATGTAAACACTAAAAATGTATTTAAATAAATAAATTTCTAATAATTTCAAACTTCTTAACTTTGTTTTGTTTTTTTATTTCACAAGAGATTTCTGGGCAAACTAAGCTATACATAGGAAACAATTAGTTTTGAACAATAGTCTAAAAAGGTATGTTCCTTGTTTTGTGAAGTTAAAATGATCAGTTGTTTTCTTTGTTTGAAAACTTGAAAGCTTTATAAATTATAAGCCTGTAAATCTCATAGGCTACATGATAAACCATAAGACTATTATACCATTAAGAATATACTTAAATATAATTTCTTATGGCTGCTAAGAAAAACGGTCCATTTGTAATAATAATTAATTTATTATACTTTGAATATCAATTGAAAATTAAAATTACAAATGAAATGCAAACATGGCATTGTTGACATATGGTTGAACAATAATTTCGGACATAAATCGAAATAGTTTGATAAACTGCATTTTTTTTTACTAAAAAATGGCAAAAATAACCCTGAAAGAAAATGGCGGTCTTTTAATAAAATAATAGGTTGCTATTTATGATACATGATGAATGAATGGACCGTTTTTAAGACCAAATAATGTATTCAGTGAGCAATCATGATCAATACAAACTTAACAGTCAATTTTGATCAGTGATCAACAACTTACTCTTTGCCCCTTGACCCATTGATTAATTGTGTGATGATACTTTTGGCCTTGATAAGAAGATTTCAAAGAAGGAAATCGTAATTGCAAGAATATAAAATTTCACTTTTATTTATTGTTCATTAAATAAATTTTAGAGCTCAAATAAGGAGCCTTCTCAACATTTTGTATCAGGGGAGAAAAGTCGCATGTTACTCAATAGAACGACCGCCATTTTCTATCAGGAATCGTCTGCTGTTTTTGTTTATAATAGAGTAATAATGTATTTATTGCTTACTTATATTTTATTTTAATTTTATGCCAAAATGATGTTTAGCATAAGAGTGATTTATTTTAACACATGTGTAAGAAATATATATATATATATATATATATATATATATATATATATATATATATATATATACATTATATATATTTGGTAGTGAAATTTGCAGCCGCGTCATGGCTCCGCCCATGTCATGACGACTGATAACTTCTAATTGGCTCATTTGGCTGGTTATGACGTCAGACTTCATAACCAGCCAATTAGAAGTTACCAGTCGTCATGACAAGGGCGGAGCCATGACGCGGCTGCAAATTTCCCTGTGCTGCAAATTTCACTACCACATATATAGCTTCATTTTTAGCTTTTTTTTGTTATATATTAAATATTGAAATACACTCAATAATGGACCGTTTCTCTAAGTAGCAGTAACATGGTGTGTATGTCTATAATAAAAGAAAACCCTTGAAGTTAAATAAGTTAGATAGAAAAAATTATAAAAATAACAGTTATCTGTAGACCATACACTAAAGAAAGTAAGTATGAAATAATATACTTTACAAAAATTTATCAATTTTTTTTTTTTCAAATTTTATAAAGTTTTTAGAAAGTACTATTAAGGTGGTTTTAAACCTACATGGGGTAGCTCAATCACTTAAGGGTATTTTAATGCTGAGATCTTTCAAAATAAACTTTTTATTTGAGTTTGAAAATGACCCAACTTTAAGCAGACGATATTTTTTTTTAATTTTTATCTATAAAATGTTTATTTTGAAAGATAATCAACATTAAAAATCTCTTAAGTGCTAATCTTCTAGTTTTTTTTTTAAAAAATTCTAGTTATTATTAATTTTTCTCCTGAAAACAAAATAATTTGAAATTATTATTTAATTTTTATTAAGTAGATTAACATTTTTAAGAAAATCATTTAAATGTTTTTTGTTTCAGACAATTTTAAAACAATGGATTACACCAGATTCATTAATGAATTAAGTTCATTAAGAAAATCATCTGTACTCAGAGAATTATGCAAGTTTCATTAATTATTTTTAAAGAGAAAGAAAAAAAGAAATTATGACTCAGATAAATTTTTATAAAATTGTGTTTCTATTTTTTTAGACAAACAAATGATATTGTCACCAGTTAAAATTACGAATTTTTTCAGTGGACTGCCGAATCCGTCAACATTTCCATTTGAAAGCGTTCAAGTTAACTTTAAGCAAGTTTTTTTTATTTATGTATTATTATAATTATATTTTATGCAATATGAAGAAAATGTTTCTCAATTTGTGTGGTCCAAGTGTCAATTGTGAAGTAAATATCATCATTAGAGCAACTGCAGTTATGCTTTTCTAATTCAAAAGGGATGATTAGAGGCTAGATGTCAGGTTACTATCAGTTGCCAACTGGAGTTCTAGTCTCTAACCCGCGTTTTTGATTTAAAAACCATAATTGTTGGTTGATGTAAACGAAATCGTTCATGGGCGCTCGCACGTAGGAACAAGAAGTGGATTTTGGTGGCCCTTTTGGCTATTTTTCAAAAAAACGGCCAAAAGTAGACAAATATTTAAATGCTCTAAAAACCCCTCAGGAGCACTGAACTGGCCCCAGAAGTCCCACAAAGCTTGGAAAAGCACAAGGATTCAAAAAATTTTAAAATTCGAAAAAATGAGTCAAAAGTCTTTGGCTTTTTTCAAAAAACGGCCAAAAGTTGAAAAATATTTAACTGCTCTAAAAGCTCTAAAAATGCCTCAGGAGAGCTCAACTGACCCCAGAAGTCCCCCTTTTTCTTGTCGAGGGCGCCTTTATGAGAGTTTGCACAAGGGCGCCTTACACCAACGCAGTGGTGCTGGGAATCGCCCCATGAAATTATCCTGTGGATGCCACTGGAATTGTTAATTCACAATTGGCACTTTAGCCAAAATTGAGAAACATTTGCTTAATATTGCATAAAAATCCGAACCCTACTAATTATAAAAATGATAATTTTATTTGATAAACAGAGATGGTAAAAAAATATCAATAGATGGAAGTTTGTTGACCACTGCTTTACAATATAATGTATCTGAAGGGTATTAAACTTAAATTCAATTAAACTTTAAATTCATTCAAATTATGTAACATTTTTTTCTCTAGATATCTTAACCTGACAACATTATTAAAAGAATTTCAGATAAGAATACATAAACCACCAATGAAATGTGAATGGTCAGTTATTGTGACAGGAGGTTCTCAAGATGGACTATCTAAAGTAAGTTATTTGTTTTATAAAAACAACATAAATAATAACTGAGAATTTTATGCAATATCAAGCAAGTGTTTCTCAATTTATGGCTCAAGTGCCAATTGTGGAGTAATCAGTACTAATCACCATCATAATTACAGCAAATGCAATTATGCTTTTTCTAATCAAAAAGGCTTGTTAGAGGCTAGATGTCTGGTCACTATTAGTTGCCAACTAGAGTTCTAGCCTCAAACTATTGTTTTTAATTTTTTTAAAAAAAAAACAACAATTTTTGGTTGATTTAAATAAGTCATTGTTACTTCACAATTGGCTCGTGGGCCACAGATTAAGAAACATATACTTGATATTGCATATAAATCCGAGCCATGATAATTAATAATGTTATAAATCTCTATTATAGGCATTGTCAATGTTATTGGAAACAAATGATTACATCATAAGTGAAGAATACGTCTATACAGGATTTATTGCTATTGTAATAAAACAAATCGTTTTAAAATAATTATAAAAATAATAGTATTGAATAATTAAATTTAAATTCAGGTAAATCCCTATAAATTAAATCATTTGAAAGTGAAAGGAGACAAAGATGGAATGAGACCAGATTCTCTTAGAGATGTACTAAAGAAATGGACTCCAGATGTTATTAAAAACAATGTCCGAGGTGTTCCGAAATTCATTTACATTGTTCCAAATGGTGGAAATCCAGTTGGAACATCGACCTCTGCTCAGAGGCGACAAGAAATTTACAAAGTAATGCAATAATTAAAATAAAATATCTCATTAAGAAGAAGCATAAATGTGCTTGAGATACTAGAAAGGTAGCTAAGTAATCACTTAAGGGTATTTTTTCAAGTTGATATTTTTCAAAATAAACTTTTTATTTGAATTTGAAAATGACCCTACGTTAAGCAGACGACGCTTAGCAGTCGATATTTTTTCATTTTTGTCTATAAAAATTTCTTTTGAAAGATATCAACCTGAAAAAATACCCTTAAGTGGTTAAGCTACCTTTTAGTTTCTAAAACACATTTATGTTTCTTCTTCATTTTGCAGCTGAAATACTAGAATAATCAGAGGAGCGTTTTTATAATTAAAAACCACCTTATAATAAATATTTAAAAAAATTAATAATTTCAGATTGCTCAAGAATACAATCTTCTTATTCTGGAAGATGATCCTTACTACTATGTCCAATTTGATCAGGTATAATATATATATATTATATATATATTATATATATATTATATATATTATATATATATATATATATATATATATATATATATATATATATATATATTATATATATAATATTTCATGTTGTTATGTTTTTGTTTTGTCAATTTTAATAATTTTTATTTAATTTTTTTTTTACAACAGTTAGAAAAACCTCCAAGTTTTCTTTCTTTAGATACTGATGGACGTGTTCTGAGATTTGACTCTTTTTCAAAAATATTATCTGCAGGGTGAGTTTGATGTCAAAAGTTAATAAAAACAAAACATACAGAAAAAAAATCTAAAAAAAAAACAAATATATAATTAATAAATTAATGATTCTATTCTAGACTACGTGTCGGATATGTTACAGGACCTCAACCCCTTTTAGAGAAAATAGTTTTTGACATGCAATCAACACAAATATGTGTTTCACCATTGGTTCAAGTAAAACAAATTGCAATTAAAAATTGTTGTTTTGTGAATTTTCAATTATAAAATTTTACGTTTCGTTCAATTATTCAGATTATTGTGCACGA
Source organism: Brachycybe producta (assembly GCA_036925085.1). Lineage (NCBI taxonomy): Eukaryota > Metazoa > Arthropoda > Diplopoda > Playtdesmida > Andrognathidae > Brachycybe > Brachycybe producta. The sequence continues at coordinate 2,760,418 of JAUPFP010000015.1, read as the reverse complement.
ATATTTGACTCTTTTGCGATTTGACGGGTTTCTTGAACACACGAAACAGTAGGTATTTTTTAAATTTAATATCAAACAAATGTTTCTTAATTTGTGTCCCAAGTGCCAATTGTGAAGTAACATCATCATTAGAGCAACTGCAATCCTGCTTTTTTTCTAATCAGAAAAGTTGGTTAGAGGCTAGATGTCTGGTTCCTATTAGTTGTCAATTAGAGTTCTAGCCTCTAATCATTGTTTTTTTTATTGTGGGTCACAAATTGAGAAACATTTGCTTGATATTGCATAAAAATCTAAGCCCTAATAATAACGAAGACATTGCATGGTATTGCTGCTTTAACAACAACCTGGGTAACTTTGTATCACATCATAATTATTCCACTTATTAAAAGTTACAAATCTCAAATTGAAATTACGTAACATGACAATTGAAATTTTTAAATTGTGTGTGATGTTTTATATACCGGGTATGTTTTAAATCGCAAAGGCTGTCAAAAAACGAAGAAGGGATAGCACTAAGAGGGGGCCCTAAAAATATGTTGAACAAGGACCTTATGGCCCTCTTAATAAGTGCTATTGTTTTCTATATTTTGTATTAAAAAATATTTTCAGTTATTTATATTCTGTTTTTCTATTCAAGAATTGCTTTGTTTTATAAATCACAACGTGATTTGACACTAAAATATGCTGCCAAATGGTTAACTGGTAATTTTACAAATTTTTCGTTGTTTACATAAAACTAATTCATAATACTTTTCTTTAAAAGGATTGGCTGAATGGAATGTACCAGAATGTGGAATGTTTTTATGGGTTCGAGTTTTGGGAGTTTCAGACACAGAAAACATGATAATGAATTATTGCTTACCAAAACATGTAACACTTTAAAAATCATATGAACGAATTGTAAATTTTAATTAATAAATTTAATTATATAAGGTGCTTTTTGTTGGTGGTCGAAGATTTACTCTTGACAACAGTCCAACGCCTTATTTGAGAATTTCCTTCTCAATGACTTCAGAACAGGAAATGGATATGGTAAAAAATTAATTACAAAACCCTAAACTAATTTAATAAACAGCATTAAATAACTTGAAATTTTATGTTTATTCATTTTCTTTAGGGATTTCAAAAGTTAGCCGATGCCATTCAAGAGGAATTGAAATCTAGCAATACAAAATGTTAAATTTTACTGTAATGGAACTGAAGCAAATAATAATAATAATATAATTATCCTTGTAATAATACATTTATATCAGATTGTTTGTACACAATAATAATTAATAATAATTATTATAATATTTTTATAATATTATTTTTTAATTTTATAATTTTATAATTATTATAATATTATAATTATATAATAATTAATAATAAATAAACAAGATTAAATAGCACGAAAAGTTATCAAACCTTCAACTCAGTCCGTTCGTTTTATTATCTACTACGTGACATCCTCTGAGTTGCCAGTTTGGCTTACGCCAAGGTGTTGGGTCTACTTTTTAGCAAAAGGGCTGACCGCAGCCCTCCTCACTTTTTCAAGTTGGGTACGGCAGGTCCAGGGCTGGGAATCGTAAGTCCTCTGTAAAGAACATTGATTATTGCCTTTTTTTCTGTGAAGAACAATAGAGAACCTAAAAAAACCTCGAAGGTCTATATTATGGACCTCTCCTGTTGTACAGATAATCAACAAAACTTGAATATAGAATATAAAATTCTGACTCTTTTTTATTCTCTAGGTTATAGTTTAACATATTAGCCATCTTTTGAAAATCTCTGCAGCAAGCCTCCATGCAAGTCTAGTCTCTTGTTCAGTGCCATCTTAAGAATTACTGAGGCCCTAGGCTAATTAAAAAATGGAGGCCCACAGGCCTACCCACAACTGTCACATTTAAACAAGCATGTTAAACAGCATGTTAAGTTAAAAGTTAAGAAATGGGGTCCTTCAAAACTAATGGGGGGCCCTGAACTACAGCCTTTCTAGCCCGTGCCTTAAGATGGCACTGCTCTCGTCAAGTCTCTCGAGCTCACCTCGCGCGCCTCTTTTTAATTACTTTCCCCATAAAGGGACTATTGAGACCCATAGCCCAGCCGCAGGTCAAACTAATCAATGACTGACCTGGTGTCCAAACAATTCCTCATTTGGAAGGTGAGTTCAAAGACTTTTCTATGAAATCAAGACAACTGTCAAGAGTTCTCAGAATTGTTCTTCAATACTGAGTGACAATTGTTTTTATCTTAAACAAGGTCATCCAGGCACCAAAAAGTGTCCACCCACAGGGCATTTGTGATTGTGTGATAATATTTTTTGCCTTGATAAAAGATTTCAAAATAAATCGTAATACTATTGTAAGAATATAAAATTTCACTGTATTATTTATTGCTCATTGAATAATTTTTAAGCTCAAATAAGGAGCCTTTTCTACATATTGTATCAGGGGAGAAAAATTGCTTGTTATTCAATAGAACGACCAGCATTTTCTATCAGGAATCGTCTGCTGTTTTGATTTAGAATAGAATAATAATGCATTTATTGCTTACTTATTTAATTTTATTTTCATAACAATTATGTTTAATATAAGAGCGATTTATTTTCCACTTGTGTAAAAAAGTGATATTATATTAGATTCATGTTTGAGCTATTTTTAATTATATTATGTTAAATATTTAAAAGCACACAATAATGGACTGCTTCTCTAAGTAACGGTAATATAATTTGTCTATGGCTTTGATGGAAGAAGACTCAAATTTTATCGAAGTTAAATAATATTAAGTTCGACAGAAAAAAATCATAACAATAAAATCTTGTTTGTAGACCATAAATTAAAGAAAGTAAGTATGAATTAATAATTATATATATATATATATATATATATATATATATATATATATATATATATATATATATATATATATATATATATATATATATATATATATATATATATATATATAATAGTTTTTCAAGTTTTATAATAACTTTAGAAGTACTATTTAAGGTGGTTTTAAACATAGAAGGGGTAGGTAAAAAATACCTTTAAGTGATTGAGCTACCCTTCTAGTTTCTAAATAAAACTTTCTAGTTTTTCTTAATTTTTCTCCTGAAAAACTGAATAATGAAAGTTTTATAATCAGCTGTTCAATGAATAAACCATCTTAATGTATAAATAAAATCTCCTTTTGTTGTATTAATTTGAAATTATTATTACAGACAATTTTCAAACAATGGATTACAACAGATTCATTAATGGCTTTAGTTCATTAAGAAAACCAGCTGTACTCAGAGAATTATGCAAGTTTTATTAGATTTTTCTACAGAAAGAGAGACAGAGAAAAAATAAATTATAACTCAGTTAAATTATAATTATACATTATATAATTGTGTTTCCTAGTTTTAGACAACAAAATAACATTGTCGCCAGTTAAAATAAGAAACTTTAGCAAAGGAACGCCAAATCCCGCAAGATTTCCATTTGAAAGCGTTCAAGTTAACTTTACGCAAGTTTGTTTTATTTTTTATACAGTATATTATTATAAATTATAATTATCCGTTTATAACAATATAAACCTAATTATTAGAGCTTGGATTTTTAATGCAATGTTTCTCAAACAAATGTTTCTTAATTTATGGCCCAAGTGCTCATTATGAAGTAATTATCATCATGACAGCAACTGCAATTGTTTTTTTTAATCAAAAAGACCGGTTAGAGGCTAGATGTCTGGTCACTATCAGTTGTCAACTAGAGTTCTAACCTCTAACCAGTGTTTTTGATTGAAAAAACTTATAATTTGTGCCTGATCTGAACCAGATTGCTACTCCACAAATTGGTCCATGGGCCACACAATGAGACACGTATGTTTGACATTTCATAAAAATCCGAACCCTACTAATTATAAAAATGATAATTTTATTTAATAAACAGAGATGGTCAAAAAATATCAATAGATGGAAGTTTGTTGACCACTGCTTTAGAATATAGTCCATCTGAAGGGTATTAAAATTAAATTAAATTAAACATAAAATTTATTAAACTTATGAAACATTTTTTTCTACATGTAGATATCCCAAACTGACAACATTATTAAAACATTTTCAGACAAGAATACATAAACCACCAATGCAATGTGAATGGTCAGTTATTGTGACAGGAGGTTCTCAAGATGGACTACTTAAAATAAGTTATTTTATACAAACAACATTAATAATTAATTAAGGCTCGGATTTTTATGCAATATCAAGTAAATGTTTCTCAATTTTTGGCAAAAGTGATAATTTTGAAGTAATCAGTGCTAATCACCGTCATCATTAAAGCAACTGCAATAATGCTTTTCGAATCAAAAAGGCCTTTAGAGGCTAAATGTCTGGTTACTTGTCAACTAGATTTCTAGACTCCAACCAGTGCTTTTAATTGAAAAAACAAACAATAATTGTTGGTTGATTGTTTCTCCACAATTGGCTCGTGGGCCACAGATTGAGAAACATTTGCTTGACAAATTAATAAAATAATTTGTAAATTTATAAATCTTTATTATAGGCTTTGACAGCGTTGTTGGAAACAAATGATTACATCATAAGTGAAGAATACATCTATTCAGGATTAATTGCTATTGTAATAAAACAAATCGTTTTAAAACAATTATAAAAATAATAGTATTGAACAATTAAATTTAAATTCAGGTAAATCCCTACAAATTAAATCAATTGAAAGTGAAAGGAGACAAAGCTGGAATAAGACCAGATTCTCTTAGAGATGTACTAAAGAAATGGACTCCAGATGATATTAAAAACAATGTCCGAGGTGTTCCGAAATTTATTTACATTGTTCCAAATGGTGGAAATCCAGTTGGAACATCGACCTTTGCTCAAAGGCGACAAGAAATTTACAAAGTAATGCAATAATTAAAATAAAATATCTCATTATGAACAGCTGATTTTCAAACTCCTGATTATTCTGTATTTCAGGAGCAAAATTAAGAAAAAACTAAAATGTAGTTTAGTAGGGTAAGTGAATCACATGGATATTTTTATGTTGATATCTTTCAAAAGAAACTTTTTTATTTGAAAAAGAACCAACTTTAAGCAGACGACGCCTAGCAGATGATATTTTTAATTTTTTGTTTATAATAATTATTTTGAAAGACATTAATTGTGGTGTACCTACTCTATACCTCTCAGTTGATACCGTGGAAGGGGGTACAGATTAACCCAACTTACAAACAGAGCAAAAATGATGACCAAATCTGCCTTCCTGACTTAGAAATCTTCCCCTAAGGCAGCCAACTCCAAATAAAATCTTATATGCCAACATGCTGATAGAAATCTCTTTTATTTAAAAGACAGTTTCTCTTCATTTTGCACCTGAAAAACTAAAATAATCAAAAGTTCAAGAGGCATTTGACACATTAAAACCACCTTATAATAAATATTTAAAAAAAAATTAATAATTTCAGATTGCTCAAGAATACAATCTTCTTATTCTGGAAGATGATCCTTACTACTATGTCCAATTTAATCAGGCATAATATATTATATATATATATATATTTTTTTCATGTTGTTATGTTTTTGTTTTGTTAATTTTAATAATTTTTATTTAATTTTTTTACAACAGTTAGAAAAACCTCCAAGTTTTCTATCTTTAGATACTGATGGACGTGTTCTGAGATTTGACTCTTTTTCAAAAATAGTATCTGGAGGGTAAGTTTTATGATGTCAAGAGTTAAAAAAGAACAAAACATACAGAAAAAATCTAAAAAAACAAATATATAATTAATAAATTAATAATTAATTCGATTCTAGACTACGTGTCGGATTTGTTACAGGTCCTGTACCCCTTATACAAAAAATAATTTTTCACATGCAATCAACTCTGGTTCAAGTAAAACAAATTTCAATTAAAATTGTTGTGTTTTGTGGATTTTCAATTATGAATTTCATGTTTTGTTCAATTATTCAGGTTATTGTGCACGAATTTCTGACTCTTCTGCAATTTGACGGTTTTCTTGAACACACTAAACAGTAGGCATTTTTTAATATAATATCAAGCAAAATTTCCAGCCCAAGTCCCAATTGAAGTGAAGTGTAAGTATAAATTGTAAGTGATGTAGTAATCAACACCATCATTATAGCAATTGCAATTGTTTTGTTTTTTTCTAATCAAAAAGGCTGGTTAGAGGTTAGAAGTCTGGTTACTATCAGTTGTCAACTAGAGTTCTAGCCTCCAAGCAGTGTTTTTGATTGAAAAAACAATAATTGTTGGCTTATCTAAAAGGGATTGTTATTTCACAATTAGCTATTGTGCCACAGATTGAGAAACATTTGCTTTATGTTGCATAATAATTAGACCGCTAATAATAAGGAAGAAAATTGCATTGTAATGCTGCTTTAAAAACAATCTGGGTATAACTTTGCCTCTTGAGGCAACTATGAGTTACTTTTCCAAAAAAAATCTGCTGTAACTGAATCTATAGATTTGAATTGTGTTTCTAGTAAAATAAAACCAATGTATAATCTATCACCAGGTCTTTACAAAACCATTATTTTTTCCGGGAACTGTCTGAATTTCGTTAAAAGCTCCTTTAACAAAAGGTCTAAATGACCCAAATCAAATTTTGCAATGTTTGCCATTAGTTTTAAATGGAATTTAAACTGGTTCAAAGTTTCTCAACTTTGGACCACGTCTTTTAATTATTTTAATACTCTTAGGAGTTTATTTTAATAATAATCGGAGTTCAAACAAAAATACACAAAAAAGTGGACAATACAGTAATTACCCAAGTTTACTGAACCTTCCAGACAAGGGCTTTTCTTCAAGGGGGCCACAAACTAATAAATAAAAATTTGCAATAAAAATCTTTAGCTTCTTAAACTATTTTTTGTATCACATCATAATTATTCTAATATTAAATGTTACAAAGTTTAAATTGAAATTCCATATCATGACAAACAATTTAAATTTTTAAATTGTTTGTGATGTTTTATATTCAGGATATGTTTTAAATAGCAAAGGCTGCCAAAAACGAAGAAAGGGTAGGACTGATGGGGGGCCCTGAAAAATATTTTGGACTAGTACCTTATGGCCCTCTTAATAATTGATAGTTTTTCATATTTTATATTCAAAAAATATTTTCATTTATTTATATTCTCTTTTTTTCTATTTAGGAGTTACTTTGTTTTATAAATCACAACGTGATTTGACACTAAAATATGCTGCCAAATAGTTAACTGGTAATTGAACAAATTTTACAAATTAATTTTTCATTGTTTTTTTAGGTAAAAATAATTCATAATAATTTTCTTTAAAAGGATTGGATGAATGGAATGTACCAGAATGTGGAATGTTTTTATGGGTCCGAGTTTTCGGAGTTTCAGACACAGAAAACATGATAATGAATCATTGTTTACCAAAACAAGTAACACTTAAGAAGAATATGAACGAGTTGTAAATTTTAATTAGTAATCTTTATTATATAAGGTGGCTTTTGTTGCTGGTCGAAGATTTACTCTTGACGACAATCCAACGCCTTATTTGAGAATTTCCTTCGCAATGCCCTCAGAACAAGAAATGGATATGGTAAAAAATTACGAAACATTAAACTAATTTAATAAATAGCATTAAATAACTTGAAATTTTATGTTAATTCATTTTCAAAAGTTATGCAATTCAAGAGGAATTGAAATCTAGCAATTCAAAATGTTAAATTTTACTGTAATGGAACTTAAGCAAATAATAATATAATTATCCTTGTAATAATACATTTATATCGGATTGTTTGTACATAATAGTTAATAATTAATAATAAATATATTAATTATTAATTACTGGGCATAAAAATGTATACTTTGAAAATGTTATTGAAAAGTAAATTGAATATAATGTACTTTGTACTGTAAGAAGCATTAATAAGTATAAGTATTGATAGCATTAAAAGTTATCAAACTTTCAACTCAGTCCGTTCGTTTTATTATCTACTAGTAAACTTTATTAATAAATTATAATTAGTAATTGTAAATAATAATATCAGAAATGTCAATATTTGTCATGGCCACTGCTTAAAATTCAAACATCACCACCAAGTAAACTACAGAGTATGACAAACTTGTGTAAAATTAATTATGGATAAATGTAAATTAAAATTAAACTATTAAATGTTCTTAGGTTGTCTATTAAGAAACAAAAACATTTTGAAAACAAAAATCATGCTACACATATTGCAGCATTGAAGATGTAATTTCATATTTAAGGATATGTTGGAACTAAAAAAAAACTGACGCAATATCAAAGTACTGTGTGTCTGCATTTTCATGTGAATTGTAACTAATATCAATGTAAATCTAACCCTATATAACACCATCAAATTATTACTACAATAATTAATTTATTATCAATAGAGAGGAGGTTTCCAAATGTTTTGAAATAAAGGGCCACTTTGAAAAATTTTTTTTGTCGCTCTTGAACTCGAAATTTGTTTTAGTGTAGGGCTATTTAATTAGATATGGACCATAAACGTATTGTTTTTGAAGGCCACTGGTCATCATATTTTATTGTATTGACCTTAGGAACTACATTGATAAGTTGATAAAAATTAAAATGTCCCCATCAACTCAATGAATCTATTTTTACTATTTCACCATATATACAAGTCCTATAAATATTAGAGTTTGGCTTAATATTTTTTACAGAATAAGCTTTAGTGAAACAGTAGCCTAACATTGGACTATAACAAACAAATCTGTAAGTTTTATAAGTTTAGAAAAGATTTTTAAATACATTTATTTTCTCATAAATTATCGAATGTTCCATAATTTGTTGATATCTATGTTTTTTAATTATGCTACTTACTGCTGTCTTGTGTTAAAATTACTAATTACATCAGTAAAAAAACTGATGAATTACTTTCCAATTATAAATCAGGTGAAAGAGTCACATCATTTCTAGAGTAATTAAAAAGTAATTTTACTGGAATTAATTACAAAGATTTAAAAGTAATAATGTGGATAAATAGTAAGCCCCCGGACAGTATTCTTGATGAGTTAAATCTATTGCGAAACTCATCAACATATGATAGGAGGTTTCATGTCAAGTTGATGAGTTTTGCACTAGCTCTGACTTCAAAATCATTACGAATAGAAAACTAATTATATTACTTGAAAAAATAATTTCATAATAATACTATAGTTATGATGCTAATAATTAAATATAATTTTGCCAATTGTATAAAATGTTTATTTCTAAACAATGGCATTATGACTCATTAAGTTAATTTTTAATTCAAAGTTACGTTGATAAATAATTTGTGGATAATTATATATCAAAAAAGCCACTATCCTGTAGTAATTTTATAATTTTTAAATCAACGTTTAATGTTTTACAAACTAGAAATCAATTAATCAATTAATGATATTTTTATGTCATTTTTTAAAAAAAATTGGAAAATTGAAGACTTTTGCTAAAATTACCATAATCTCATTGGTTTACTAATTCACTTGTTCTTTTTATTTATTTGCATATTTAAAAATGGCTCCTTATAAAAACAAATCTTGAACAGATTAAGGATGGATTACAAAAGATTTGTCAATCAATTCAGCTCTAATAGGAAACCATTTCTATTGCGTGAACTAAGTATGTTTTGAGTTATAGTAAGAAATTTACACCTTTTATCATTTTCAGCGGCGGAAAAAATTAATAATTTTTATTATTTTAAGTGAAACGTAATTTAGCATCACCTGTACCAATAACAAATTTTTGCAATGGCTGTCCAAATGAAGGCACGTTGTAAGTCACTTAAAAGAATATTTCATTTTTTTTAAAAAAAAAGCAAAAACTAATAAAACAACTCTTGTATATACAAAGAGATGGTAGAAAAGTTTCATTGGAAGGAAGCAAATTAACGGAAGCATTACAGTACAATCAATCTGATGGGTATATCCATGTATCATCATAATTAATCATTAAATTTATTATAATTTATAAATAATAAATTAGAATAAAATATGGAAAACAATCAATTCTAATTGCATCATTCTTTTTTCTTGAGAACAGACTTGCCAAGTTGATCACACTACTGACAGATTTTCAGACAAAACTGCACAGTCCACCAATGAATTGTGATTGGTCAATAGCAATAACAGCTGGATGTCAAGATGGTTTAAGCAAGGTCAAATTTAATTAATTCAAATCTAATTGATAAAATTTCTAGTACAAACAATTCCTATTTACTTCTTATAGGCATTTGACATGCTGCTTAATCCTGGAGATTATGTAATTGGAGAAGACTATCTCTATTCTGGAATAATATCCGTTGTGCGAAATTAAGATATATTAATAATTAAATCTTTTTTATGCAAATGATGCCTGATTCAGATCATAAGGGTAATGTAGGTTAAAGTATGGTTGCTCTCTTTCTCTACTGCACAGGTGCATTGTTTAAATGAAATGCACCAATCGAAGTTCACAATACTTCAGTGTCTGTAGTTTGCACATGTGCAGTAAATAACAACCTTAAATTAACTTGCATTAACCCCGTGCTATCAATATTATTATTATAATATAATTATATCTTTACCTGTTATCAGATAAAACCATACAATGCAAAACATTTAAAAGTAAAAGGCGACAAAGATGGAATGAATCCTGAATCTTTGAAACAAGTTTTGCAAAAATGGTCTCCTGAAGATGTTCGAAATAAAGTAAATGGTGTTCCAAAGATTTTGTACATTGTTCCAAATGGTTCAAATCCAGTTGGAACGTCAACAACTGCAGAAAGACGACGAGAAATTTACAAGGTTAAAAAATTACAAAATTGGAATTATCTAATTAACTATTCATTCAACTATTGTGAATTTTTTTTTTCCCAGATTGCTCAACAATATGACCTTTTGATCCTTGAAGATGATCCCTATTTTCATATTCAATTTAATCAAGTATATCATTAAAGTAAAAATGAATTTAATAAATTAACAAAAAAAACTCTTGATAGTAAAATATGAAATTAATAAATTAACAAAAAAACTAACTGAACTAATAATAAAAATAATTATATTACAATGTTTTATTTTTCATTAAAAAAAAGGATCAAAAGGCACCAAGTTTTCTTTCTATGGATGTAGATGGACGAGTTTTACGTTTTGATAGTTTTTCAAAAATTCTTTCCGGAGGGTAAATATTTTTAAACAAAGACATTACTAATTAAATTTTAATGCGACTCATAAATGAATAAAATGAATGTAAACTTTTTTAGTAGCAAAAATTTAAAAAAAATCCAAAGTTTGTTAGAAAATAGAATAATAATTATTAATTTCGATATTCTTAATTTAACAGCCCAAATTGCATAATTAGAAAAAAGAAAACCAATTATGTCAACTTCAGAAATATCGTAATAACATGAATTAATTTTTAAGAAGCTTTTTAGAAGCCAAACATTTCTGCCCAATTTTGAGTCACCTTTAAGGGCACATAAATTTTGAAAATAATGGTTAACAAAACCAACAGTTTATACAACAACTACATTGTCAAAATCGGTATTAATACTTTCCATTAATTATAAACATTTTCGTTGAAGGTCAACGTAACAAAATTGCCATAAAAAGTTTATTTTGAAAGATAACGTTGTGAAAATACTTTCTAAAGTTGCTTCTGAAAACAGAGTTTACGTTTACTGTGTAAATCTTTGTTAGCAAATTTAATCATGAGCCACATTAAATGCTAATTGCTCAGAATGCGACTTGGATATGTGACAGGACCAAAACCATTGGTTCAAAGAATGGTGTTCCATATGCAAGTTACACAAATGCACACTTCAACATTAGCTCAGGTGAGTTTCTAACTATAAAGCCCTCAATCTTTCTGAAAAATTAAAACAAATATTTTGGAATTTATATTTAAATAAAATCGTAGGTGGTCGCCTATGAAACTTTATCAATGTGGGGTTTAGATGGTTACATTGAATATGCACAGAGGTAAATTTCTATATCAGTCTTTATAATATTTTAAAATATATAATAAATATCAATAATGTATTTTCATTAGAACTGCCATGTTTTACAAAAATCAACGTGATATGATGTTGCATTATGTAAAGAAATGGTTGACAGGTTTATAAAAATCACAATAAAATCATTGCTAATTTGAATTTTTTTTTACATTGATATAACTAATCTGATATATTTTTTTTATTAGGACTTGCCGAATGGAATGTTCCTGTATGTGGATTGTTTTTATGGATTCGTGTTCTTGGATTAAAAGATACACACAATTTGTGCATTAATCGTTGTCATACGAAACAGGTAAATTTGTCATTTAAAAATAACCTCAATAATTTGCGATAAATTCATATTTGTTTATTAAGGTTTCTTTTCTACCTGGAAGTACGAGTACTATTGATGACTCTCCGACACCTTACCTTAGAGTAGCTTATTCAATTGCAAGTGAAGAACAAATCGATAAGGTAAAAAATTAAAACAAAACTTTTTCATAATTAATAAATTATGTTTAATTTTCTTGCAGGGATTTCAAAAGTTAGCTGAGGCCATTCGAGAAGAACTTCAAGATAAAAAGGAACAAGATCTCAATAATGTTATTTACTAATTTTTGTAGAAAATATTTACCCTATTATAATTATATCCAAGTGTTTTAATTGATTTTATTTTGCTATGCAGCTAATACACAAATATTTGAAAATGTTTTTTTTTAATAAATAAAATTGATATATAAATTATCATTGCGAATGTTTTTGTATATTTTTCTTTTGTTAAGTAATAAATATGCTGATCAGTTGAACTCAATTTTTTATGAAATATCAAGCAAATGTTTTGCAATTTGTAGTCCAAGTGTCAATTGTAAAGTGATCATCACTATTAAAGCAAATTGCAATTATGCTTTTTTCTAATAAAAAAGACTGGTATGAGGCTAGATGTCTGAGTACTATCAGTTGTCAACTCTAGAGTTCTAGTCTCTAAGCAGTGTTTTGGTTGATCTAAACGAAATTATTAATTAACAATTGGTTCTATGGCCACATGCTGAAAAACATTTGCTGATATTGCATAAGAATTAGAGCCCTAGTAATAAGTTAACAAACGTTAAAACATTTATTCAAGCCAATAAAGTTAACCAGTAATATTCAAAAGTTGTTCTATTGACATTCAACAATAATATTATAATGCGACTTGGATATGTGACAGGACCAAAACCATTGGTCCAAAGAATGGTGTATCATATACAATTTACACAAATACATACTTCAACGTTAGCTCAGGTATGTAACTATAAAAGTCCCTCTGAAAAATGATTACAAGTATTTTATAATTTATATTTGAATAAAATTGTAGGTGGTCGCCTATGAAACCTTATCAATGTGGGGTTTAAATGGTTACATTGAATATGCACAGAAGTAAATTCCTATATCAAGTCTTTTCAATCTTTTATAATATAATAAAAATGAATAATAAGTTAATAACATTAATATGTTTTTATTAGAACTGCAATGTTTTACAAGAATCAACGTGATATGATGTTGCATTATGCCAAGAAATGGTTGACAGGTTGCTAAAAAATTATAACAAAAATCATTTCTAATTTTAATTTTTTTACATTACTTATCTGGTATATTTTTTCAGGACTTGCCGAATGGAATGTTCCTAAATGTGGATTGGTTTTATGGATCCGTGTCCTTGGATTAGAAGATACACACAATTTGTGCATTAATCGTTGTCATACAAAACAGGTGCGTTTTCATAATTTTAAAAATAACCTCAATAATTTACATAAATTCATATTTTGGAATTTTTTAATAAGACTTCTTTTCTACCTGGAAGTGCTTGTACTATTGATGACTCTCCAACACCTTACCTGAGAGTAATTTATTCAGTTGCAAGTGAAGAACACATCGATAAAGTAAAAAATTAAAACAAAACTTTGAACTTTTTGCATAATTAATAAATTTATGTTTTATTTTATTTTAGGAATTTCAAAAGTTAGCTGAGGCCATTCGAGAAGAACTTCAAGATCAAAAATCACAATAATGTTATTTACTAATTTTTATAGAAAATACTTACTGTATCATTATATTTAAGAAGTGGTTTAATTGATTTTATATAGCAATTCAATTGAAAATGTTTTTTTAATAAAAAAAATTGATATCCCAAATTATCATTGCATGCGGTTTTTTTATGCATGATGGACATCTATTCTAGTTTCTAACCAACTTTAAGATTCTTTTCATGTCCACGTGTCCTGAACTATTTAGCAAATTGTTCAAATTTACCAAGGACACTAACCAACCAAAGCAACGTTTAATCAAGCAATTATAAAGCAAAATAACAAAATTATTACTAAATGAGTGACATTTAATACTGTCTAATGCTATATGACATAATTGTTTAATTTGTGTTATAATAAAACAAAAAAATATTGCCAGCTCACAATGAATCATCATTATTAGAATTTATTACTTATAATAAGTCAACAAAATTTCAAAACATTTATTCAACCCAATGAAGCTAACTAAATGTAGTAATATGGTGAAGTGCTTCTTCCATTGACCTTCAACAATAATGAATTTGTTTCTCATAGATGTCGCCAGAAAAACTGGCAACAAATATATAAAACAAGTTGTGTTCCACAGGCTTTACCATTTTCTAAAGTTAGTGCAAATTGCGGGTTATACATTTTCATTTTTTACACTTGAAAAATAATTATAATCAAAATCCTATCATGTCTCCTGTCACACTAAAGGCTCATGCTCAAGGTAAGAAATTAAATATAAGAGTTAGAATTTAAAAAAAATTACAAAATGCACGCAAAAATACCTATTCTACCCTTGTATATAATTTAATTGACCATTTGTGCAGACAGTGCCTCTAGCAGGAGTAAAGTTAAAAAGAGGGTGCATTTTTAAGAGCTTGTTGCGTTTTTTACTCTCAGTAGTTGGAAATTTTTACTTGTCAGAAATATTTTGCACATTTAGATTAGTGTAATCTACTTTTACAATCACTGATAGTTTTTTTTATCTGAATAATAGGTTGAAAGTTATGAATTTTTGAAGTTTGTTGCTTTTTTTGCTTTTGTCTTGTTTTCATTATTCTAAGCGAAAATTATGCTTCATATTAGTTAGACTGAAATTACACGTTTATGAATGTATATTAAAATACTTAAAAACATGTTAATTTCACTTAACGACCACCCAGAAAATTATCCAACAAGCATAAAATAAAATATACACTTAGGAATGAATGTGCAAAACCAGCTGAATGAAGATTAAAAAGCAGTTCTCAAAATTAAGAAATTCATTTAGTATTTAAAACTTATTAGTCAGGTAAAAAAAAAATTAATAGATGATTTGGAAAGTACCAGTAGGTCTACTGTATATAATTAAATGTGTTAAGTGCGGGTCATATGGTAAATTTTGAACATTAATTAACCTGAAAAAACAACCCAAAAATCAGTTGCTGCATCTAATTTACAATTAATTTTTGGCTTTACTTTGCAATCACTTGCTGCAATCTTTTTGACTAGTGTTACTAGAGGCGCAAACTGTGCAAATACTCACTTTATATTTATATTAAAAAACTAACATTTGCATGCATTACATTAAAAATAAACTTTTAATTTACTTTTGCCATGCAATGTTGCCGCCACTAATGCATACAATTTTCCATTAAAATAATTAGGTTGAATGTATGTCTATTATGACAATTATACACTTTTATTTTTGTTTTATTTAAATTATAGTTTTATGTAATTATTAATTAATATGTGCCGTTTATTTTAATTATTATTTAAAAACAGGTAGTTCAGAGCCAAAATTAGAAAAAGGAGTTCTTCGCTTATATGGAATGAGATTCTGTCCCTTTGTTTATAGAGCTAGACTGGTTTTGGCAGCTAAAAACATTCCGTAAGTAACCTTTTATTTAAAAAGTTCAACAATAATTTTAAGTTTTTATGAAGGTCGATGCTAAAACCTTTTTTTCGGCAATTTGAAAATTATTTTTTTTATCAAGAGTTACAATTCCAGTTTATAAGTTTATAACAAAAAATTGTTTTGGATTTTTTCTCTCAAAGATGCTTTTGAAAAATAAAGCAAACATTCAATTTGTAAATTTTTGTTGTGAAAATGTTTGTTTTGCTTATATTATATGTAAATCTGATAATTTTGACGTTTTTTTTTTTTTAAAAAATACTATTTAGGTATGAAACTGTGAACATTAATTTGGAAAAGAAGCCAGATTGGTATTTGAAGAAGCATCCTGAAGGCAAAGTGCCTCTTTTGGAATGGGACGACAAACAATTGGTGGAATCGCTTATTATTTGCGATTATTTAGATGAGAAATATCCAGAATCAAAATTATGGTCTCAAGATCCTTATGAAAAAGCTGTCGGCAAAATTACTATTGAAATCTACTCAAAAGTAATATTTATATAAATGTGAATTGGTTACAAATATCGCAATTAATAACTTTTAATTCACAGTTTCACGGTCATCTTATAAAACTCGTTATGTTCAATGATGAAAAAGCTTACGAGGGTTTCCTTACAGAATTTGAAAATCTCGAAAAACAACTGGAGTCACTTAAAACAGATTACTTTTCAGGTTAAGATAGATAAATATTATTTCGGTATATTACAGGAACCTGAAAAACACATTTTTAAGGACTTGCAAGGTTTTATTTGAAGTAAGAAGAGTAAAGGAACATGCATAGTGTTTTCAATGATTATACGCTAATATATTTAAAAAATAAACTGTTTATGCAAACATGAAACTGTGAATTTCTTGTTTTCATAAAAAAATGCCATGTACCTTCTCTACAATCTTACAATTTTGAATAAACCTTGAAATTCATTCATGAATTGGTTTAAAAAGTGTTTTCCTCATTTTATTTTTCTATAATAAACTTAAAAAATTAGCCATTTTTCTCTTTATGCCATGTTTCTATTGAGTCAAAATAGAAAAAGGAGGATGGATTTTGATGGTGTCAACTTTTAAAAAATTAATGCGATTGCTT